>VZTN01006031.1:0-72286 GCA_013400515.1 Erpornis zantholeuca
TGGCTGGACAGTTTTTCCAGCAGGATCCTGGCAGAGGTAGTACTGAAAGCTTTTCTGAGGTCCAGAATGATTCCATCTCCTGGCTTTTCTAGACCAACCAGGTGATGATCTGTCATAGAAGGAGATCAGGTTGGCTGGTGTCTTTGCAGTGTGCTTTGCACAAGTTGTGTGGGGAAAGGGTCTATTATTCAACTTCAAAATCCACTTCTCTTCCTTTGATAAATGTTGGAAAGGTCTGGTCCTTGCTCTGAAGAGTTGTCCATCGGATTCAAAAGGATTTTGGAAAAATGGTAAAATATGACTGAGAGTCATGTTTTCCCTCACATTGGTCCTCTTGCTTGGGTAAATGGTGGACCCTTTTATTTCCAGGTCATAGCTTCATTGTGAGAGCTGCTATTTTCTGCCTGTGCCTGACTGAATCCCAGTCCTTGACAGCACCTCTGCCTGCATGGCCTTGCTCCCTGCTTTCTAATTCTAGCCCCTGTGTACAAAGTAATTTCATCCAAGTGATCTTCTGTCACATTCAGTCTATTTGATTGGCCATTCCTAAATGCCTTTGCCTCTTCAGACTGACACTGACTTTGTCAGCTAACTTCAAATATAGCTTAAACTGATATCTCCGTGTTAGCCATACTGTGTGGCTTCTCACACTTGAGACTGGACTACTTATAGCCAGAGACTCGGTAGGAGTGATTAATTCATTCTTTATGCATGGTTGGGCTGAGTCATTTCCAAATTAATGGTAATTGCATTACACTGCTGTGGATGATGACAGGTTGGTCAGAGGAGAATTCTCAGCTTTCGCTCATCATCTGTGAGAATCAGGTACCTTCTCACAGATCTGACAACCACGAGAAAAGTTTTCTCTAGCCGTGGAAAGAGAATTGCTTCCCACAGCTAGAAGATGAGAAGCAGAGAAAGTTTTGTGAACTATCTGGGATGTTTTGAGAATGCCAATCTCAATGGTATTTGTTGCTTTTGTTATCCTAACGGATTTCTCTGTAACTAACCAATTGTAGCTACAATTGTCACTCTCTGCTCCTGACCAGGCAGGCTGGAAGAAGCTGCCAGGTCAGAGAGAGCAGCTGGATCTCTTTTAGAGATCTCTTTGTCCTGTCTGCTTGTTTGTTCCTGAAATAAAGAAGGTATTTGCCTTTCTGATGGAGTCGTTCTTACGCTGCAAAGAGCCAGGACTTGGCCTGAACTGCAACATACTTCTCTTCTCACAACCATAATTAGTTGTGTGATGCTGATGTGCTCCAACTGGCTAAAAAAACCTTATTTGAGGAGCAAAACTCAGGGGTTTTTATCTCCTGAACTGTTATGTTCCGTGTCTTCTTGGAGCATATTTTAATGTGTGCTGTTTTCCCAGCAACTGCAGAGTGTGGGGGGTTGCCTGTTTGAGCTTTATTTATTCTAAGGTATTAACATTTCAATATACTCCTGTGATGCCAGGGGCTGAGTCTTTGAGCTATGTGCCTGACCTCTTCATCCTACAATACAGTGTTCCCCAATTTTGGTGCATGTTTCAGGAATGTTTTAAAAGAGCACAAATAACATAATGACTTCCTTAGTATCCTTTCCCCTGCATCCCTGTGACCCTGGAAAAGATGCCTTTACCGTTTATTAATTTTGTTTATTTATTTATTTATTTATTTCCATTTCTTCTACAAAGGTTATTCTAAAGTGTATCTGTAAAAAGAAACTAAGTACATCTAGCACATTCAAGTAAAAGAGTACTTGCTTTCACTGGAAAAGAAATATTTCTGCAGGAACTGTCACCCACTTGTCTAGTGGCCAAAATAAGGTGCAGGAACTGTCTCTACCTGGAGAGCCAAGACAGGAGAAAGGAAAGGGAATGGAGTAGCTGCTCCCTACAGTAAACAGAACTTACACAAAGGCTGAGGTTGCTGAGTAGGTTTCCTCCTATGAGGAAAGAAAGGCAACTTTCTATTGGGACACCTAAAGGAAGGATAAAAGAATAAATTACAGACCCACAGTGCTTGGGAAGGGTTAGGGGAGTGACAAAAGAGATTCAGCTTGTCTGTGGCCCTCAGGAGAGACACTGCCATTTGTTGCTTTGATGTTGGGCAACAGACTAATGCTGCCTCATACAGAATTGCTGTGTAACCCTGAAAGAAAAAGGTTTTCTCCAGTTTCACTAGATACGTGCTAAATAAAACCCTCTACTGCTCAGCACAGAAATGCTCTGAGAGGGCCTCCCCGAGCGAAACACTTGGCCCAGGGGTGAGGTATGAAGAGCTGACCCCTTCTGTAGGATTCAAGGTGGCAAGGCTTAGAGCTGTGATAAAATCTGGATGCTACCATAGGGAAGTTCTAGTGTTGAAAGCAAGGCAAAAGTCTTTTGTTGCTGTTTACAAGGCATGGTTGAACCTGAAGGCTAAGAAATGAAGCTGAGGAAGTTAATTCTTGGTCCCCCAACCACCATTTGGTGCTGCCCACCAGACAATGCCTGCAGGCTGTTCTTGTTTTGAAGCTGTGAAGGTGCTGTCCCCAGCTTCTTCCCTGTCCTGGGAAATGTGTTGTCACACTTTGCTCCCAACAGTCCCTTTGCCAAGGGCTCTGCAGGGACACTTTTTAGTGCTGCTTAGATACTTGGTCCTGGTGCTGGTACTGTTGAGTGGGGTTATGGGGAACAGAAGAGCTTATGAAGTGCTGCTTAGCTGTGTAATAATTTCCTGAGAGTCAGTGCTCAAATCTCCAGCAGATTAATTTCTGTACTCACCAACATCCTACTCGCTTCTGAATAAAGTCCCCGATCTAATTGTTGTTGCTAGAGCTGCATTGAACTTGCACATTGGTGACCTTTTTTGTCACCAGGCAGATGGGGAAGAAGAGGACAAAAGGTTAGGATGGGGAAAAATAGGACAAAATATGTCTGATAAATATATTAGGTGACAAAACTGATCTGAGAAAGCTGTGGTTGAACATAGCTGTCATTGACTCAGACATCCTGGAGGTTATTTTGCTCATGAGATAATTACAGGAATTACAAATGGAGAGCAACTATTGAAGTAATTTTGTCCCTTCCCTGGCAACACCGTGCTGCTCCTATTCCACTCTTTCCTCGCTCTCTGCACATCCACAAGCACTTAGCCATGGGATATTACTTAGCTAAAATTAATCCTCAACTTTATCCAATCTTTCTGAATGAGTATAAACAACATTTAGCTTTCTAATAGTGTTGGAAAAAGATGGAGTCTGCTATCATAGAGGGTGGAGGTAATCTGGTATCAAAAAGGAAGGAGGGACTCTGCCATCACAAAGGACGGAGGGATTGTGGCACCATAGCACAAGGAAGGAGTCTGGAATCACAGGGCTTGGAGGTAATCTCACATCACAGAGGAAAGATGGAGTCTGGCTTCATAGAGGGTGGAGGTAATCAAGGAGGATGGAGGGACTCTGGCATCATTGAGGAAGGGAGAAAGGATTTTGTCCCCACAGAGGTAAGAGGGTTTCTGACATCCTGGGTATTCAAGGGAGTGTGGCATCATAGGAGAGGAAAAGAGCCTGGCATCAAAAGTAGTAGGAATTCTGGAATCATTGAGGAAGGAAGGAGTCTCACCACAGAGGTAAGAGGGAGGCTGGCATCATAAACTAGATGGAAGTGGCGAAGAGTGAAATTGGGGTGTTTTGTGCACCCACCCCCTGGAGACAGAGGAATAATATCTCTCTGTGGGAAACTGAGCCTTTATTGTGTTTAAAAAAACCCCACCTGCAATCCTCTCCTGCTTGCAGGCGGTGGTGATCAATGGTTTTTTAGAAGCTCTCTTCCTGAAAGGGATTGAGCGGCAATCCAGTGGGCTCTGCTGTAAATTCCTGCCTAAATTTAAGGGAGAGCACAGGGGAAGAAAAGGGCTGCCAGAAATCCAGAATTCTTCTCCAAGGGTATAGGATGCAGCCCTGCAGCCTGGGAAGTGGAGGGGGTCTGGAGGCTGTTTGAATCCGTGCAGACAGACACAAAGACAGCCACCAACCATGTGTTCATGTCCCATCTCTGCACAGCTGATGTCCTGCGGGACTCTGGAGTCTCTCTGCAGTGTTTTTGGATAGACAGGAGGGGCTGTCATTGAAAAGTAGGGAGCCTGGGGAAATTTTTTTTCTCTCCCTCTGCTCTGCTTTTCCAATTTCTCCTGTTAATTCCTTGTATTTCCTGCTCCTAAAACAGTGAAACAAAACTGGTTTTCCTTTTGTTTCTAACAGTTTTATCTCTCTTCTTCTCATGAATTAGCACAATGCTGCAAAATCTGGACTGCAAATCAAGCAGAGATTGGGCTTTGTAAATGGAAAATGAGATCTATTTTCCTTTAAAAAAACCCAGTGATAACTGACACCCAAAAAATGCTTAGATAAAATTCTCTGAGACCAATGTTTTTACTAGACAGTAATTTCAATTTACAAGAGTGCTCTTCATCCCAAGTATGGGCTAAATGGAAAATACAGATGAAAGAATTTTATAAAAGTATTTTAAATCATACATTCATTTCCTAATTTTTAACTGGTGCTTAAGCAAAACTTTGTCAACTGCCTTTGCACTAGATTTTCCAATCACTTTTTAAGTAACATCTTTATCATGGACTATTATTTAGCACAAACTGTCACTATAGAACGTCAATTTAATTCCTCCACCATTTGCTTTCAATACACAAACACAGATGACATGTGACACGGCAATTTTTATTAACACAGTTTAATAAACAGATTTCTCATTTGTGCTTCGTCCTGCATATCCAGCTTGACATGAGACAAAAGAAAAGCTTGAATAGAGAGAAAGCCTTAGTGAAGGAGAAGGTCTGCCAGGCTTCAGGCTGGCTTGACTAAAGGATGGCACCCATGTAGGTAACCAAAAATCGAGATCAGCTCCATGCTGGGATGCAAAATTGTGGATGCTGACAAGTTTGGTCAGGGAGAAATTTTCCAGCTCTCTGTTCCAGCCCCTGTTTGTGAGAAGAAGTTGCTTTCTCACAAGCAGAGCTGAGAACCAGGAGAAATTTATGTAAACTACCTTGTGTGTTTTTGTAAACTATATTTCATGGGTGGTGTTTTTTACATTTTGTTATTCCAACTTGTTATTCTGTAACTAACTAATGATGCTAAAGGGGTGTTCACCCAAGAACCAATGATTGTGTCCTGCTCTAGCGACCCTGGATATATAAAGGGCAAGATTTTCTTAATAAATGGCTTCTTTCATCTGAAATTCATGCCGCAATTTCTTGCCGTCCCCAGACTCAACGGTGACACAAAAGTCTCCAAGCTTGTGTGGAGACATCATCTCTGGGCTGTCAGTGCTTCAGTGGCAGGTTTGCCTGGCTGCTGAGCTTTCTGCTTTGCAGTCCCTCAGGACTCTTTTGAAGAAGGGGAGAGGAAGAAAAGAAGTTTGGGAGAAGCGAGCTCTGCTGAGGCGATGGTGACAGCTCGGGGGTTCCGTGCTTCCCCACCACTCACCCTGGTGGCAGCTGATGGCTCATTAGCAAATCTTGTTGGTGCTCTGTCTACCAGCTCTTGTTGCTTTCCTACTCAACCTCACAGTTTTATTTTAATATATGCCATTCTTCACTTTTCACATGCATACACTCTTCCTAAACTTCCTAGAAGCTTATCTCCCCTTGCAAAGCTCCTCTGCCATGGCAGCAGCAGTGCACAACCAGCTCTGTGTCCCTGCCCTTGCAGCCCTTCCTCTGGGGAAAGTCACAGCCCCAAAGGTTTGCTTCCTAAGCCAGCCATGAGAGGATGTTTGTAATATATTGACCCACCCTGATGCCTGCACAGCACAACGGGGGATGGTTTCCTCCTTGCTTTATGAATAATTTAATTTAAAAAGATGGTAGGATGGTGGATCTGATGTGTTTGTTAACCAAAGGTTGATGTAGCTTATCAACTGAAAAAGCTTATTTACTGAAAAAGATATAGGGAACAGGGAAATGTTGGTATTCTCCTTCAGGCCTGTGCTGTTTTTTCTGGGAGAGAGTTGACATTCTTCATAGCAGCTACTATGGGGCTTTGCTTTAGATTTCTGTTGGAAACTCTGTTGACAACACAGGGATATTTTATTTTTTGCTGTTATTAAATGATTTTCACCTTTTTTCTTTTTTAAACATTTGCTGCTGACTTCTAAGGCTTTTGACTCCTTAGTAGGTTATTGGTTAAATTTCTGGTATTTGCAGAATGAGTCATACACATGTTTATAGCTGTGTTTGCCTCTTACTGTACTTGTACCACTTTGTTTTGATGTCCCTGACCAGAAGGTTTTGATGTGCTTTAGTTTAGAGAGTGGTTGTACTTTGGATTCTGCTGCTTGTTCTGGTTTTCTTTACATCTGTTGCAGACGTGGAAGAGGCTGCCCACCACCCCTCTGGAATTTTAAGATTACTACAGGCTGCTGAATTTAAAAAGTCACAATCGAAGGAGTACTGTTGGCACAGAATGAACTGCTTCAATTCACATGCCACCAATTTCAGAGTAGAAGGTTTCCTGCTATCCCAAAGATGAAGTTCAAGGGAGTTGAGGGACACAGCACACAACCATGCAAATCACTGACAAAAAAGACCTGAAATTTATGATAGAACTTCATAAATTTATACAAGGGATTTTATAACACAACAGAGAAATCCACGTAAGTGGAAAATAGAACTTGTGGCTCGTGTATGAGTGTTTTTGAGGGACTGCAGAAGCAGACTGCTTTGCTGTTTGCACCATATTGATATTGTACTAATCCATGCTTTAGGCTTCAGCTGGTTGCTTGCTGAAACGAAAAAGAATTTATTTTTCTTTGGGCTATACCTAAACCCA
Source organism: Erpornis zantholeuca (assembly GCA_013400515.1). Lineage (NCBI taxonomy): Eukaryota > Metazoa > Chordata > Aves > Passeriformes > Timaliidae > Erpornis > Erpornis zantholeuca. Next base: position 6,811 of record VZTN01006031.1, read on the forward strand.
GGAGACAGTGGTGCTCGTGTGTCTTGCTCAGTATGACTCAGTGAAAGACATCACATTTGGAGACCAAAACCAATTTCCTCAGGTGAGACTGGCAAAGACTACACATATTCCCTTCTGGCTTTCTGTACTAAAATGGAGCATGGCTAGTCTAGGTTGTTCCATGCACCAAATCATACAAATTCCTACTATTACAGACACTTAGGACCCTGGCAACGTTCTTGAGATCCCCTAACCTCCTTCACATCCATTCCTTATAGACCAGTGGCTTTAACCTTCTACTAAAGCTGGCTGTTGGTTGCCAGGCACTGGTGGTCCTGTTGTGGTGTGGTGAGTTGGCCCTGGCTGGATTCCAGATAGCCACCAAAGCTCCTCTCTCACTGCCCTCCACAGCTAGACAGGGGAAAGGAAATACAACCAAGGGTTCATGAGATAAGGATTGGGAGATCTCTCATTGAATACTGTCATGGGCAAAACAGGCTTGAATTAGAGATATTAATTGAATTTATTGCTAACAAATCAGAGCAGGATAATGAAAAGCAAAATAAAACCTTAGAAACTCCTTCCCCCCACCCCTCCCTCCTTCCTAGCTGTACCTCCTCCCCCAGTGGTGCTGAGAGACAAGGAATGGGATCTGGAATACTTAGCATTACAGATCTAGTCTACACTAATGCTGATGCCTCAAATGGCTCCCTAGAAACAGAGAGTAGACAGAAATAAAGGAATAAAGGAGGGATTGATTGGAAAGGCCTTCCCAGGTACACTCTGGGCTCCAGAGGCTCCTGCCTCAGTGCATCCCAACATGGACAATGACAGCTCACAAGTTCTTCACACTTTGATATCAGCATCAATTCACCAAGCAGAACCCAGGCAATGATGGAATTTCCCCAAGCTTGCCCCCCTCTCCCCAAGACAAAGGTTTGCAGTTCTTGGGCCTAGGAGGGTCTGGGTGTCCTTGGAGAGTGAGCTGGAGAGGCTTTGTTGTGTCTGTGTGAGCATGAGAGAACAGCACTGAACAAGCTACAGGAAACTTCAGAGTTCCACTGACAGTACAGGATTTGAAAAATATAAAAGTAAAAACCTAAGGCATCAATGCAAGGAGCAAAAAGGTGACTGTGCAAGTCCAGATTCCCTCTGCTCTCAAAACATGACCATCTTTTTTTATAATCATCCAATTGTATGATTTTCAAAAGGAAAACTCTATTGATCAACACAGAAACTTCCTGCAAAGCTTTGAGGCAGACGCAGATGCAGAGCAGGGGTCTGACAAAGGAAAAAGATGCAAATGCATAAGGCTTGTCAGCTGTTGCTGATATGCAGAACAGAAGTAATTAACTCTCCATGAATAGTTAAATTTGAGGAGCTAAGAAGTGACTCTGTTCCACAGCCAGCTTAGCAAAATAGCTGCCTCCTGTGGGCTTTGCCATGAATTTGGAAATTTTATCTGAATTTGGAAAGCTGGTCCCATAGTTCTAGTCAAGCTGTGCAAATACTCTGAGCACATTTAATATATGTAAATTAAATTAATGTTAAATCACTGTGTCTCTGTGGTAGTGAATAATACAGGAAAAGCAAATGGGATGCACAGCAAAAGGAGGTGATTCAGCTGTCAGACTGTGTGCATGAATATTTCCCCAAACTCTTCTCTGAATGGAGAGATCACAAAAGTACAATTTTACTTTAAAGAGCAAATATTTAATAAAATTTAAAATGGTGACATTATGGCATCTCTTCTTAGTCCTGTACTGCTCCAGCTTTAGATTTAATGTTAAAACTTGATAATTTAGTTCCCTAAAATTAGCCTGCCAGGATATGCCTTACATTTCTCTATTTTACAATTACTCCTTTAGACATTCCAGGCCATAAAAGTCAGCCCCCAAACTTGCACTGTAAAGGAAATATTGTTCCTTCCTTGGGCAGATGAATTATTAATCAAGGTCAGACTTTTTTTGGTGCAGGAAGTTCCAAAGAGCTCAGTTTTGCAACAAGGATTATAACCTTGGATTATACTCTTGTATCTCCAAACTCTTAGTGCAGGCAGGCAGATATAAAACTGAGGAACTATAAACGCTAAAATGGTGTCAAATTCCAAGCTAAAGGGAAGCATGGCATTTCAGAAGGACACCTGTCTCGGGTCCCTCAGAGTTTGTTGCACAGGTCCAATTTGCTGCTGGGTGGGGGCTGCAGCTCTGCTCAGATTTTGGTTTGGGTTTCTCTCAAGCTTTCTTTTACTTTTCTGTTTTTTTTCTTCAAACCAGTGGCACCAACATTGACACTCACGGACTTTTAATAGGAGTGGGTAAAGAGACAAGAGAATGAATAAAAATCAGACTCTTTTGCTGCTTCCTAGAGAAAGCACATTAAACTTCTCTAAGACAATTTTTTAAAATAATGTGTCTTATCAATGTTTTACATGAGTTGGGAGGGAATTATTGAAGTGTGCAAATGCTGTTCTGACTTCAGAGCCTCAGTAATCAAGCACTGAGGGCCTTCTTCCCCTAGAGACCTATTTTTGGTGGTATTTCTCTATTTTAAAGAAAAGCTGATTGACAACCAAAAAACCTAGATAAGAACAAAAACCTTTTCAATAAATCAGGATGTTTAGTTTAAAAATATTCATTAGTAGAAGGATATGCTGTCAAGTACAAACTTTTATTATTAAAGGAAAAAGGAATGGCTTATATTTTGGCACATAAAGGGAATAAACGGGGGTTCTAGTTTTTCTTTATTCCATTTCCCACCTTCTGCCTCCATATTGTCCTTTCTCCAGCATAAACCCTGCCCTGTCTCACAATATCCTCACCCTGCCTGAGCTTGAACAGTATTTTCTCTTCAATCCTGTCAAGTATGAAATGATTTTTTAAAATATTATCCTACAGCAGTAACTGTAGTCTGCCCTAGGAAACAAACCCCAAACCTGAGCAGAACCACCAGCCTGGGTAGAGGAGTCACTTCTTGTTTGCCAATTATTTATGAGGTGACTAATATATGTAAAGGAAGCATTTATAAGAACATATTAAGTCCAAATTTACGCTGGAATGATTGGTGCTACAATAGATGGCAAGGGGCTTGTACAGAGGTGGGAGCTCCCCTGAAGGAAAGTGCAATCCCAAAAAATACTACATGCCTCAGAGTGGTTTATTTAAATAGGTAAGAGCTCATACACAAGGGAAGAAGAGCTAAATTGAACTGTTTGACCTGAGAGCATAGCAGAGATTGTCAGAGGAGCTGTTTTCTCTCTGGAGGTGCAGCATCAAGAAGTTCAGGTTTCTGTGGGGATGTCTTGGCCATTGTCAGCAGGAACACAGGAACTAATTCCAATGGTTCTGGCACATTGCCCTTTAATGTGTTTACTGACGTTCACCTTCTGTTCAGGAACAATCAAACCGAAAATTCTTGGCATGCAAACATCAAATTACTTGGAAAATTCTGTTCTACAAGGACATTCTGTGTATTTCAGAGCTGGCACTGAAAAACAAAATAGTCTAAAGTCTTCAGCCTTTTCTTTCGGATTTTGAAACTTTTCTGCACACTGAGTTGTTGGTAAAACAAAAGTATGAGCCAGGTCTTGCTAAGATTGGTCCTTCCCATGGGAACATGAAACCTTTGAAAGCTCAGCTTTGCAGTGTCCATTAGTCATTGCTGATGTCAGGCTGATGCACTTCTCTGTGCAAAATCTCCACGCTCAGGTGTGCTGGGAGACCATCCATTTCAGCAGGAAATGCTGGGACATTTTTCTGACTCTGACACAAAAGGTCAGAGCACAAGAGAGCTGCACACACCAAGGAAGGTGGTGCTTGTGCCACTTCTGACATTAACCTCTCCCAAAGTTGGGAGATGGGCCTGGACCTGTTTCTGGCATGGGGTAGAGGGAGAGGGGGAAAATCAACAACTCATTGAGGTGTGGCATGTGTCACAGAAACCCTGCTGCTTCCTGGTCTTGCCATGGCAGTCTAGATTTCACCCTGATGCTATCAGTCTCCACAGTGCTCTGTGGCCTTAATTAATGAGATGAGAGGCAAATGGTGCCTGAGACTTTAAAAGCCAAAGCAAAGATTTCTATATATTTGGTTTTATTTGCCTTTGTCTGAAGAGTAAAATATCAAATTTTCTTTTTTCTTTTTTCCAAGCAGTGAAGATTTCTCCTTTTCCCTGGGGCACAAAAGTCCATTCCTGGGTGGAGGTGCTGCAGGACACCAATGGGGAGATCTCTTTTGCTCACCTGAGCATCACAGCAGACCTGGAAGCAGCCTTCTCATTGCAGAGCTGCTCATGTGTCAGAGGGCGAGAGGCTTGAGGCATTTTTCATTTCTCAGGCTTTGAGGTGAGTTTGTGTAGGTGGAAAACTATGTCTTTCCATGTGCTTCCACCACCTGTTCATCGAGCCCTCTCTGAGCCTCTTGCTCCAGCTGAATTCAAGGGATCAGGAAGCTCCATGGGGTGGGTGCTGCCTTCCCTGAGAGATGGTGGTGGGAAGTTTTCTGTCACAGATCTGCCCTGTGACTGTGGAGGAGAAATGTGTGGGGCATGTGATGCCTTAAATGGCTCCCTAGAAACAGAGAGTAGACAGGAATAAAGGAATAAAGGAGGGATTGATTGGAAAGGCCTTCCCAGGTACACTCTGGGCTCCAGAGGCTCCTGCCTCAGTGCATCCCAACATGGACAATGACAGCTCACGAGTTCTTCCCACTTTGATATCAGCATCAATTCCCCAAGCAGAACCCAGCCAAGGATGGAATTTCCCCAAGCTTGCCCCCTCTCCCCAAGATGAAGGTTTACAGTTTTTGGGCCTAGGAGGGTCTGGGTGTCCTTGGAGATGGAGCTGGAGAGGCTTTGTTGTGTCTGTGTGAGCATGAGAGAACAGCACTTAACAAGCTACAGGAAACTTCAGAGTTCCACTGACAGTACAGGATTTGAAAAATATAAAAGTTAAAACCTAAGGCATCACATGCAATGCTGATGTGGCTGCTGAGGACCCTTTGCTTTGAGCTGGTAATGGTCAGGAAATCTTCTTTTGACATTCTCCTTGTTTAGCTGGAATGGAAAATGCTCTGGGGTTTGATTATTTGTTTTGTGGATTACACATACATGAGTGGGAAAGCAGTGAGATCCCAGGAGAACCCTCTTTCATGATGATTAAAGCAAAATAGACAAAATTTGAGGTGCTCTGTTATCTTTTTTCCTTTCAGCTACCTAAGTATAGCTACGCTTGAAAGGATTGCATGATATGAGGGCAAACAACAAATTCTTCCTTTCAGAAATGGGGGAAGATACTTCTTTATTGGCCAGATTCATTCCTTTGATCATGAATTGCTGCTTGTCTCTTACCAGCATTATTTCATACTTCATCTTTTCTCATGTAGTTTCTTTTCCTTTTGATCTCGCTCTGTTACTTCTGCCAGTTGTGCTACGTGAGGAGAATCAGCAAACTTAAGACCCGAATTGGCACTTAAAAAACATATCCTTCTAGCTGGTAAATTGCTCTTGTTGGATGCCTTGGAAGTTTGACCAGGAAGCAAAAGCTTGGTGGTTATCCTGGGCAGTAAAATGAAGAGTTTGTCTGGCACCCATCTGGCACCTTTTGCAGAGCATTTTACCCTTGCTCTCGGCTTCTTTTGCTCTAATGCAAACCAGGCACACAAACCTGCACCTTCTAAGCTCTCCCAGGGAAGACTGGAGAACCTTTTGGCCTTTTTTCCATCAGGAGCTCTGGAAGGCTGGAGGATGCAGTGTAGATTTTCTTTTAACTTAGAGGCTAGGGCAAAAAGCTTAAATGTGCCCCTTTTGAATCCCAGGGGGCCAAGAAGATACAGAGACTCCTCTTCCTCCACTGCTGAGGCAGGTAAATGAAAATACACAGATATTATATTGTCTTCCTACTTTTAATGTCTATGGCTGGCTGCACTGCTGATTCAGATCCCATCTTTTAGCTGTAAAAAGCTCCTTCTTAAATTTTTCCAATATAGACTAATTCCAGGACACAGACTTACAAAGCCTTCCCAGCTGAATGTATAAGTATACTGAATACATTGATTTCTACTATTTTAGACCTCTTTTTTCCCCCTCCTTTCTTTCAACCTCAAAACCAGTGAAAATCCTGTCTGGAGATGATTTCTTTCCTTCCTACCCAATTGCATTTTACCTCTGTTAGTGACATCAGCAATTTCATTCTACCAAAGAGACTTTGTTTTGCCCAGCTCATTGAAACGCAGCAATTATCCTGTGTCTGTTGTGAGCTTCTGTGTCCTGCCTGTGTCCCTTTGCCTCTACAGCTCTGTGTGATGCCCCATGCCTGGTGGGAATCTTGTGTGACAATATTTTGTAACACAATATTGAGAAAACACTGACTGTCGTTGCAGCTTCAGGTGCCCATGGGGAGGCACCAGACTGAGACCAAAGAGGTCCAAGGGCCCTTTTGGGAAACCTTCAAGGAATTTTCTCACTGGCATTTGGCCCTTTTTTATCTTCAAACTTCTTGTTAGGCTTAGCTTCCAAGTAACTTATTCCCAGCTTCCTATTTTTGCACCTTTGAGAAAAATTCTGTATAGCTTGCCCATTCTCGTGCATGTTTTAGCTTCGTGGCTGTCTCTTCCCCCTGTGATAGTGACTTTCAAAAGGCACCTATCCTCCTTGGGCAGCACAGCAGGGATGTGAGGAAGGGAGAGCTGTTGGGAAGTGTAGAGCAGGTTGGAATGGACAGCACCAGCCACCTGCAAACACAGTCTGGGTTTCTGAAAATAGCAGGGCATTTGAATTGAGGCTCCTCTATAATGTGAATTTATACTTCTAGACAAAACCAGTCTGGGATGACATTTCCCCACCATTCCATTGATTATTTGGCTTGGCACAGATGTTGTTCGGTGTCTGCTGGGGAAAACTTCCATCCCCTATGCTGAACCTTTCCCTCCTGTTTGGCAACTGGCTGATAAACATGGATGGATGAGTGGATTCTCTGAAGCTGGGCAGAGGGATTAAGTGGCTTGGAAAGATAGGATGCGGCAGGATTTCACTTTTTGAAAGGTGAGTCCTGGGTGGCAGCTGCTCAGTGATGCTTAAAAAGTGTTTAGTGAGAATATGTAAAGAGCCAATGTTAATAAATGTAGACTATTGCTCTCTTTTTTCTGCACAAGGCCTGTTAGAGTCCTAAGTGAAAAGGTGACCAGTTCCTCGATGGTATAGTGTCAGGCAGTGGGATTGTATCACCCCCAGGCTGGCAGGGGGATCAGCTTAGTGGTGTTGTATAAAAGAGGAGTAAGTTAGCCACCCTTTGTTATCCCAGCTCCAGGCCTGGGGAGTCGTAAGTGACTGTCTGAAGAATCTCACAGGCTCAAAAGAACATCCCTGGGCAGTGTGTGCTGGGCTGGGGGAGCACAGGAGAAGCTGGCCTTGGGGGATGGAGGCTTCTCCCCGGCTGGGGTTTGGTCTGTGTGGGTCAGGCCAGGCTGTTGGGGCGGGCTTGGCCCTGTCTTCTGCCCTGGGCATAGATGAGGTGACCCCCCAATGTTCCTGCCAGAGCTGTGGGTCTGGAACTGGCTGTATTTAGACTTCAACTTGTCTGCTTCATGGGATGGATTTCAGGGCATTGGCTTTATTTCTTCCATTTCGCTTTCTATGTGCTGGTGGAAAACTGTCTGTAAGAAAGGGCTTTTTTTGTTGTTGTTTGTTTGCTTTTTTTTCCTTGTATTTATTTCCCTTTGGAAGTGAAATGCCATTTAAAGGTGATGTGCTGCTTTCCACGTGTCCTGTACCTGCATTAAAATTTTGGAAAATATGGGCAGAAGTGTGTTTGGCTTTGAGCTGTATTTAATGAATCACCCATAGCACTCATGAAGTTATGCTATTACAGTGAGTCCTGAGCTGAGAGCTCATTAATGCTCTTAATTAAGGTTATCTGGGCAGGTACAGTGGATGGACAGAGGGACAGAGCAGAGGGTTTTGTCTGTGGCTCTTTGGGCACACAAGCTTGTCAGGTTCTGTGTTACAGTGGAAACACAAGAAAGCAAACAGGCCACAATGGGGGCATGAAATTCTCCTTTAATGCTGGTAGAGGAAAAACCCATCCTTTTTGGGGAAATGTTCTAGAAGCTGCAGCTGATCTGTGTTTTGTCATTACTGTGGTTGTGAGGCAGTAGTAATTGATGTCTCTTCAGCCTGCTGCCTTGTTTTCCTTTGTACGTGTAATTTAATCTTTAAAGAGCTTTAAATATTGATGCAGTTACACAGTTGAGAAAAGAAGGCAATAAATGGAGGAAGAAGAAAAAGAGTAAGTAAAAATAAAACAAAATACGTGAGAAATAAAGTGGACAGCAAATAGAGATTATTACCCTTGCCTAATACTGTCAGCAATCTGGTGTGAGAAGATGAAGAAGCAGAGAAGGTGGGGATGATAATGACTCTGCCACAAACAGAAATCCTGGGGCCACGTGGAGGAAGCTGCACAGCAATAGATTGCAGGGCATCTCTGCATCCCAGGTTTTGGGAATGCCATTGATCTGGAGTGCTGCTTCCCATCCAAGTGATTCCAGTGTGCTTCCATGCCACCAGTAAGCCCTTGGTGGATAGAGATGATGGAACCATACCCTGTCAGCTCTGCAGACACAGACAGTCTCAATCCCTTGCTTGATTGCCAGCATCTTATTTTGATGATTTGTTGTTTTAACTGGGCAAGTGATCACCAACTTGAAAGTGAGCCACAGAAGGCTCTGTATGTTGCTGGAAAAAAAAAAAAACCTGATAAAATGAGACAGATGCTGTCATAAAAAATGAAGCAGAAAGTCTATTAAACAGAGCTTCTCTTGAAGAAAAGGCAAGTATCTCATGGAGAATATATTGGATTTTCTGTGGTTTATTGTGTTTATTTTGACCTGTGAAGCTGCTGAAGCCTCAGCAGGGTGTGCATGTTGCTGTGAGGCCACATGTGCTGGGAAGGGTGTGCACCCAACAGTGAGAAACAGCAGAAGCTGAATTTTTCAAGCAATACCTCAACATCTGCACTCTGGCTTTTCAGAGGAGCCAGTTATTGAGGTTTCCTTGCAAAGAAAAACAGTCAAGGAGTATTTGTTTGAACTCAAAGGACCCCAATATTTTTTTATATAGATGTACTTTAGGAGTGCATGCCTGCTTCTTGCAGTCTGCTTCCTTGCAGAAAACCTGCCAAGACAAAATTGCTGGAAGATGTTGTGAGGAGTAGGCCACTTACAGGGGAGGGTGCTGTAATGGAAACCCCACAGCTTCAGGAAGTAAGAAAAGATGAACCATCAGCCTGGGATCCTTCCTGAGGGTAAATTTTGCAGCACTTCAAAGGATACAGAAGAGCCTCAACAGATTTGGGAGGAAGGATAGAAAAATCACAAATACTCTTTTTCTCATTTGTCTGCTGATACTTGCCAGACTTTGGCATTATTGACAAGACATTCAATGATTTAATCCATATTAAGCCCTCAGGTTTTTGGATATGTGTGTCTGACATGTTGCTGAATTGCTGCACTCTCAAGCAAAATCAACAGCAACTATTAATGAACAAAAAAGGAGGAGGTAGAAGAGGTATTGTAGCAGTGATCCAGGAACAGCACCAATACCTGGGCCTCTTTTCAAGCTGGCTGCCTGTGAGAAAGGGCTTTTTGTGTTTGCTTTTTTGTTCTTGTATTTATTTCCCTTTAGAAGTGAAGTGCTATTTAAAGGTGACGTGAGGCTTTCCACATGCACTGTACCTGCATTAAAATTCAAACAATGTCATGTCATTACTAGTTTTAGCTTTGTTGACATGTTATTTTGTCCAATTCACATTTTAAGGTCTTTCACTCTGTCGTTGTCTTTATTTTTTCTTTTTAATTGGATTTTTTGGTACAGTCTAAAACGTATCTGTTATAACTTAGCCCTAGTACCTTTACCAGGCCATTTAGAGGTGCTTGGATATTGCAGTGCCCTGGCATATTTGGGAATGAGTTTCCCTCTTTGTGTACAATATTTCAAATGTTCCTTAGGGTGGTTGGTTTAGATGTGGTAAGGCTTGTGCTCTCACTGGGAAACACAGTCAGGGCCCCTCAGAAAGTAAACAGATTCATGTTTTAGTGTTCCTCTGATAACTGTTCTTACACATTAGGGGAATAATTCCACAACTTCTGTGAAGTTTGAATTTCCTGTTCCTTGTCAGCCTTTACACCACTTTAGAATCTATCATCCCGAAAGATTTTCCTAGTAAGTTGGTGTTGAAAAAATCTTTCCTATCTTTATTTAGAAAAAACACTAGCAAATGTTTTGTATGTTATCACATTTAAGACTGATCTTTTTACAGCCCCACAAAAGGAAGGTGATGGAAAATATCTGTTCACCCTGATTCTTGCAGTAGCTGCTGACAGGAGTAACACCCAGCCTGAAAACTTGAGCTTCTTCAGCCCCAATTAAACTTCCCTTTTGCTGTAAAAGATGCACATTTTCTGTGGATCACTACAGACAAGCACTTGGGTAGTATCTAAAGTTATATATCCGCTTGCAGTGCTGATCAGAGAACAGCTTGGCTTGCTCTGAAAAAAAGCTGAGATTTTGGGGAGCTCCCCCTCCTCACACCACGTTCAGTATTTGCAGAGAGTGTGTGCAAGAATTCATTTTATTTCCATTTTAAGCTTTAGAGGAAAATTTAATGTGATACATACAGCCTGAAAGATTGGAGGATTTTTTTAAAAAAAATCCATTTTGGAATGTGTCTTTCTGAAGCATTTGTGATAGAATAAGGTCCAACTTTATTTTCATGAGATTTTTTTCTTCAAATTTTGGTAGAATTGAAGCAGCATTTTTCTCTGAAAAAACTCCCAGTTAAAAGGTTGAGTTCTCTTTGGTCCTTATGGGCTTGACCTAATCCCTACTACTCAGGCTGGCCAGCATTTCTGCACAGCCTTTATTAACCTCCCACCACAGCACAGACTTTCTCCACTATTCTGGAAAGCTATCCTTGCCTCTGTTTGCATTTTTTCCATAGAGTTGGAAATGGGTCCCCTATAATCTCAGAAAGAAAAACATCACAGGGCCTGTTGGTGGTGGCTAATGAAACGTAGAGGAACAGCAACTGTGCTTTAAAAAGTATAAAATTTCCTTTTTTGTAAGGAAGGGAGATACTTAGAGTGACAGCTGTGAAATGACAGCAACTTTAACCTGAAAAAATTTCCATATGGAGACTAAGTAAATGGAAAGCTACAGGTAAAAAATAGTAAGCCAAATACAGGCAGGTTGTATTTGACAGTGTATCAAGGAATCCAGCAGGACTTGAAAGATACCTTAAAAAGTGGTCTGTTGGGGCCAGATCAAATTGTGCTCATTGGTGCAGTCTTGGTTGGCTTTTTCCCTCTGTTCTGGTTAAGGATGTTCATGATTCTCAGCTTTGTTAAGTGCATTTCCATGATGGTTTACTGTCGAAGGCCTGGGCCCCCGCTGGGGTTGGAACTGGGGGCTCCAACACCTGTCCTCTGCCCTGGGGCTTTTCTTCTTTTGATTTGTCATGTTGGAAAAAAATGCAGCAAGAGATCTTCTTCTGCTGTTTCAGAGTTGTTTTTGTTTTGTGAAGTTTTGGTTTTAGCAAAACTAACTGCTAAGGTGGTCATGGTCCACCAAAGACGCCTGAAGCAGCCCCAGGACAGTCCCTGAGGCCTTGCAGCTGGAGACTGCACATGATGCAAAGGGATGCAACAGATCCAGAGTCTGCTGCAAGAGACTGTGCCAAACCTGACCCCCCACGGGAGGTACCTGGGTGTTCCCACCTGGCCCAAATGTATATTAATCCACTGAACTCCATGGTTTTTTGCAGGACCCTCGCCGCTGAGAAGATAAGATGGAGAGGATGGATGGGATGCTGCTGGGATCCACTGAGCGGTGATATTTTCTGCCATATAATCTGTCTCTGTCACTATCCCTATCTCTCCCCACCTCTTTTCTATTTCTCTCTCTCTCAGGTTTACTGTTAAATAAAATCCATACTATTGACTTTGGTCTCGTTTGGGCCCTAATTCAGGCAGAGGCACCTCTCTAAAAATTTTAAGAACTGGACCTTAACAGCTACGTGCTGCTCCATTAACCTCCTGCTCAGGAGAGCAGGAGTTGGCTGGGGCAACAAGGAGTGACTGAACACATCGAAGTGAAGGTTGTATTCTTCTGCAGAGGTTTTAAGGGTGTGAAACCATTGCTGGTATGAGGTGAAACCAATTTCCCCACTGGCGTTATCTTTACCCATACCATGCAGGCAGCCAGCAACCTTAAACTCTCAGCTCTTAGTCCCTTTAATCTCCTTGTCTTCTGAGCAATGCTATAAATTAGCAGAGTACCTTTTCTCATCCCATCTCATTTTTTTTCCCTTTAGAAAACAAATTAAATTTGCTTTATTCTTCTAGAATGAAAGGCAACTCTGTGGGAATTGGTTTTGAATTGAAATATTCATTTTCTTGCTAATATGTTATTGCCAATATTTTTTTGTTTGTTTTCTGTATGTTAATTTTCGGATAAAACAGAAAAGTCCAGAGACAGCTGGATATACATTAATCTTAGCTAAAAGCTTTTCAGCAGATTAACCCTGGAAGGCAAAAAGGATGTGAACACAGCTGGAATAAATGATTGTTTTCTATTTCAAAGAATAAAACTCTTTGTTTTGGGGATTCACACTGAGAATTACAAAATTATCTCCTCCTGCTTTTTTTCAGTCTTGCCTTTATAAGTGTCATGAGAGTAACTTACTGTATACCTCTATTTCTGCAGAGTTGATGAAATATATGGCCCAAATCCTTCCTTTCTCTCTCCTGGACCACCACTGGTAGCTCTGATTTCTTAGGGATTTTATCTGTCTGTGGCAAATTTGCTTGGAATCCATTAGAGCTAAGACTGAAATCAGGGAGCATGGGACATATGTATAGTTTGGTGTTTGTGCCACATGATGTTCCTGTTGTGTTCTGTAGTTTCCATCTATTACTCTCTGGTCCTGGAGGGCAGCCAAAGCCTTCATGGGGGTATGAGGGGTAACTACTGAGCATCCAGCACCTAAAGAATGAGGAATAAACAGTTAGGGTTTCATTTTTGAGGCAGAAAATGAAAACAGGGAGAGTAAAGTGAATAAAAAAGCTTTTAATCTTGGACTCAGAGCAGTCTTGCTGTCATGGTGTTGTGCAGGCATCCACTGGTGTGCCAGTGGTTCCTCTGCCGCAGAGGGGACCTTCCTTTGGGCATTTCACACCACTGACTGGCACTGAAACTTGAAGCGTGGCCAGTGCTAACAATAAGCAGAGCCCTGTGTGGGACAGGTGCACGACTTGCTTGAGTGAAATCGAGGGGCACGAGGAGGTTTGCAGCTCTGCCACAGCTGCCATGTGCTCCAACCTCCCCCTCTCCTGGCACCTGGGATCTCTCAGTGCTTTAACAACTCTTCTGCCTTTGAACCACTCCAGACAGACCCCACTGTCCCTGTGCTGCTCAAACACCAAAGCAAAACCCCAAGGACACCCCCAGCTCTGAACTTAAAAGCAAACAGCCTCCCTCTGCCCATTGCTTTGATCCTGAATGTTTCCATCTCCTCTTTTATATATTTGCAACTTCTACACTTCAGTCAGCCTCCAGAAAAGCTCGTGCAGAGGAGGCTGTTACAGCAATTCCAGCTGTCTAGAAAAGGCAGTTTTCTCATGCCAGCTGAAGATTCCACCTTCCAGCTGCTGTGGTGCAAGCGAGGAACAGTGTCTGTAGTGACTGATGGGTGCAGCACTGGAATGTCACAGCTGGGCTCGGGGAATTTTGCCTGTGGAAGGTGATGCCTTAGGTTTTAACTTTTATATTTTTCAAATCCTGTACTGCTAGTGGAACTCTCAAGTTTCCTGGAGCTTGTTAAGTGCTGTTCTCTCATGCTCACACAGACACAACAAAGCCTCTCCAGCTCACTCTCCAAGGACACCCAGACCCTCCTAGGCCCAAGAACTGTAAACCACAATCTTGGGGAGAGGGGGGCAAGCTTGGGGAAATTCCATCCTTGGCTGAGTTCTGGTTGGGGAATTGATGCTGATATCAAAGTGGGAAGCACTTGTGAGCTGTCATTGTCCATTTTGGGATGCACTGAGGCAGGAGCCTCTGGAGCCCAGAGTGTACCTCTGAAGGCCTTTCAAATAAATCCCTCCGTTATTCCTTTATTTCTGTCTAGTCTCTGTTTCCAGGTAGCCATTTAAGGCATCAAAGGGAAGCTGACACTCAAAAAAACCATATCAAGTACAGAGATGACTCAATGACTCCTTTCAAAACTTCCTGATGCGCAAGGGTCAGGTTTGTATCCATAGTTTGTGGAAGAGAGGTCTGGAGAAACATATTTAAATTACTGCAATATTTTTGTTTGTTTTTAAACTAGTGTCTGACTGCAAATCCATATGGACTCTGTCTTTCTCTGTCATCTTCGTCATAGCACGTGAAAACTTCCTAAAGGTTTCCAGGTTGTTGCCTTGCAATGCCAGACTTGGACACGTGCCTCTTTTTAGGGACTTGTGCTGGAGTTAGTTTCCTCCCCAGGGGCTGGAATGGGGCTGTGGTTTGGATCTGTGCTGCACACAGGGCTGATAACACAGAGATGTTGTTGTTGCTGAGCAGGGACTGCACAGAGCCAAGGCCTTTCCTGCCCCTCAAAGGCCATGCTGGGCAGGGGCTGGGGGTGCCTGGGAGGTTGGCAGGAGACACAGCCAGGACAGGTGACCCCAGCTGACCCAAGGGATGTTCCAGACCCTGTGGCATCATGCTGGGTACATAAAGGGGGAGGGAGAGGGAGGAAGGTCGGGGACATTTGGAGAGATGGTGTTTGTCTTCCCAAGTCACCCTTCCAGGGAGTGGGACACTGCTCTCCTGGAGGTGCTGAACACCAGCCTGCTCATGGGAAGCAGGGAATTAATTCCTTGTTTTGCTTTGCTTGTTTGTGCAGCCTTTGCTTTCCCTGTTAAGCTGTCTTTATTTTCACCCATGAGTATCCTGGGTTTTATCCTTCCGATTCTCTCCCCGATCCCACTGGTGGGGGAGTGAGTTTGTGGTGTTTGCTTGCTGGCTAGGGTTAGACCGCAGCAGGCCTGAGATGATGAGAGCTGAACTGTGCAGCCCAAGGGCTCAGAGAAAGCTTCTGACAGCCAAAAACCCACATGACCTCTGGTTGTGGCCTGGCATTGGGGTTGTAAAATGTGTCTGGCACATTCTTGATGACAGATAGATTTCTCACAACGTACTGCCAGGCAGATTTGGACAGAGGATACTTCAGATAAAAGAATGATTCCAAGATGAACATCCAGGGGTGCTCTGTAGTTTGTTTTCCAATAGTTTATTGAAAAACAAAAGGATAATGAAAAAAAAATTAAAACTTTTACTGCCCATATGACATTGTATATCCTGTTGAGCTAAATGTTTTGATGAGAAATATTGCAATTGAATTTTAGCAGACTCTTCAGCCTGTTTTGGTAGGGACTAACCGCTGCTGCTGGCTGAGGATGCATGTGCCTGAGCTCCCACTGCTTTCTGCTGGAGCTGAGGCTGGCAGGGGAGGAAATGTTCCTCTGCTTGACAGACAGTTTATAAAAACTGGGTAAGTCTTCACTGTTTTAGAAATCTTCCCCATTGTTCCTTTATCACCATTATATGAAATCACTTGAGCTCCTTGGGGAGGGGCATCTCAAGACATTCCTGTAAAAACATAAGTTCACAACAAAATTTTGGCTTTGGTTTCACCATAGGCATTTATTTCCTTTGTATGTTTCAGTTTACAGGAAACAGGGAATAAAAATTTAGACCATCCATTTCATTCTTTCCTGGGGTTTATTAATCACCAGAGAGCAAGCAATACTTCCTGTGGAGTGTGGTTATTATTGCTTTGTTCTTGCTTCTAATATAAATATTTTTGAGATGTCCTTCTAGCAAATATGTTTGCATTAAATCAGGAGTTCTGCTCTGTTTATTAAAACCAAACTTTTCCTTATTGAGTATTGTTGCAGAATTAATTACCAGACTGTTACTGAGTTCCTTTTTTTTCCAACAAGGGAGGATTAAAGCAGCAGATGCTGGGAATGCATCAGCCACAGCAGTTTTCATAAAGCTTTTCCCCTCATAAAGGACTTGAATTTGCTGTTCTGTTATGTAAGTGTCTTGACCTAGAGATCAGATGAAGGCATTACAAGAAACCCATCATGTTTACACCCAAGAAGTCCCTACAAGCATGGCCAGAAGAGAAGACTGTGCAATATTCTGCAGGCTGGGCTATTTTCTTAGTGCCCTCTCTCTGAAGCATCCTATGGCAAGAAATAGCCCAACCTTTTGCTTCATACTCTTCCTTCAGACCCTGCTAGTTTTACCCAACTCTGCTCCAAATTTATTTGCCGGTTGCTGTTTCACCGAGGTTTGTCTCCTTGATTCATCTCAGCAGCAAAGGCAGAGCCCAACCCTGTGGTGCAAACTGGGTAGCACTGAGACAGCAGTGTGGGTTTGACTCACACATGCAAAGCTCGCACTTAAAAGTGTTATTAAAGACTGCTTCCCTCTCTGAGGGCATGCAGATGTTCCTGGCTCCCTGGAACACAGAGGGAAATGCCTCACAGCCTGGTGAGGGAGTGAGGCAGAGGAGCTGTGGTGGGGTTGGAGAACCACACCTGCAACATGGGGAGACCTGGCAAAGGCAAAGGCAGGGTTCCAGGGATTATGCCTGGAGGAGAGGACAGACAAGGGATCCTGGGTCAAACCTTGAGAAGTGGCCATGTAAAAATCTGCCCATAGCATCAGGTTGCAAGTTTTACACAGCTCTGACAGAGCAGTTTGCAGGAACAAGGCTTGGTCCAGAGAATGCTGGACCTCTAGTGTGGGCTGGTGTTAGAATTGCATTTGGGAGCCTCTAGTGACTACAGTTTGGGCTGCAGCAGGGAATGGTGTTTTGCAGCTGGTGAGGAAAGACCACAGTCCAGCCAAAATATTCTTTCTTTAAGTGTTGTGAAGGAGAAGTGAAACGGAAAAGTGGATTTGCCCAATTTGTCCATTCCTGCCAGCAAGGAGCATGTGTCTCTGCAAAAGGTTGCTGGGAGCTTTAGTGCCTATGTATCCATGTCATGGTTGAGAGGAAAGGGGATTTCTTAATACCAGTGCTTCTCCCGTGGCCTGCTTTCCTGTTGTCTGGAAACTGGGAGGAGTTGAAAGAGGAAAATGGGAGAAGGAGTTGAAAGAGGGTTCAAGTAGTCCAAGTGTTCTTGTTTTATTTCCATCCTGAATCAGTTCCACTTCTGGGCACTTTTTCCCAGTGTTTGTGGTTGCCCTTTTGCTGGTGTAAGGCTGAAGGACCTGAGGCAAAGGAGCAGGTCCCCAGCTAAAGGCAGCAGTCAGTGATGCCTTGGCTGAGCAGAGAAGCCTCCATGCACAGACTGGGAGGGGCAGTGCTTTAGAAGGTGAAGCCTTTGCACCTTGCAGGTAAGTCTTGGCTTGCTGAAGGCCATGAGGCATGGCTGGGTCTCAGGGAGGGTGGGAGCACCTCCAGTAGCATAAAAACATTGCCTACCATGCTTAGAGTGCTCATTGTTCATGGGCAGTGCGGGGAGAAGATGTGAAAAGGAGGAATGATGGCTGCACAGCACAAATAGAAGCCACCTCCTGTGCCACTGAGCTACACAAAAGCTCCATAAGGATGTGACTGTATCTCAAGAAGTTTTATTTATTTATGTGGCATTTCTGTGGCTAGTCTAACAAAACATGAAATCTGTGAGACTCACAGTATTGCATTGTCTCTTTCCTTAGGGTTTGGGGCTTTTAAGGTTTTTTATTAGCTGGAGATGATTTCTTGAACAAACATCCATGCAGCTAGCAAAGAAAAGAGGGAGAGGTTGTGAAATGCCTGAGCTCCTCTATCTGCATAATAATAGCAGATACAGCAGGGATGCTGTGTCTCCTGGCTAGATAAATTCCCTGCTGGCTTTTTCTGGTGGCTGCTGGGAGCACATTCATTCAGGGAAATAGGAGGTGGACTGTGAGGTTAAAATGAGAATGGAGTTTATACAGCAAACCCCAGCTATCACTAACTCACTGGAGGTGGCACTTCCTACTGTGCTCCCACCCACCCCAGCAGCATTTTGCAACATCAGTTCTTCCAACTAAAGCCAGGCCTGCTCGAGGAAGGTGGCTTTGCAGGGAACAGTTTGATATTGCACAGTATTAGTATTAATGATGCAATATTCTTAATTCCCAGGACAGCAAATACTGGAGAGCAGAGGAGGTAGGCCCTGTGCTGGGGAGGTCAAATGGAACACAGCTCTTCAGATGTTTCAAAGGTTTCAACTGTTTTCAGAAGCCCAACATAAAAAAAGGCATTTTAAAGCAGTAACTATAAGGCTGTCAAAAGAAACAAACCCCATGTATTTCACAAAAAATGCCTCAAATTAAATCTGTGTAGCTGGCTAAGGGAAGACTATTCTCAAATGTTACTATGTTACTCAAATGTGACTATTCTCAAAAGCTCTCAATGAGCTTTTTTTGTTCGTGTGTCGTCAAAGCCAAGGATTTAAACCCAGTTGTCTTGCTAATTCTCACTACAACAAAGCAGCAGTAGTAGCTATTCATACCTAATATATTGCTATGTTCTCCCCCCTCCCACCGTGATTTTTTTCCCATTTTCCAAATTAAATTAATTGTTGGGAAGAGCTGTGGTGAGAGTGACAGGGTTTTGTTTTCTTGGAAACGAAGATCAAATCTTAGCTCTCTTTTCTCTCCTTGTCCTCCTGCATGTGTGAACAACCAGCAAATCAACGAGGTCTCTGCTTTCTAGTAAGAATAAACAATTTAAAGGAACTGGCTGTGATGCTCCTGTTTGTTTTTGACTTGGTGATAATGGCAGTCTGTAAGTGACTTCAACATTTTCTATGGAAATTCCAGAGATATTTAATTTGCTCCTTGGTATATAAAAGCCATTCCTGCTGAGCATAATGTGCTGAATATAATTCTTACTCAATTACTAGAAGCACATCATAAAAATGGTTGAAACTTGGTAAGGGAGCTGTAATACACCCAATCCATCGATTTACTTCCTTTGTCTTGTGTATTTAGCTGTTTTCACAATTGCAAGTGCAGTTTGAGAAGGGGATTGGGTTGCAATTATTTGTAATTTTACATATTTATGTATTTTTAAAGCTGCTTTTTGTCCTCTTTCCTCCTGCAATATTCCATAAATTTTAGCACAGTGGGATGCAATTGTAGTCTCTTACAGTCACAAAACCCCTAAGAATCACTGAAGTGTTGCTTTAATGAAAATGATCCTTTTCTATTTTAGAGCTGCTATGCTTTGTTATAGAAGCTCCAGAAATGAACTCTGGCACATGAAGTAAGTGACATTACAAAGGATTTCTCACCCTTCCTTTAAAATTTGGCTTTAAAATTTCTCTATTTCTGACTGTTTAGGTATATTCCTACAGCACAGTTTCTAGTCTGAGGCTAATGACTTGATGCTGAAGGATAATTTCTAATGTGAAAAGGTGCCTGCTGTGTATAAATGCCAGGACTTCAGTTGGATATCAAGGATTTGGGATGAGGACAGAGGACAGCAAGTGCTGGACAGGACAACAGCTTAAGGAAAACTTAAGCTTGGGGGCAGCAGGACAAAGCAAGAACTGTTTCTGTCAAGGGAAGCAGCCTGTCCCAAGAGGTGATGTCGTCAAAACCACTCCCTTTTACTAGTGGGAGAGCTGAAATTTCAGCTCAGCACCCTAAGTATTTTGGGAATATTGCCAGTGATGCCTCCTAAACAACAGGTGACAAAGGGACTTGAGAGATTTCAGAAAATCTAAACCTTTCTGGGGAAACTGTCCTTCCTTCAGCCTGGAAGCAAAAAACAAATTAAATCCCTTTCCTCTGTGAATTGTTGGTCCTGCTGTTTTCGTTCAGAGCAAGTTCAGCTGTGTTTGCCTCATCTGGAGAGGTGGACCCACTAAAAGAGCCCTGTGGGACAGAATACTTTATGTGTGAAAGTCACAGTGTTGCTTGCTTTCTGCTCAGTTGCAGTTTGTCCTTCTTAGCCTGCCTTGAACAGTGGGAAGATTATGTTTATTTCTTAGCAGTCTCTGTTCAGTATCCCACGCTTCCCTCCTAAATACCTGGTATTAGCAACTGCTGGAAATGTGATGCAGACTAAATGGAACATGTACTGATTTATGCAATGGCCTTAGTGTTTTTTTTGTGGTGTGGTTTGGTTTCCGGGGGCCCCTTCCCACCCCATCTCTAAATCCATTCTTTGGGTTAAATACACTCTCTTCATTTTACCTTTGTACTTTGGAATTCTGGTATCTGGGGATTTCCTGCATGGAAGGGAAGCCATGAGTTTTGAAGCTATTGATATACTTGGAAGCTCAAATCTCTACAGTTATGCCAGACAGCATTTGAAACACTAAAGCAAGTTTTATTACAGAGATTAGTTTACATTACACTCATTTATTAAAACCTAAGGACATCTTTATAAAAACTACTGTATATAAAGACAAGAGCAGTGCAATAGCAGTGTAAAACACATTTTTGGTTTACCTGGCAATCACTTTAGAAAGACAACATGATTCATAATATGAAGTCAGAGAATGCTGCAAAAAATAGGACAGGATTAGACCAGAAACTAGATTAGCAAATCACTGGACACTGGCAGGTACTGATTTCAAACATCACGTGTTATGTAAACAGTATTATCATCAATGTATCATAAAGAGAAATCACTGCAACCCTAGAATTTCTAGTTAGCTTAATTAGCCTAAAATAGTCTGCTACCAAAATAGACTATTGTACTGTATATATATTACCTCCTTAGTAATTTACTACTTTTGTAAAAGGAGGACTAGAAGATATGTCTGTCTTACAGAAGAGAACTTTCGAGGCTGAGGAAAGGTGTTTCTTCCCAGCCAGTGGTTGAGGTTTTGTTTTGTTTGCTTTACTTTTCATACACAATCACAGGTGGTGGAAATAGAACTGACTTTAAAAAATTATTTTGATGTGTTAACTTCACCGCTTCTTCAAGTGGACAGTCCTCATACAGAAATTACAGTCGTAGCAAAACTATAAAAAACAGGTCTCTAAAATAGCTGCTACAATATGCTGAATTATACATTAAGAGGCCAGATTATTTTCACTCTGTTTTTTGTAAAATCGATAACCAGGCACAAACGATGGTTAAATTACAACACCAAGTCCTGCACAAGCTTTATAAGTTATCTTTTTATGTCCTACGTTACACACAGCAATTGCTAAGAAGTTGGACACAGTTCTCAGTGAAACAGAAGAGAGGAAATTAGTTGGACAGGGGAGGAGGCTTCTGGAGCAGGAAGGTCACTAATAGCCACTGAGATAGACAGTTGCCATTGTCACATAAGGGGCTATAATTTATGCACTTTTTTAAGTGTTAATTTTAGATCAGTTTTTTTTCCCAACCACATCAGGATGGACATGCAGGAAAATATGACTCTTTTAGTCCAGATCATTTCTTTTAGAGGAAGATTGTGTTTGAACCAGTTCTTTCCCGCAGAAATAACTGAAAAATTCATTGCAGTTTATCTGGTTCACCATAATTTTGATCAGGTAGATGCAAGGGGATATGAGAGCACATCTACAGAGGTGGCTGAAGTGTTCAGGTGGCTGTTTGTGCAGCCAGTGCTCTTCTCCAGTGTCCCAACACTAAGGAAGAAGGGCTGATAGAAATGGTGGTAGGGAAATTCGTGGTGCACTATTTCCCTTTAATTTAAGGCCCAACTAGCATCAGTCCTATTCAGGATCTTTTATTCTGCTAAAATAGAGAAACTATCAGGTGATTAGAACAACACAATTGATGAAAAATTGTTCACCAGCTACGACATGGATTTATCCATGAATTAATTGGTAGGCAAAATCAGAATTTCAGCCGGAGAGTATCTACCTTATATTAACTGGCTCTGTATAGAGAATAAAAGAAAACAAACAAACGAAAAGCACATCCATTACAAGGTATACGTGTACTAGAAGTAAAGCATAAAACTGCTCATTAATAACGCACAATTCCCAAAGGGAAAAAAACCCTTACAAAATACAGTAAGTCACACAAACCAGTATCTAATACAAATTCCTTTATGAACATAAGCTTTTTCCAAAGCTCTCTGCGGCAGTCATCACCTCACAATGAAAGTAGGTGCTGGGAGAAGGTGAAAGGACCAAGATGCTACTGCAGAGTGCCACACTGGTTACTTTGGATGTTTTTGGGGTGTCTGCAGGGGTTATGGATCTTGGAGCCAACGAGGAAGTGTGGAGAAGGCATGGTGCTGGCATGGATGACATCACCTCCAGCTACTCAGCTTCCTTTGCTTTTCTTGGGAGTTCTTACATCTCATCTCTCCCACCACCAGGAGCATGGATCCTGTCCCCATCGAGCTCTCCTCCTTGAGGAGGGGGCAGCTTGGACTGTCTGCCAGTGTCTGCAAGCTACTTACAGCATATCTTCACAGGGGGGTCTTTTGTTCCCATCTGAAAGTGCTTTGAGCTGTTCTGCAATGCTGATGACATATTCCTTTTAGGAAACGAGGAGAATCTCCCAGGTTTAGTGTGAATCTAAAGAATCCTGACTCTGTTTTATTTGAGGCGCTGTGTTGCAAGGGGTAACACCTCCAGCGGCATTGCTGCAACTCACTTAGGTCTCTGAGGATGAGAGAGAGTGGGCCAGGCTTCCCTCTTCTGGGACAGGATGGAGTCTAATGCCTGCAGAGTGGCACTCCCACCTGTAAATTTGCTCTTTTAGGCACTGCCTGCCACTACTCAGTGATACCCAGCATGTTTACTTGCTGGTTTACAGAGAAAAGGGGCACGTGCATGTTGGTATCCTACTCAGACTGGGCTTTATTTGAAGACTGGGCTTCCAGTTATGTGGTTTCCAGCTTTGTGGGGTCCTTCAATGCTATTTGGATATCCAACATCCAATGCTATTCCTGCATTGTTTTAGTTATGTACCATCCTGAACTCCAGCAGCACAAAGTAAAATCACTGACAAGAATGTCCCTTTTGTGTTCAACAGAAGACTAAAATTCATTCAGCCAAAGAGGTACAAAAGGAACATTTGATCATTCTTTAAGAAGGTGTTCCTCATGTTGTGGTTACATGGTAAAATACATAGTTATTTTTAAGTAACTCAGATTTGCAGGACAAAATATTAGACATGAAGGATTAAATTGGCATTGTCATGGCTCTGTGCTATGATTTACAGATGAACTCCTCTGTCACTGCCAGGTTCTCTAGGTATATATTTTAAATAACTGAATTTCACAAGATTTGCTCATGTAATTGATACTGTATGATCTTAAAATAATCCCGTCCCAAGAAAAGTTGTCAACCTACTGCAACCCAGTGACCAAGTGCTCCACACACTTGTGTGGCAGAGTCATTGCCTTTCTGGCTTGCAAATGGGTTCTGAGATTTGAGTGGGTAAACTCTGCAGCCAGTCAGTGGCTGAGGGAATGGGACTATTGCCTTGTAAAGCAGAGGGACAATGGTATTATTGCTTTTGAAATATATAGTTTGTTGATTTTTTTCTGTTTCTCTTTCAGCTTCGAGGAGTGTGGGAGTGGAATTAGGTGTTGCAACCTAATTAAGTTGCCCTCTTCAAGAACCTGAATTTAAGACAGGCTCAGATGTTTGATGCCTTAGCAGAATCATTGCCAGTGATCTAAAAATGTGCATTATGGTTGAAGTGATTGCTACCCTGCAGTCTAACTCAATGAAATGGCTCTGCTTACCTTGCAATGCATAGGACAATATGGTTAACAGCAATGTGGATTGCCAGCATCTACCCTACTGTGATAAAACATTCACCAGAGAACTTTGGAAAAACTCACATTCAGGATTCTGACACTTAGATTAGGCTCAAATGGCAATTGATGGATGGGGAGGCAAAGAAAAGTTATCTACCAAAGGTTCGTCTTGTGGTCGTTTTCCACCTTTGTGTGGATTTGTCAGAGCAACTTAATTTTCTTCCTACTGAGCATTTTCTCAAATATGATGCTTCCTTTCAGAGAACATGGTGTCAGCCTAGAATTAAAATATTGCTTACAGACTGCTTTTCCCTGGAGACTCTCTCCATATCATTTGCCTGTAGAAGTTGTTTGAATGATGTCTGTCTTCAGGTGACTTGCTCAATCTCCCTCTTGTAGTCTTTCTCTCTCCTGCTTATCCATAACTTTTTCAGCTCTTGTAATTTAGTTGATTTTCTTGAAAGCTGCTCGTTGAAGTCTAGTCTTACCTCTCCCATCTTGAGGCACATCAATATAATTTTCTGGAAGACATAAAGCACAAATGGTTTCCATAATGTTTCAGGAGCACCCAACACCCAAGTATTTCCTGTGAAGAAAAACTTTTAGTGTTCTCAGTTGCACATTCAATTTAATTCAGATTTAGGCATTTCTTGCAGTACTGTCATCCAGGGAGGACCTACAGACAGAAATAAGCGATTTTCTCACAACTCAGAGGGTTTAAGCCTTCACCCAAAACTCAGTTATATGAGACCTGTTAAGGTTTGGCAGCTAATTCCTTTCTAATAATCAAATAGCCTAGACAGCCTTATTCACGTTAGAAATTAAAAAAAAAAAAAAAAAAAAATTTGTTCTGTCACTGTCCTTTTTTTGATATTGCTAGAAATCCATATTAACACAACATGCAAACCTGCCTCTTGTGAGGTCTGCACACAGATGAAGCTTAAAATGAGTTGTTCATATCTAGAAGAGAGTCTCAGGAGACTCAGCTATAGCTAATTAAAAAAACACCTGGGGAGAGAGAAACAGAAGAATATGAGCACATATAACTTGCAGGCACCTGCCCTTCACAGCACCTTCAGCTGTTTCTTCCCACTCTTCTGTAGATTGCCACATGTGCTTCACCTCCTGTGAAATGCTTCACTAATCCACTATCTGCATAATTTAAATCACTAGACTGTTTGACAGGATGCAGTTTCTTTCAGTTACCTATTTGCTTTTAAATAAATGTTTAGAGATGAAGCAGATAGAGCAGGCATTTATGTGTTTCAGGACAAAACACAATTTTAAATGTGTAGGACCTATCAGCCTCTTTTCCTCTACCTGAGTGTCCCAAAGTTCCTGCTGGCCAGGTCCTTCTGTGGCTTAATGCAAAATCAAGAGTGTCACCAAGGTGGTGTAAAGTGAGTGTAAAGTGAGAGTTGCTGGAGTTCCTGGACCCAAAGACCACAGCAAAGTTCATGAATATTTGACTGCAGCACAGAAGCTAAAATACCACTCCTGTGAGTAGCTTGGATTTCCTGCCAATTCTTCTCATCTGTCTAAAGCTATGGGAGAATGAGCAGGAGGATGTGAACCCCAGAGCCAGCAACAGATAGACCCCACACAGCTCTGAGAGCCTCTTACAGCAAGTAGAAGTCTTCCCCCTGCATTTTCCAACCTGGCTGAACCCAGCGCTGAGTCCACAGCCTCTCCTTGAAACTAAACCCTGACAGGACAGTTACTGGGCTAAAAAGTCCTTTTCCCCTGCCAAAGGTGAAGTGGGGTGTGGGACTGATTGATTGATTGATTGACTGGTGGCTGGACCAGTAAGATTGAGAGGAACTGCTTCAGATCATTTTGCAGTAGCAGGATCGCATAAAAAATACCTGCATTTTCCTAAGAAAGACGAATGCTCATTTCTGTGTGCAAGTGTTATATTCCAGTCTTCCAACACAGCAAGCTTGGCAACAGAAACCCTGTGTTTGTCACTTCTGGTCACTTCTACATGATTTTAATGCATTTAGAGCTGAAGGTTGTGCTCTGGAGGTGCTGCCATCTTGCCATAAAGGAGCATTGGATTCACCTCTATTTTCGTCCCCAGGCTGAATTACCTCACTTTTGATGGATCACAAATTCTTATCTGGTCTAGCTGTGAAATGCATCCTGGCATCTGCATGAGGTGCAGATGAGAGGAGGACCTTAAGTGGCAAATCAATTTTGTCACAGCCACTGTGTAAAATGGCCGCCATCACTGATAGCTACCACTAACATTTCTGAATAATAGCTGGCTCAGGGAACACAAACATCAGGTTGCTCCTTTTCCCTGGCAGAAGTTATTGTCACTGTACAGCACCCCAGGCTGCCACTGCTGCTCTTCCCAGAGAAGAAGTGTCCAAGGCCAGGATGGACAGGGCTTGGAGCAACTTGGCATAGTGGAAGGCCTCTGGTTAAGCTGGTGTTGACATAAAAGGACCATCGATCACCACAGTCCCTTCAGGATTCAGATATACCCTGGATCCATGACTTACACACGTTGTGGCTTCCAGTTCATAAGAAAGCCACCAGTCTCCTCTGCAACTATTCAGATTTTACTCTGGCACAAAGTGGCACTACACTGATCTGAGCAGGCCTGCTGTGATCTGCACTCGTTGAGTTCTGCTGCAGTGCCTTCCAATCTGGTCAGTGGGACTGGGAGAAGAGCTTTTCCTCTCTCTGGTCACAGGAAGAGCTGGGGCGCCAGGCTAACAAAAAGCTTTCTGCAATAAGAAGCCCTTGGCGGCTACACCAATTGCTACAGGGTATAGGAATGTGCCCTCCTTCCCCAGAAATGGAAGGACAAGGGAGGACAAAGCACAATGCACTAGGCTTCCTAAAAGCCTCACCAGATTGAAAGGAAGGATATGAGAAATTAATTGCAGGACGAGTATTAAATANTGAAATGTCTAAGCATTTGTAGTGGGGGCCCTCTTTTTTTTTTTTTTTTTTTTTTTTTTTTTTTGGGAGGACATTGAAATCGCTGAATGATTCAGGTTTTTCCAATGCAGAGGAAACTTCAACAAGAAAAAAATTTGCTTCAGGTTGGCTCAGTACCAAAGAGATTGAATATTTAGGGTTTTTTGAATTGACAAGGAACAGTTCAGCATTCAGCCCTGTGTGCTGCCATCTTGCCATAAAGGAGCATTGGATTCACCTCTATTTTCATCCCCAGGCTAAATTATGTCACTTTTGATGGATCACAAATTCTCATCTGGTCTAGCTGTGAAATGCATCCCAGCACCTGCATGAGGTTAAGATGAGAGGAGGACCTTAAGTGGTGGCAAATCAATTTTGTCACAGCCACTGTGTAAAATGACTGCCATCACTGATAGCTACCACTAGTATTTCTGAATAATAGCTGGCTCAGGGAACACAGACATCTGGTGCTTAAGAGTTTAAACAAAAGTCAGGCACTGGAAATGTTCAACTTGAAAAACAGACTGAAATTTCAACTCAAGTGCTGTTCCTACCATAGCTGACAGTTCTGCAAAAACGGAGAGAAATGTCAAAATATGTTTGAAAGTGAATACCTCAGGATGGTGTTAGGGTTTAAACGGAATAAATGTGCAATACATGCCTGATTCACCAGAGTTAAACAATGTTGCTCTGCAGGTGGGGAGAAACCATTTGGATTATTTAAATTTCCCTTCCATTATAATTAGAGCAGTGTATTTGCTCACGCTGCAATGAGCTAACATCAGCACAATATCCGTGAGGTCAGACACTAGGTGTGCAGGTCACCTGTCAGGCTGTTTTCCCTTCCACCTGGAAAATGCAGGTGGGAAACAGGCATGTGCTTACTTCCATTGCTCTTTCACAGCAGAACCGCTGGTGTGTGTGAGGGGAGCTAATTATCACCTAAGGGCATCCTGTGCTAAAAGGGTAGTTGCTGTCAGCTGTCTCAGACATCCAGCACTGCAGAACGTGTTCAAGAGTCCAAGTGGAAAGGCCCTTAGGAGCACTAGAAAGGCTTACCAGAAAAAAATCAACCTATGAAGCAAAACACTTTTAAAGAAGTTTCCAACCGAAGAGTTTGTTGGGAGAACTGGTTAAGTCTGCTTTTATAAATTGCTCACCACACTGTGGAGGCCGGTAGGCCTATTAACTGGGGGACCATGAGGGTCCTGTGGAGGAAAGGCCCTTAAGAGGCACGTGAGGGTGACAGAAAGAGGCAACTCCTCTTTCTGGGAGGGACCTTTGTTGCATTATATTAATGTGCCCCAGTTCTACTCCCTGCCCCTTTCCTATCCTATATGTCCCCGCTCCAGTAAGTTCTCCCTTCCCTGCTTCCCCATTGGCCTCCGTTCCTTAGCCACGCCCACAGCACTTCCCTATTGGTTCCTGTACCCAAGCCCCGCCTATGCACCACCCCCATGCCCTCTGATGATTGGTTCCTGGTGCTCTCTCCGCCCCTGCCTCCTCCTGTACTTAAACCTGGGCCCTGCTCTAGCGCTCGTCTTTCGTCCCTCGTCCCCTTTGGGTGTGTGGTTGCAGTAAACCCTCACCGTGGGAAATGCAAAAGGCGAGAAGGCTTTCAGTTTGAGTGAGAAAAACAGGCTTTGGAAATAAAGCAAAGACTTTAGGTTCAGCTGCAGCTGCAAAAGCTTGAAGTTAGAAGAAGAAACAATTATCTAATAAACGAGGACATTAAAACAAGGGTTAGTGTTCCTAGGTTTGGCCCAGAGAAGTCTTGAAGCTGCAGAAAGTGTGCTTAGCAAAGATACTGACGTTCTAAGCTTAAAAATGGAATATTGTGCATTGTTATTACAAGATATAAAAGAGAGAATTGTCTGTAACAGGTGTACATGTGCTTTTTTTACATGACTGGTTAGAACAGTTGTCTATAAATTTTAGAAGCATGCCATTGGCTGAAAGAAATTCAAGAATGTTCTGTAACCAAGAGATTTCGGGCTGTCAGCGCAGGCGTGAGCCATGTACTACCTCTTGTGTACATGAGGCTGATGCCCGAATGAAATAATAAAAAAGCTCCTGGAACGTCTGCCTGGGTCCCTGTCCTGTTTGTGGAAGCTGCCGACACCGCATGTGGAATAGCACATGAGGACCTTTCCCGTCTCCTTGTTGTCCATCCAGCTATGAAGCTATCCGGTGTGAGTGTGCGTGGCACCGACCCAGCGGCTTCTGCTGGAGTTGCTTTTGGAAGGCAGCAGCATTATACCACCCTGACCCCACTGCTACATGTTTCTTAAGAATCTCGCCTCTTACAGAACAGTTTAAGCTTGTGCCACTGCCATAAGGGCTCGGGGGTCATAAACCACACTGCACATCGCATCGCTTCTGAGAGCTGCTCCCTGGCTTTAGTGGGAATTTGGAAACTTGGGGAATATCTTGTGTTCCCAAGGGACAGGCTGGCCTGGGCAGAGAGAGTTGCTGGCAGATGTCAGGCAGGTCCCTGCTGGCCAGATCATGCCCGGCAGAGTAGGGTTGGTGGGTCAAGGGAGGTGCAGGGCTGGTGTCCGTGCCAAAGGGAAAGACAAGGACTTGAAAGATTTAAACTCCACTTCTGCTTAATTTCCAGATAAATCTAAACCCAATGCAGTCACCCATGATACTGGGTTATCACACCAGTGGAGGAGCTTTGTTTGCCTCTTTAAATTACTTTTAAATTCGATTCCATGACTTGTTGTTGCTATTACTGAGTTCAGAGATAGTTTTCAGGGGAACACTTTGCCTACAGCCTGTGTTTGGGCTTCACACTGGTAGGCCCACTGGTTCAGACTTGTGTCTAGGGCAGTGCTGTGCTCTGGAAACCAGAGAGCTGGGAAACAAATTACAGAGAGTCAGGAATTGGTTTGGATCAGCCTGGTTGGGGTACAGCACTCTGGTCACACTACCAAAGATCTGGCTGCTCTTTCAGTAAGTGAGGCTTGGGATCTGCTTGGATCCAAGGGTTGTCCCACAAACGGATGCAGGAGAGGATCTGGCACTTGGAGCGAGCCTGGAGAGCTGCTGCAGGCAAGGACTGGCCTCCTCCAGCTCCTTCCCCCGAACTGGGGGTGTTAAAACAGCAGCTGGCTTAACTTCTGTTGTTAATACGGCTGCCAGGCCAACAGACCAAAGTTAAGAGGGAAAACTGGTTTCCTCTAGCGTCTCTGGAATATCTATGATTGTACAAATTAAGTACATCTTTTGTCCCATTAGCTGGGTTGGGTAGGAGAGCAATGAAACCACACAGGATGCAATTTTCTCTCTTGTTTACTAATGGCTATATTTTACAATATTCACTTGCAAAGAGCAGTGATATGAAACCAAGTGGGTTGCTAACATAAATAAATATTACTTACTGTAAATAATGGTTTCTCAAGTAATGCTATACTCCTGAATGTCTAGTATTTTTCAGTTAGTAGCAATGTTTTTCATTTCCTGAATTGGTTGATACTCCTGAACACTGTTCTGGAAAGTAAAAATATCCAGGAGAATTCCTGAGGTTTGTTTTTATTCTAAATGGAAATATGAAGCATTCAGAGTTTGATTTACACGTTTTGAAAGGAGGAACAGATGAAGGTTTGAGGACATAAATTGAAAGATGATCACTGAAAAGCTGTGTTTTTCCTCACTGAAGAGCTGCAGTCTGACTTTTCATGATCTGAAGTATTTTCTTCCTCCTCTTAAGGTTATTTCAGAAAAAATACTTAGAACACCCTGGGCCTTCCAAAGTGTCTTAAAAGAGTGGATAGCCAATTACAAGTAAAACTGGAAATTAGTTGGACTTACTAATTCTCCAGGTATATATGAAACCCTTGTGTCACAACCAGAGTGCCTGATTCAGATGTGTCACATGAGGCTGAAATTCATCTGGTTGATTGTTGATGAATTTTCCTGCTAATATGTGACAGCTATTAAATAGCTGATAACGTCTGAACCAAAATTTCTTTGTATGAAAAGAACCCCAACCCTGATTCTGCTTTGCAAACAGCTAGGCAAATAAAGCTGCCTTCAGTTTTTTTTCAAGACCCCAAGGCATCATAATGCCAAGCTGAATGTGGGTATCACGTAAGGAACTCTAGACTTACTATTCCATTTGAGACTCTGCTCATTTTCACATATTTTTCAGGTAACTGGGGTGACCAAATAGCTTTAATTGCACTTGTGTCATAGAGAAAGGTATTTAAAAACAGAGGAACTGTTGCTAGAGGCAAGAGAGTATTTTTTTGTTTGCTTCTTTAAGGTCCAAGCACGTTGTTTCAGAAAGGAGATTTATTGGTGTGTGTAGTGTAATTTAATGGCATAGATAATGCAAGTGGGTTTCATCCCACCTAACTGCAGACATCAGAATGGTAAGATGGCTTAATTTTGGAGGATCACCTCAGGGTCCTTTAGAAACAGAAAGCAACAGGCACCTCTGCAGAGCTACTCTACTCCTCCTCAGGCTCCAAAAGAAACCAACAGTGCAGGAGCCTAAAGGTCCCAAGCCTAACTTAGGAAATGAGAAGCCCTATTGCCCCCAAAAACTGAATTATAAAAATGTGCAGCTCTAGTACAGATTTCTCTTAACATTATCTTCACTCTCATACTGCCACATGCAAATATACAATTTTCTATGTAAATGTCTATGTGACTCTGTTTTACAATCCAGTACCACTAAGTGGAAGGGTTTCTGTAGTCTCCATGTTCTGGTTAGAAACCTTCTTCCCTCACATTTATTCATGACCAGATTTGGTTAAGATGTATAACAGACCCATAACATTCTAAAAGGTTTTGATGGAAATCCAAGGCTTGTAGGTATTTCCTCAAACACAGCCACCTCTGGAAAGAGAAGCAGCTTCTTATCCTACATCTGCATATGCAGTCCTAGATTCTTTTTCCTCCCTGTCTCACAAACTCAGTAAAGGTGAATCCCTGAGGCTCAGGACATGCCAAGAGATGCTGCATGTTCCTGTGGGTGGGGTAATGGCCACTCTGTGGAGCAGGGCTTGATCCTCAGTTTGTTCTTGGTCCTGCTGTAAAACTTTGAAAAAAGTGTGAATTTGAGTATTTCTGCATCAGTGGTAAGGACTGAGCTATCTCTGGTTTCAGCTCATCCCAATTTCCCAAAAGCTGCTGTCATCAGCTTTCAAAATCTGTTCCTAGAGAGTGGCTCTGACACACCTCAGATACTCAAATATTCTCCATGTTCCCTGAGCTCTTATGCAGCAGTGCCAAACCATTCACCTTAGATCCAGGAGAGCACAGGGGAAAGTACAGGAGGCTTTCCAAGAATGTGCCCTTCTGTGTTAAAACTCAGGTGCATGATAGGAGAAAAAGGCCTCCTTTCCTGCTGACTGACAATTCTAATTTAACAGATCCTCTAGAAATTGAAAGTGAGGTTAAAAAACACACAAAAAAAAGCAGTAAAACTTTCCATGTGATTTATGATGTAGCTTATTAGGACACTGCCTTTCCCTGCTGACAGTCTCCCAATGCCCTGAAAATACTGACAGGAATATTTGTAAAACCCACAAACACCAAAACTTTGGTTTAACAGTATTGCCTGACCCAGAAAGAAGAGCACTTAGGGAGCAGCCTAGTAACTTTTAACTTTTTTAATCAATTCATTTATAAATGAGGGGCACAATTGAAAAGGCTGTCTGTGTAAGCTATACTCAGTTTAGCTCAGTATCTTTGCTTATGGGGATGGTCAATTCTAAGTGTTGAAACAGGTCTTGGCAAGTTACAGCTGAGGGTAAATGCAGCTCATTTATACAGGACAATGTGGTTTGTACCTTGGCATTAAATGTACAGAAAAATGAGTGAGGGAAGGAGAAATGTGGCCAGATGTAAGGAATGCATGTATTTATTCATGTATCTGTTCATCTGGCCCACAGTGCCTGTACTTAATCTCTGACATTTTATATGTAGGTGTAGCTTAGCTTCTTTGTAAACTTCAAGAATAATCTACTGAGCTAAACAACAGCTCAGGCCAGCCTACATCAGGTGAAATATCCTGCTCTTTTTGCCCTAACAGTCTCTGCCATCTTGGCATCAGCAAAATTCAATCTATTAAAATTGCTGCCTAGCATGTCCTGATGTCCAACAGAGGCTAGAACCCAACCACTTTTCACAGAAATTGAACTGCTGAAACATACTGCAAGGGGAAAAGGGGTCAGACCAACATTAGATTGGAATGTTCTGGTACCATCTGCAAAGCTTGGAGGTGCTGACTGCTTACAAGGCCCACACAAGTCAATAAAACTGAAAGCCACTGAGATTTCAGGGGACTTAGGTTAGAAGCAGGACAAGAGTTTCTCCCAGATTCTATTGGAAAGAAGGCAGCAGTGTTGGTTTACAAAGCAGAACAAATGAATATATTGCTTGAAGTGGATCCTAGGTGGATCACTGAGATACTCCAGGCTCTTGTTCCCCTGGTAGGAGGGTGGGCACTGCAGGGGCAGGGGGCAGAACAGTGGAGGAGCATGAAGGTGCCCAATTCCCGTGCTGGCCTCCAACAACCAGGGAGCCCCTCTGGGTGCTGGAACTGCTCCTCAGCCTCTGCACTTCATTGGGCTAAGGAAGTTACCCCCCCCCTCTTTCTTCCATTTCCATTTTTCTCTCCTGAGCATGAACAATCTTCTGAGACGAGATGCATGTGCTGCTTCCTTCTGCCTCGCCAGAGGCTCAGATTGCTCCAGCTGCACAACCATCTATTTAGGAAGGAGCAATCAGTTTCAGCACTTGAATTTTGAGCACCAAACCTGTGGTTTAGCGCAGAGTTGAGTATTTACTCCAAGTTAAATCAGCTTTTTTATTTACCCCTGCGCAATACAGGAGATTCTCTCACTTCTGGAAATAAAATGCCTATTAATGACATGTGAGAAAAAGTATTTTTTGAAATAGTTATTCTTTTTACCAAAGAGCTTTATTTTCTGCTCTCACTTTTCAGTATTAAGAGGGCTAGTCTTCTGAGTCAGAGCTCAAGAGAAAATATGTAGTAATTACTGTGTTGAGAGCTTTCATTGTAGGATGAAACCAGTCGTGTTTCCTGCAACTGTTCTTTCTGTGTATGTTTTTCTTGTCACAACTGGATTTGTGTGGCTTTTCTAGCAGCAGGAAAATTTGAACTATTTATTTTAAAATAAGTTTCTGAAGATACTTCAAAAAACAGCACAGAACCGCTTTCTAACATTAACAAAAGTATCACCAGCTAAAATCAATAGGAGTACAGCCTTTGAAATTTAATCTGGTTCCTGTTTGGCTTCCTGCTGTAGAGCCAGTATATGTTTCCTTGCACATAATCATCCAAGCAATAAATAATTTTTAACTTTGTTTCTTTGCAGTTAGAAGCAGAAAGGTAACAGCCACCATTGGTTACAGCACTACATACTGGAAGCAATGATAGAAAGACAATTTTATGCAGAAATGCTTCTCCCCTCTTTCCTCCCTGCCTTTCCCATGTGAAAAAGTGATAGGAGAAAGTGTGTGTGTTATGATGTGGGAAGAGAAGAGGCCAAGGACCCTGGGCAATTTCATCAGAGGGCAAAAGGCAAGGAAACAATTTCTGCTCCGTGGTTATCTGAGCTGCGTGGCTGGTTTTGCACAGAAACGTGTTTTGACGCCAGTGCTGGAACTGTGACTGGGTTATTATTTTTAAATTGTCTCACAGCTGCATCGAGATATGGGTCTGCTGGGGCATCAAATGTCCTCTGGCTGCAACAGGAACTTTGTGCATGGCTCAGTGACAGCGTATGACCCCTGCAGAGCAGCATTTCTTGAGTCACAGAGAAAGAAAAACAGTGCTTGGCTGGTGTCACAGGACTACTGAGGATTTCCACTTGCTATGGCATGGTTTGAATGATAATTTATGAAGTGTGGAAATTTTTTGTTGTGAACCATTATGACTGCCAGCTGGTGGGTTATTCTCGTTTCGTTCTACATTACTTTTCATTCTTTGCCCATTTTTTTCTTTTGCATCTGTGTGCATATTTCCTATTGTGGATCTCTATTGTATGCTCATTTTTTCATGACAGAAATTTAAGCTTTTTAGAGCTGCCCAGTGATAACTGCAGCTATCATATGTTCACCTTAACATTAGAGGAGAGGCAGAAAGGCTGGAATAATTCAGGATGATTATTTCCACAACAGCTTTTACATGCACATGCTGTAACAGAGCCCACTGCTGGATGCTCCTGTGTCCACTATCATCTCACAGCACTTCCACACGGCAAGTTGGAAGCCTGTTACATACAAAAATAATCTTGACCATCAGTGGCTCCCTGCACCCACAGAACCTGTGATGAGGACTGGGCAGGTGGTGCCAGGATGAGGCTTTGCCCAGAGATTCCCATTCTCTGGAGTGATTATGCAATCACTGCACAGTCCCACTGGCATCAGCAGCTATTATGCAGCAGCTGCATAATCAGGCATTTATTGGAAGAGGTGGGGAGGAAGAAGGCCACGTGTTTGTCTCCTGCAGTCCTGAATGGCAGAGGCTGATACAACTGGAGAAAAGCCTTGTGTGAGTTTTGATGTGCAGCTGTTGGTTTGTGTTTTCTGACTGCTCAGTAAGCGTGATGAGCTTGCCATGCTGGGAAAATGTGATGTTTGGCTCACACCAAGGCCCTGCAGCTCCAGGCTGGGGCAGAGGGGCTGGAAAGCTGGGAAAGGCCCTGGGGGTGCTGGGGACAGCGGCTGGACATGAGCCCAGCTGTGCCCAGGGGGGCAAGAGGCCAATGGCACCTGGGCTGTGCCAGCCATGGGGTGGCAGCAGGGCCAGGGCAGTGACTGTCCCCTGGGCTGGGCACTGCTGGGGCCACACCTCACATCCTGGGCCACTTCTGGGAACCTCATGGCAGAAAGACATGGAGGGGCTGGAGCGTGTCCAGGGAAGGGAAGGGAGCTGGGGAAGGGGCTGGAGCAGCAGGAGGGGCTGAGGGAGCTGGGAAAGGAGCTCAGCCTGGAGTAAAAAAGGCTGGGGGGGGAGGGGGGGCCTTGTTGCTCTTCACAACTACCTGGAAGGAAGCTGAAAACAGGTGGGGCTCAGTTTCTTATCCCAGGTAATAAGCAATAGGGTAAGAGGAAACAGCCTCAAGTGGGACCAGGGGAAGTTTAGGTTGGATATTAGAAGAAATTTCTTCACTGGAAGAGCTGTCAAGCACTGGCAGAGGCTTCCCAGGGCAATGGTAAAGTTCCCATCCCTGGAGAGGTTTCAAAGCTGTGTGGCTGTGGCATTCGGGGACGTGGGTTTGGCAGTTCTGGTGGAATGGTTGGACCTTAAAGAGTCTTTTCCAGCCTAATGATTCTATGAAAACTGATGTTGGTGTGAGTCTTCTGGGACTGCACCCTCACCTGTTCCCCAGATAAATGAGATTTTTAAAGAGCTGTTCTCTTAGGGTCCTCAGTTTGGCCAGCTGTGCAGACCTAGCTTCCCGTTCTTCCCCCTGTTGCTTATACTCCACAAGCTCCCTTGCCAATTTTAAACTCACAAGTAATGGGTGTTCTGATGCATCCCAAAACATTTCCTTGATCAACTGCCAACTTTAGAAAAAATGCACATTTGGAGGGGACGAGTCCCACTGGCAAATTTCAGCTGGATAAACAACTTCTGTAAACTCATCTTCCAGCATAATGTAAAAAAAATTAATCAAGCCAGACTTCCAAGTAATTTCATCCATCTTAAGATAGGTGGAATGAATAACCCCCTGGAAATGCCTGTTTCAGTGTGTTAGTGAGGATAACTAGTAGTTACAGGACTTCTGGAGAGCTACATTGACTGAGTTTAATCCTGTTCTTTATCACCAGTAAAGATTTGTATAATTAGATCTTCCAGGTATTGGATATTTTTCTGTCTTTGTTTGCTGGAGCCCTCTACTATCTGAAATTTCCTTGCCATGAAGAATTTACAGACTGAGTTAAAATTGCCTTTTAATGTTCTTTTAGCCTTGAGGTTCTTAAACTCCTTAGTCTGACAAACTTTTGAGAAGTCAGGCAAGCTCTGCAGCTCTTTCAGAATGCTTTCCCATCTGTCAATAGGATTTTTCCTGCTACAGGCCTCAGGGAAGATGGTGTTTCCCTCTAGCAATCTCACCACTACTCGTGAGACAACAGCTCCCTACTTCTAATTGGCTTCTCCTCTCTGTGCACTCCAGAATTCCATTTTCTTGTTTAGCCATCATGTTGTGTAGGAAACTGATGGTGAGAGTTACCTGTTGTATCACTGGGTATTTCAGATAGTTCCAGGATATTCTCTATCAGCAGTGCCTACAACAGAGCACTGGAGAGGGAGCTGTGCTGTTACCCAAACCATTACACAATTTCACACAAATCAGAGCAATGGTAGTATTGCCAAGTATTTTCAATGTGGCCACCACAGATAAAACCATGTAAGTTTTCCATTTCCTCTGTCAGATGGAAGCACCAGGAGCTGACTGGCTCAGCCAAGCACTGTGCAGACCAATGCACCACAACCTGCTAAGAACTCTCAGGCTCCTGTAGTAACAACAGCACTAACTCCAGCTATAGCCAGCAGCCTCTGAGAAAAGATAAAGCCAGACAATCCCCTAGCTCATTTTCACTGATTTTTTAAAACATTCCAAACCATGTCTGCACTTATTTAACTAGAATAAATGGAAAAAAAAATTAAACTGAAGCAGCTATTGCCCTCACAGGTGAAACAGTGCCAGATTAGGACTCAGAATGGGAAGATGAGAATTGTTCCTCACCATCCTAATGCTTAAGGTGTTTTTTTCCTGTTATCTCACTTGACTCTAACTCCTTCAAAACCCACCCCTTGCAGCCAAGTATGGTTGTTGCTTCAGGTATCTCTCCTTTTGCTTTATGTATTGCCAAGGATAGGACAGGAGGAGTCAACCTGAGGCTGAACCAACCTTCCCTTTTTTTCTTCAGTAGCATGTCAATTAGGTAACATTTTAAACATACCCACAAAAACACATCCATGTTTTTTGTCTTCTTTTAGTTGTTCATCCAAACACTGGGACTCTTTTTAATTGGGATGCCTATTTTTGTTATGCTCTGAGAGGTTTCAGTGAATATTAAAAAAAAAATGGAGGCAATCATCTGTCTGTCATGTAATTTTCTTTAAAATGTCTTAAAATGCAAATTAAGCAGGTGTTCTTCTGGCTGCTGTTAACTTCAGCAGCATAAGAGAGGTTTGAGAGGTTTTTGGTGAGTGAAAGGCTGATCTCTGGCTGACTTCCAGTCACAATTTTTTCGGAACATTTCTGGTGAAGCTGTGCTGGAGATGAGCAGGTAACAGGTGCTGGGTTCAGCAGCTCCCTGTGACTCACCACTTTCCAAAGGCTGTGAAGGCAAAAGAAAATTACTTTGCCTCCCTCCTCTGCGTGAGTGATTAAAATCTGTATCACTAATCAACACAGAATAGAGTTAATGACTGTTTAATTAATTTACTGTAATTCTTGATGAAGCAGTTCCTCTTCCACATGACAGCCATGATTTCCAGCAGACAGGAGGGAGCCTGTGTGCCGTGTGCTCAGCACAGCTCAGCTCAGGGATATGATCAGCTCGTTAATACACACAATTCCTGTAACTAGGACGACTCCTTTGTGCATAACCTCCTCCCTGATGTTCAAGAGCACCAGTCCTTCAGGATGAAAAATTGTAGGTGGAGCTTGTTCCCTTCCAGATTTGAGCCCCACAGTCATTTTTCTACCATGAACCACTGTGCAAACACCTTTCCATTGCTGCCTTTAACATTTACTGCCAACAGTTAGCCTCCCCCATAATTCCACCTGCAAGATTCTGTGCACCCTAAGGTTCTCACTACATAGAAACACCAGGAAACAGATAACCCTA
Source organism: Erpornis zantholeuca (assembly GCA_013400515.1). Lineage (NCBI taxonomy): Eukaryota > Metazoa > Chordata > Aves > Passeriformes > Timaliidae > Erpornis > Erpornis zantholeuca. The sequence continues at coordinate 45,342 of VZTN01006031.1, forward strand.
CTGGGAAGTGAAGTGAGGTAGCTTATTTCAACACATAAACACTTCTTACATGTCTTTTTTACCTCCCTGTATATTGTGATGAGTGCTAAGTTTCAACCAATTATTCCTCTGCTGCCTTTCCGTGGAGGCTACATAGTGTTGTGCTGATTAAACTCATTTCCCCGTTGTTTGAAGGAATGTGCCTCACTTGTTCTGTTTTGGGATCATGTTACCACTAGCAGTTTCTAATTGTGTTCCAGTGACATGTCATATTTCATGCCCTAAGATGGGTTTATCTCCTCAGCATTGCAAATTTCCTGGAAACTTTTAATGGGGATTTCGAACTCTACTCAGAGGTGTTTTTCAACTGCAGTGAATTGTAGATGTCTGTGCATATGTAATTATGACAGTGTTGATCATGTAACTTCCCCAAAACATTTTAAATACCTGAAAATTGTCTGCTGATTGACAGCAGCATTCTCTCATGTCTCAGTGAAGAGTAAAATGACTCAGATTTCAATGCTTCTTGATTTCTTTTGCTTTTGAGACTTAAGCAGCTGAGATATAACTGGTATCTCACTAATAATGAAAAACTATGTCTAATTTGTGGCCTCTTCTTGAACTGTTCAGTGAAACATCATTGTAAAACCAAGGTCATACAGACATGTTTTAGCACTTTTCTGATGAAATGACTACTGTGGTTGTTTTCATCATGATCTCATCAGGGGACAGGGACAATGAAAGTAATGATGTGGTAAATTCCTGACCTCAGCTCTCACTGAAAACAATTGTCTGACATTGTTTCTATTTATGGTCCTGCCTTCAGCATTATCATGTAAGTTTCTGATGATTTCATTAATGTCTGGTATCCCATAATATGCCATGATTTCACACAGAAATTTTAGCTTACTTAGAAGATCTTCTACTACCCCATAAAAGGGCTGTTTATTACATATGGCTTTTTGTGTAATAATAACTCTGAGAATAATAAATAAGTCAGCACAGGATCTTCAGCTCTATTACCTGCTTGTTCCTCCTTGAGTTTAGGGAGCTACTTGTTCTGTGACATCCAAAATATACATTGGGAGTTCATTTTCCAAGGTGAAAGCAATGACATCTTACTTCAGAGACTCTTGTTTCTTCTTCTTCTTCCTTCTCACTTCTGCTGAAAGCACCAGGTGTACATAGATAGTTGTTTTGCAGGTATTTTAAGTAGGTCTCTGGGGCTAAAGCTACTGAAGATGGGCAATATCCTGTCAGTATTTTTTCTTCCTTTTCCTTTTTGAAAAGTGCTTTCTTTCAGTTCAGAACAATGAATTTCACTAAATGTCCTACTCAGAAATCCTGTTGCTACTTTGCATAAAGCAAGGCTTGCCCGTTTATATCATTAACTCCAGCTCCTCATCACCTCCCCTTTTATTCCTTCTACCACTGGAAATATCTTTGGCTGATTCTAAAGTTTCTCTGTTGTATTTCAGAACCCAAGTGAGGAGGTTATTTTATTTTTCTGGGCATATTTGAAACATGTAAAACATGTATATGCTGTTAAAATTAGTACTGAGCATCTGGCACCTAAGAGGGATGCAAGGGGTATGATTTTCTAACTACCAAAATATTCATAGACTCTTTTAAAGTTTACTGGTTTTTATTGTGACAGAGGAGATAGAATTTGGGTTGTCACACTCCCTCCTGTGTGATGGCACAGTGTTGTGACATTACACAGTGAAATTGTGGGTTTAATTGGAGTCTTCTGATTTCACATAAATTTTGTGCTGCTATCTGCTGCTTTAGTGGTGTCATTCCAGATCTGTATCATGGAGGTGAGGTAATAATTTCACTGCAAAATTTCTGTCTTGAGTGGATGAGAAAATTTAAATATGGAAGATTTTCAGATCTGGTTTCTAGTAATTTTACTAGATTTCATTTCTCAGTCTGCAGAGTTCATTCAGCAGTAGTATTCAGATAACCTTTTAACCACTTGCTTTTGTCCTAATTACTATTTTCTCACAATTCATTACCATATTTAAGTTAAACTGCTTCAACTGTACAGTCCCTTTAAAAGAAAGACTTTCTTGAAGCTGATGAATGCAGCAGTCCCAACTCAATGAAAAGGCTGAGAAACAGCTAAAATAGGGAATATCAATGAGCCCACATCCCATGAATCTGAAGTTAAGAATGTAGAGAAATCAATGTGAGGTCTATAATTTATGAAGCCAAAAGAAAAGGAGAATATGGCATGGAAAGATGCAGTTTGTGCATATCAACGTACACAAAGACTTAGACTGAAGTGGACAAAAAACCTCACATATTGATTTAACTTCACATGCTAACAGTGAATTTCTAACCACAGGGAAGAAAGCAAGCAGGCACTCAGTACCTTGAGTTATTTAAATGCGAATGATAGAACCAAAATCTCCCAATTTCTTGGCATGCTGTAGTATGGAGGCAAGCAAACACGACTGGGGAGCACTGCAGGTTTTGAGGTGCTTGGTTCCAAGCCAGCTGTGTGGTTGTGCTGTTGGCTTCCTGCCCTGATGTGCTGGTTTGGGCTGGGGTAGAGCTAATTTCTGTTTTTACAGTCATGTAGCTCCCAGCAAGCAAGGTTAGAATGTTTAGAAGAAAATACATTCAGCAGTATCTGTTATTCTAGCCCAGTATATTCCAAAGGGATTGGAGGCCCATGGATAAGGGCTGATGTTGCCTCATACACCTAATCTTTGTAACCAAACAGATTTTCCAGGTGATGTCAATTCCCAAGCAGTTCTTTCATAAAAGCATATAAGTATTCAATTTTATTTCTTTACAACTTTTTAAAAAACCCAAACAAGGGCTGGTACTCTGATTTGCCATATTTAGTCTAACATAAAACTCTAGGTAGGGGCTCTAAATAAAAAGTATGCCTGGCCCTATGATGCAAAATTTTGCATCTTTAAAACAGCACCATTCTATTCCTGTTCAGTGATTTTGCAAATGTGAAGTGGAGATCTTTCTTATTTACTTAAGATGGAAGGAGGCAGCTTTTTTCCCCTTGGTTACTGTAAATAACTTGAATCAAGAGCAGCCTCTGCACAAACTCCTCTGTCACCACAAGGGCTCATGATTTTGGTGGACTGTGTTCACAGTGACCCACTGCAGCACCAATGTCCCATGACACAGGCAAGGTGGCAGCTCTTAGAAGTCACTGAAGGAAGCACTGCAGTGATAATCTACATCCCGTTTCAAAATTTGGTATCAAAGCAAATTCTTTCGCATAGTCTTTTTAGCCACCAGGAAAATATTTATATGTTTTTTTATACAGTTGCTGTGGACGTGGCTCAGTTGGGCCTGCTGGGTCCTAAACTCTGCCAGTATTTTTATAGGTTTTATTCTCTCAGGTGCCTTGGTAGTCATCTGAAGAGGTGTAAAGAAGCAGGTGAATAGCAGCAGGCTAAAACTATTCCATTTGTTGTCCAAAAGACAAAGTGCCCCAGAGGAATTCACAGCAAAAGCAGATTGCAGCCGTTAATAAGGGAAAGTAAAATAGACTTGCCTTTGCCTAATCCATTCCAGCTGTGTAGAGGAAATAACACTGGCTAACCCTGCTGGGCTGCTGCCCTTCCTGATGCTACACAAGCAGCAGGTTTCTGAAACTGGGAGCCACGGGGCACGTGTGTGATCACAGGCACTGCCTCTGCCTGCTGTTGTGCAGAAAGGCAGGGAACACAGAGGTGAGTGTTGGACTTCAAGACAGTATTTACTCCCTGTGATTTGCATCCTTGATGGAGGTCAGGAGGAGTTTAACATCAGCAGAGCAAGGCAGAGTGATCAGGTCTCCCTCTTACGTCTGGAACACAACACAGCCACGGAGGACCTGCTGGAACTCTGCCAGGCTGCCCTGGCCCACACTTCTTAATGTGATCTTCCTTTCTAGTCTGACCATTTTAATTACTATAAATTAACAATATTCCCACGGTTTGTGAGAATGAGTTGGTTCAGCAGTCAGAATTTCAATTCTCCCCATATTTCATTTTATCACCTCCCTGGCTTTTACTTTGCTGAGCAGTAGGAATAATTTGCCTGCTGCTTGTTGCAATTCCAACTCCAGCTGTTACAGCTTGCTCAGGTAACCAAGACTGCAGGTTCTCCCTCAGGCCAGGGAGTGTGGAAGGGCCCAGCTCGTGCCCCTGGAGGAACCACCACGAGAGAAGCTGCCACCATGTGAGCTCAGGCACTCGCGGGCTGTGACGGCGTTGGGGTTGCAGAAGGTACATCCACCACCAGGACCTTCAGCCCACACAGGCCTTGGACAGCCCTCAGAGGGTTTTCATACTAAAGAAGAAATTAGCATTAGTTGGGCTGCACAATGCCACAGGACGAAGCAACATTAGTCCCAATGGGGTTGGATGATCCTGAGATTAATCCTCACACAACACTGCAGGAGCAGCCAGCAGCTTTGCCTAATGGATTCCAGACCTCTTTACTTGTAATAATGTTATGGCTATACATGGTTCTCTTTGTCTTAAGTAAACAATGAAGTGATCCGCTGTGACAAAATGTTCAAACATCATAGGGATGGTTCTACCCACTCCACACTATTACTTGACTGATTTTTCTCTCTGACATACCCAATTCATTGCCAAGTCATGGCACTTAAAACTAGGGCAAGCGAAATAAATAAGACCCATAATTTTTTAAATCCAGAAAGATCCCCAAACTGCTTTACGAACTATAGGTTAATTCTGACATCCTTCTTGGGACAGTTTCTTACACTGCCGGTTCTCTGCAGGACTCAAGGCATTTGCAAGAATCCCTTTCCTATTATCATCATGTAGTGTCTTCTAGAATGGGCATATTTTTAGCTGTGCTCAGATGAATGTAGTACAGGAAGTTAACAACATCTGTCATCACGAAAACTGGCAAACTGTTTTGAAAATGTTTTTAATGATATTTAAGTGTTTTCTGCCTGGGGGTGTTTTCATAGCTCTCAGGATTAAAAGAGCTATTCTGCATTTTCAAAATGCTCATCTGTACACAGGAACCATTCTTATGGTATGATATCACCTGTGTGTATATATATATATATACACACACACACACACAGAGTGTGTTTGTGAGGTGCTAAATAAAAATGCTTACTTTCTCTTTCAGACAGAAAAGCTGAGATAAGTTTAGGACATATTAAAATGGCAACATAAACTGAAAAGTTGATTTTTTTAGACTGGAAACCCGGTGTGTTACCAAAGCAGGTGTCATCATCTAGAATAATGGAAATTCGGGTAGAAAAGTTAAAACCAGCACTTTGACGGTTCAGTAATTTTGAAAATGGTGATGGAAATTATAAATCCAGTAGGTCCACTGCACTTCTTCACTGATAGTATGGTTACATTTTGAGAAGACTGTACTGAGGTCATTCATCAAATATAGACTGCAGCAGAAAATCAGACTCTGAAACTAAGCTTAATTTCAGTAGGGCAAAATTACCATATTTTCATCTATATAACCTGCAGATTATCTAACAGAGAAATAAATAGCCAGGCAACCCACTCCCCACTGCTTTAGCAATTGCTGTAGTACACAAATCTGTCATTTTCTGAGGGAGCTGTTTACTCAAAATCCTCTTTTGCATGCTAAACATCTTGCCTGCGATCACCAGTGCCTATTGCTATTTTTTCTGTATCTAACTCAGACTGAATCATCTGTGCTCTTGGTTCATGGGCTCCCAGTTCCAAAAGTTGCAGGTTACGAGAATGAAAATGTGGCACCTCCTGTAGTGTTTTACATGCTGAAATAAAGGGATAAATAGGGTTTTGATAGGGAAACATCTACTTATTTCTTCCAATGAGCAAGGAAAGGACTAGGGGAACAAAAAGGAATGATTTTATGGGAACTGAGGGGAGCACAAACAGCTCACTGGGGAAGAAATGAGTGTTACTGGAGTGACTTATCAATGCTCATCTCCTGCCAGCACAGGACAAGGAGCATGTGGGATGTGCTCACCTGATCCTAACATACATTGCCCGCTTAACGCTTCGGGAAAAGCAAAGAAACAGAACAACGTCAGACATGAGAAGTGAACCAGGAATCAAGCCTTCAAAAATACTGAATGGTTTCAATTTATAATGTTATGTCAGACTAATAGTTGATAAATTTGCAGATGCAGCCATTTTTACACATGTACACACACATATATTAAGCCAGGATACAATTACTGTACTACAGATGTAGTTCTTAACACACATGGCAATTTTAACTTGAGACTGGGAAATCAGTGTGCAAAAAAGCTGGAAGAGTTAGAGGAAGGAAAAAGGAAAGAGGACATGAAAAGAAGGATGCTTCCAACAAAGCACAAGCAATTCTCTCTCCTAAGTAGCATCCTCTGACTCTTCTGTTTGAGCAAGAGCTGCTGGAGTGGTCCTTAAGTCAGATCTGCACTGGGTACATCCAGTACTGGCTCCAGTGCCAAGCAACCTCCTCTTTCACTGAATTAAACCATCACCTCTTTCTCCATTGCAACAAATCTTCAACTCTGTTTGCTCTAGATTGACCCTTAAGGGGCAAATGATGAAATGAAAGGACCATCACTGTCACCATCCCATCTGCAGCACAGCGATACCCGAAGGTTTCAGACTGACATCAGTGCTGAGGCTTCATGTGCTCCACAGCTCCAGGAACCGCTGTCATCTTTCTCACCCTGCACATTCTTAGATCACTTTATTTGGCCAAAACTCAACTCTCAGCCTTCTGGAACTCTTCTAAAATACATTGGTGACTCGGTACTCTCTTTGGAAGGTACATCCTTCCAAATCCTAACGCTTTCTTGCCAAGAAAAGAGTCCCTGCCTTTCTTGACACCTTTTTCAGAGAAATGTTTAACTCAGCTCTCTCCCTTTACTTTCACTTCCTTTGGCAAAACCAGTCCAAAATAATTCAATGTCATTTAGGCCCATGGCTATTTGTGTTCAATTTCTTCTATTTATACTGCAGGTTCTGCTTGCTCCCATAGATCTTTCTCGCTTTTGGTCTGAGGGGTTTTTTTTTGGAGGTTTTTGTCTTGGTTTCATAGCATTTAACCCTACAGTAGCCTACTTGTGTCACTCTGTCAGATGAGATCAAGGAAAGCTTTTTTGGCTATGCATATAAAAAACTAACCTGGTTTTTATGTTGTTTCTGTGTCTCATGCCACAAATAGAGCAGATTTGTGACATCTCACGTTGAAGCTATTCCCATGTCGCTATTTATACAGTCTTTTAAAACCAGAGCAACAGATACACATAGCAATCAGTCTTTGAGACCAGATTAAAACTACTTTTACAAGATGCAGATTTGTAGTTTATTTGCACGACAGAGTACTAAAACTGTTTAGCACTGAAAGATGGCAGCACCTGTTTCTCTAAGAAAAGGATTAAAAGATGACTTAATATACTCCAGAGTAAGACATTACTCCTGAGCAGTAATTCTGTAAGACAGGTCATGATATAAAGAATTATGTACTAGAAATGGTGCTGGTGCTGAATTCAGGTGTTCAGCCTGAATTCACAGGCACTTCTAAATACAGGTGATTGTTCACACTCCAAAGCAGCAAAAGAATATGAATCAATATGGCTTAGCTTACTTACCAGGCAGATGTACTCTGAAAAGACACCAGGGGTGGGCTTAAAGCATCTCCTTTTAAAGTGTGTACTGTCTGTGATGTTCGAGGCTGGGGCTGAGTTTGAGGCTGTGTCTCTGGCTGAGGCTGTGTCTGTCTTGGGTCCTGAGCAGGGTTAATCCATCGGCTCTGTCCCTGTGTCATCCACTTTCCCTGGATTCCCCAGCGGGCCAGGTAAAATTTGCAAATATCATAGTTCATTGAAGAGTAATATAAAAGGTCCAGTATCAGTAAGATCACCACAAAAAAGCCATAGATCCACACTCCTAACAGTGCGCTGTAGTTGCTGTGAAAGGAAGAAAAGGGACAACAGAAAATCTTCTCTCAGTAGTGGTCACTGTGTCAGTTCATCAAGGTTGTTTGTTTCATTAATTAAATAGAGGTGGCTGAAACAAAACCTTGTTCTAAAGCATGTGTTCTTAAAAATGAGTTATTTTTTCAGTATGAATACTGCTATTGAATGCCTTAGGTTTTAACTTTTATATTTTTCAAATCCTGTGCTGCCTAGTGTGTAACTCTGAAGTTTCTTGTAGCCTGTTAACTTCTGCTCTCTCATGCTCACCCAGACAGTTTAACAAAGCCTCTCCAAGCCTGCTCTCCAAGGACACCCAGACTGACCTAGGCCCAAAATGTGTAAACCAACATCTTGGAAAGGGGGGTAAACTTGGGGAAATGACATCATTAACTGAAGTTTTAATTGTAGAATTAACCCTGATATGCAAATGAACCAAACCTGTAAAAGTGTGAAGAACTCGTGACTTGGGGTCCATCTTTGGAGTAGTCTCTAGACCCCCAGGGTGTGCCTTTGAATGCCCTCCAAATAAATACCTACCTTTATTCCCTTATTGCTGTCTAGTCTCTGTTTTTACAGACTGGCCATCTCAGGCATCACTTAGGCATGAGTTTTAAAAAACTAAGGCCACCTCTTTTACAAAAATCTTTATTTGTCCTTCTCATCTGTGTATAGGCTTTCCAGAGTGGCTGCTAAAGACCTCTCAATATGCTGGTAATAAATTTAGGAAGGAAGAACATTGGCAAAATCATGTTAGACAATGCATTTCACAGGAAGTACTGCACTGAAATGTACATGTTGGTGTAATTATAATGTGTCTATGTAGATAAAGGCCATGAACATTATATGGTGCAGAGAGCTGTAAAGCTGTGACAAGTGACTCAAGATATTAAAAGAAAGGGGGGAGAAACAGGAGGAAAAGGTGTAAGGGGTCAAAAATTTGGAGATCAAAAAGGGGAAGAAGTGCTAATACCCTGCTGGAGATGAAGTATCATTGAAAGAAAAATGACTGTCAGGTGTAAATGCAGTTTGGATTGGAAACTGTGTGAGTGAGGAGGATGAGATCAGGAACTGAGGAGGAAAGAAATGTATAGAAATGAGATTGTCAGATGGAAAGCAAAAAAGGCTGATTTAGACCAATGAGCTGATGTGGAAGTACATGTACTGGAGACTGTAAAACCAAGAGGAAGCCGAAGGGATGTTAGTAAAAAATGTCATTAGGAAGGCAGTCTCAGAGAAAAATTATATCAAAGTCATAGGTGGGCAACCCACACCTGCATGGAGCTGAACCCAAAACTGAACACACACTTAACCATGCTCTCTTTTCACAGCCAGTCAGAGAAACTTGGAGGGAATCATATTATATCAGGACATTGATCAAAATGGAAGTGCTGCAAGAAGAAAAAAATGATGAGAAGACATATTATACATGCAAGCCAGAAGGATATTTTGATATTTTAAAAACATGTCCCCCAGCCTTTCTGGATCAAAAGATTTCAAGACTCTGCTTTGAACTTTCATTTCTGTTAAATCTATTGTATGACTCTTCCATTTCATACTTCACAAAATCAGGATTTGAAACAAGAAATCAGAATTTTACTTTCTGTGTTGCTGTCTGTCAGCACTTCAAGAGACTGATTCTTCCCTTCAGGGAATGATTTTTCCACTACACAGCTATAATGCCCTTAGATTAAATGAGGTTCCATCTCATATAACTAAGTAACAAGAAGAAGGTCCAAGCTATTAGGGGTCCCTTCCTTTATGACTTTAGGACTATACAAGCCTAGAATTAAAATTTAAAAAAAAAAAAAGAAGAAGAAAGGAATCAGTAAATTTTCATGAGAATTGGAAGTAGGCAAAATATAATGCTTCTGAAAACCCTTAACTCCAGATTCTTTGCCTCTGCTGAAGACTTACACATGCAAACCTAACTTCACACAACAGAGGGTAGATCTTAGTAATGCACTAAAATCTGCAGTTCAGGCACTTGAAAGTAGATCAGGACCTGGTTAATCCAGGCTTCTCAGCAGTGCTGCTCTTGACTTCCAGTAAACTTATTCCTGTCAGTGTTAACTCTTCTGTTTTCTGTTAGTATTGGAAAAACAGGGAAGTGAAGGCTGGAAAAGTCAGGAAGAAATGCACTTGGACAAACCCCATTCTTGCTCATCATTAATGCCAATAGGATCCATTTTGCATACAGGTGAGCATAATTTGACCCACACTAAGAAAACGTATTTGCTTTGGCAACAGTGTGAGAGGCAGAAACATTCCTTATCGTGAACTCAAAGAATTTGTTTGTATTTTAGGTATTTAATTTCATCCATCAAAATTTTGATTAGTGAAAATTAGAGCTATTTTGAGTGCTCCAATTGAAAGCAGCACTTTATTAATCATGCCAATATGTAAGTTATTCATCTGCTCCTCCTAAAAAACATCTGTTTCTCACGAGTACAAAAATGAAAGGCTGCTTTATATTAACTAACAGACAATGGCACAACAGCACTATCAAAAGGGCCTTGTGAAAAATCACAAGCAAAAATAATAAGTATGTTGAGTACACAGAAGGATATTCCATACTTTGATGCTTTCTGTTCCTCCAACTATTAAGGTGGTAGAAAACGTTAATTTTTCTGATGGCTACTAATTTTAGTAAAATTTAAAACTTCCCTGCAAATCAAGATGTCCTCATTAGAAAATAAACAATCATATTTACACTGGAAACCAGTAAGGCCAGAAACACAGAAGAGAACTCAGAATCCAAAAACTTCTAGGACTTGCTCTCATTTCACTGACCTGAATGATTTAATTGCCAAGGTTTATTCTTGCAATCTGGTTTTTCTGTTCTTTTGGACAGAAGTTCAATTTTTGTTAAAACTAAAGTGTGAACAGATTCCAAATTTGCCAAGACTGAAATTATAGGGGTTTGTTCCTTTATGGGGTAGATCAAGTTGCGTCCATCTGATGAATTCACTTTTTGAGACAGGTGACAAGCTGGCTATGACCAGTCTGTATCTTTTTTTCCAAGATTTCCTTGGCTTTTATGTGCAGCACATGAACAAAAAATAACTCATTTGGGAGTTCAGGTTTGAAAAAAAACCAACAAATCTAAACAGTTGCAGGCTGAATTCTACAGCTGCAGAGTTTAAATGTGGGCACGTGGTCACTGAAATGCTTCCTTTCCCTGTTCTCCTTAAAAGGGGCTGTTCTTGGAGTAGTTACAGTAAGTGTTGCCCTTTAGGAAATGCAAGGTTACATCCTTGCTGCTGAGGAAACCAGTGCAGTTTTGGCACCTACACTTTAAATGAGATTTTTTTTCCCCCTCTACTTTTCTTTTGTAATTATCTCCAGGCCTTTATCCAATTCTGAGTTTTCAGAGGTCTTCCCTGCCAACTTACACATTTTTGCAACAGTTGGTAGTGGGATTGATGATTTTTTTTACTTCCTTTCTTGTAAAGATGGCTCTCTGAGTGCCATCTAAGCAGACAGCATTTCTGCAGGGGACACTCAGTACCTGCAGGAAGATGGTGCTGTTCTGCTCTCACTTTGCTTTGGGTGCCAGTGTTGGAATGAGGTGTGCAAAAGCCATTCCACTCTGAAAAACTGGACTAAGAGATAAGGAAAAACATGGACACACTACAGACTACCAGAATATTGACCCAGTATCAGATGAAGGAGGCAGAACATTGTTCCAGTATCAGATTAAGGATGCTTCTCATAGCAGTACTATGGATAACCCACCTAAACATGCACAACAGGAAACCTGACTATGAAAACTATGTAAACCAGATTCAAGTGGATACTACTTTTAAGAATAGTTAAACAATTTTTTAGACTGTTCTAAGAGAAAATACTTTGGATTACAGAACTTTTTTTGTCTGTTAGACATTATTTTTATTTCTATATTTAACACTAAATGCATTATTCACATTCAAAAAAAAATTACAGACTGATTAATCTGCATGGTCGCAAAGATGAAATACTCCCATATTTTGCTCTTATAAAAACATAGAAATATTGTGTTATAGTAATGGAAAAATGTAAATAAACGTGGCTATAGTTGCACTGTGGGCCTGGTGAAGACAAATGTGCCTTTTTATCTGTGCCACAGCTAAGAAGTCACAAGTCATTTCATTAACTTTTCCCCTCAACTGTATTATAAACCCAGAAATTTGTTTTGGTGATCATAAAAATGGCTAAGGGGAAAAATAAACCAAATAATAATATTGAAATAAACCAAGCAATAATATTGAATCAGTCTTCCCTGAAAACTATAATCCTTTTTTTTTTTCAGTTCATTGCTATTCCCATATCTTAAATTATTCTCCCCAGCCACAGTACAATAGGTTTCATCAGAATTTTTTTCAGTGGTGTGTGAAATTAGATCTAAACAAAGAGCTGACTTTGTCACTGTAAACTGAACCCTGGTTGCATTAGAATCCAAATTATCCTGTATGTTAAATAAAGTCAGAGTATTAAGCAAGAACCTTTCTGCAATGTTTTTGGTGTAGACACATAGGGTTCACTTCTTTCTGCTCCTTCTAAAAATACCAGGAAGTTTTCCACTGATGTCACTGAGCTCAGGGTGAGGAGATCTCTCTCCTGTCTGTCTCACTCCATCGGTGCAGTTTTATATAGGAAGCAGCATCCCTTCATTTTCCTGGTTCTGACAGATTTATCAGAAGTGATGCTTGAGGAACTAGGCAATACCAGTTCCATTCCTGCACTTCTCTCTGTGCTACAGCTCCAGAAGCCTTTTATTGTATCCAGTATGATGTCACACACCTCTGCCAAAGGTCACACTCAGCTGATGTCCCCAGGAGATCCTGGACTGCATGGGGAATAGTCTGCAGGTGGTTCTCAACCACAAATCTTATCAACAAAAATGACACAGGTACCTCTTTCACCATCACAGCTGAATGAGGTGACTTTTAAAAATACAGTTCTACATGAAAACTAATATAATACCTTTTGCTCTAAATATTTGTTATTTAAATAAGTGCTGTCGCTCACAGAATAGCAAACTCCATACGTACACAACAGCCCTGTGATATGAGGAGCCCTGGATTTATTTCTCTGGGGGTGTGTGCACATGTGCAGATGTGAGCAGGAAAAGAGTGCTGGAGGCAGAGAAATGCCCTGTGTGCCAGGACATCTTTTGCAATCAGCCTGGACCTGCTCCTCTGCCTCAGAAAGGGGCTGGTTGCCCTCTACATTCCAGGTTGCTGGTGAAAAGGAGGGCAGAAGAGCCTTACCTGAGTAAGCTCTGGCCATGACTACACAGAGTAGCTGCTGAGACACTGAGAAAAGCCTGAAGCACTGGCTTTGTGCTTGTCTGAACTGCCTTGGATGGAAACATCCTGACCTCTGTGAGACAGGGTGGTCAGCACTGATGGTGCAGGGTCTACAGAACAGCAGGGGAAGAAATAAAACAAATTTGCTGTGTGCAGGTCAAAGACCTGGAAAAGTGTGGGGGCAACAGCCACACGAGCCCATTCTTGAGGCTCTTTTTACCACTCTGAAGTGTGCAGCAGATTCTGGCTCTGTCTGTGACTACCTGCAGAGCCCTTCTGTGAGGACCTCCGTGACATGCAGGGCTGCTGAGGGAGCAGAGCCATGCCAGGGCACAAAGGGGCAGCACACCCTGGTTTCTGAGCACACACTGTGTGGGAGCAGTGGGGCTATAAACTCCACCAGGTTGCCTGGAGCTATTTATGTGCCAGAACTGGGGAGCCCCAGGTGAAGGTGCTGCCAGTGGCTGGATTGTCTGGACTGCACAAAAGGTGGAGGAGAAAGTGGATGGTCTTTAATGGGCTTGGTACCACAGCTTCTTCCCAGAGTTCTGTGTGATCTGTTCTCGTGATGTTCCCTGGTGCACTGCAAAGCCAAGGCAAGGAAATTTCACCTGAAGGACATAACTGCACATGAAGTAAGAGGACAGTATAGATCCATATTGATTTAAAGCTATCTTATATGGGTGGAGTCCATTTTTGTCCGTCTTTGTGGGTGATCGACACTTTAACACCTGTAAATGTAGAGAATGCAACTTCTCCATCTATGCAAGACTCAGATTTCTCTGGGCAGGTCTGTGTGAGGAGTGGTTGTTAAGGAAGGCAAGGCTTTGCTGGCTCCATGAGCTGAGCACAGCTGTACACAGCGAGTTAGAGCAGCCAGCATCAGTATTCCAGCACCATCGCCTCCTAACAGCCCTGCACCTGCTTCCAGAGGGATGAATACATCACACCAACTGACTCTGGCACCACAGGAAACAGCAAAATCCCTGCTGTAAACAGAAATCCATACACTGTGATTCCTCTTGTCTTTAATTTGCCCCTTCCTTGTCCTGGAGGGGCTGAATAGCAGGATAAAACGGCAGGGAAAGCAGATTGATCAGAATTCAACCTTCAGGATTGCACCAAGAGAAACCACAGCAGATTAGTGTGGCCAGAATGTCAAATACTAAACAGGAAACTGACCAAAAGTGAAGATTTTGTCCCTGTAAACAGGTAATCAGTATCAAAGATCTACTTCCTAGTTCTTTATAAAAAAAACCTTACTGACATTTAACTTGGGGAGCAGCCCTCAGCAGAACATGGAAGTATCCCAGGTAACAGGCAAGGAGAGCACACAGTGTTGGTATAAAAGCAAATACGTTCTGTTCCCCAAGGCCAGCGATTTGTTACAAGAGATTTAGATTCAAAAACATCAGGGATTCCAAATTGTGCATTTGGGTTGATATGGAAAATGTCAGCTCACTCCCTCTCTCACTTACCAACAGCTTTGAGGTTTATTTTTACTGATGCACATTTAAACATAGTTTGGATCAAATTAGGGTCAGGGAAGAGACTTCCCTAACTTTTATATGTAACTTTTTCTTTGTCACATTTATATGCAACTTTTACTCTCCTTGCAATGTTTACAGCCCACATCAAAGCAAAGAAAGCAAAGCTGAAATATTCTTTCTTCTAGGAGCTCTGCAACAACAAAAAACCTTTTAGTAATGGTTTTCTGTATATGCAATTATTCTAATTGCTTCCATCATTTAAGTGCACCTCAGACTATGTTATTAGACCAGAACAGTTTGGTGAAGAGTACTTTAAAACTCATTTACTTACTTATGCATATATCCATCTGCATTCCCTGTTAAGTTCATCTGCATAACAGTCTGAAATTCTGTCTCATTGCAGCAATATTTAAACACTGTGTTGTTATGGTGACAGCAGAAGATGTAAGATTTATTGTCAGAGAGACGGGGGCAGTGGAAACCGAAGTGGTAGCGACCTTTGTAGTCCGTGTAGGGCTCGCAGACCCGAAAATGCGCGGACAGCACTGTGAATAAAACAAAAACAACATTGCCTTTGTCAGTCACTTCTGTTATCTGTATGTTATCAGCTCTCAGTTTTCAAGGCCAAAAGATTGTTGGTTGATTTCTGAAAAGCATTAGTATTTCAGAACTTTCAACGTTATAACATTTAGTCCTTAAAGGTAACAATGTTTGGACTTCTGATGTATTTTGAATTTTGCTGTTTCTATGTTTCTGATTACCACTGTTTGTTTTAAGGGAAGGGAAGAAATGCCCTCCATGTTAAGAGGCACAAAAGTATTTAGGGAAATGTTTTCATACTGCTGTTCTAAATATAGGGATATCTAAATATAGGCATATCCATAACACACAACAATGTTCATGTTTGATTCTCCTGGGATGACTTAATAGAAACAAAAAGTCTATGTAAAAACTGCAGTAAAAGTTTGATGGCACTTGGTTTACTGTTTCTGATATCTTTTCTTCTTCTCTAAAGGTCAATCTTTGATAAAGGATATTCTATCAGAAACAGTCACTGCTAACAGCATAACAAATCCAAACAAGCCTGAATTTGTAAATAGACAGAACTAATAAAGTACAGGTGTTCCTGGGAGTTCTTACATTTCTTTAACAAATCCTCATGTGAAGTGTTTATTACAGCTCTGAGAACATTTTTTATTCCACAGTCATGTGTCACACTGCTTTCACCATCACTTTTACTGGAGGAAAAGAGAAGCTGTCCAGAGATATCCTTTTAGCATCTTAGTTTCCCTGAGATTTCAGTTGTGCAGAGGGGCAGGATAGAGATCCCTTCCAAAATGGTCATGAGCAACAACATGCAGCTTCCTGAAAGCCTTTCAGGAGACAACATTTGGTTCCACATTCACAGTTTGTGTTACAGTAGGCCTTGCAGCATCATTTAAGAGTACATGTACCTCACAGAACCCCAAAGGGCTTCAGCTATGAGGAATAAGTGA
The DNA here is from genome assembly GCA_013400515.1 of Erpornis zantholeuca. Lineage (NCBI taxonomy): Eukaryota > Metazoa > Chordata > Aves > Passeriformes > Timaliidae > Erpornis > Erpornis zantholeuca. The sequence continues at coordinate 61,516 of VZTN01006031.1, forward strand.
AATGTAGAAGTCTGAATCCTCTTAGCAGTGAAATGTTTCTCCTCTGACTGGAGAACTAAGGCTCAGCAATGCTGTGGGCAGCTGCAGTTCATAAGGTTACACTAATCAACAAATGATCTGTCACTTTGGACAGACAGAATTAACCCCTGAGTTAATGTGCACGAGTTTTCTGTCAGTTTACCAGAGGTTAGACATAATGACTTGCATGGATTTGGCTGAACTGCACTGTATCCCTCATTGATCTGCAATTGCATCTGTGCACTTTACCTAATCTTAACTTTCTTCTACCTCACTTTAAAAAAAAAAAAAAGAAAAAGAAAGCCTATTCCTAACACTTTGGTTAGTCAATTTTATAAAGTATATTCATTTCAAGACAAATTTTAAGGATTGTGAAAGTGGAGATCTCTTCTTTATTTGTGTGTAGAGAGGGAGCCTAGAACAAAAAACCAAAGTACTAAACTGACAACAAGGTAACTTGTACTGCTCTTAGAGTCAAGATAGCCCACTCTAAACATTTATGTATGCACACACATACCTGGCATCATTACTTCATGAAAGAAGAAACCATTTTTGTAGATTAATTCAGTCAGGAACTGAAAGTGCTGGAAGAAAGTAATTTCTGAAGGAATACAGATACTGAGAAAATGAATTACTTACCTGTTCTTGCCCTGCCTGGGAAAAAGGTGTTCCAAATGTGATGATGCTATCATCAGTAAATAAACTTTCTTTAGACTTAGGTTTTCAACACCCTCTGTAACTCTTGTAACAAAAATCTGCATGTTCAAAGTCTGTCACAAAACCCACAAAGCATGTTGTAATTGCATGGAGATGAGTTTGTTTGAACAAGTGCTTTGCTGCACCCCTCCTTAATTAACACTGCAGTAACAAAAGTGTGCCAGGATGGATTATGTTGTGAAAAACCTCAATGTTTGCAGTTGGAAGGGACCTCTGGAGGTTGTCTTATGCAAATCCTCTGCTCAGGCAGGGCCACCTGCAGCCTGTTGCCCAGAACCGTGTCCAAATGGCTTCCCAGTATCTCCAAGGATGGAGACTCCACATCCTCCACGAGCTACCCGTGGCAGGGCTCAGTCCCACTCACAGTGAAAAAACATTTCTTGATGTTTGGAGGGAAACTTCTGGGTTGCAGTTTGTGCCCATGGCCTCTGGTCCTGTCACTACTCCCCAGAGGTGAAGCTTGCTCGTGGCTGCTTTATTTAACTGCACATGTGGCAGTGTCCCCTGACCCCTACACGGCTCCTGTGCACGTTTTGAAAAGAAAACAATCCCCAAACTTCTCAGAGAATGAAAACTGATGGAAAGCATCGTTACAGAAGGAAGGGAGAACTAAGATGACATCAGGTCCTAGGAGGAGTGGGGTCTGCAATAAAACATAGTCCTAAGCAAATCCTTAAATAGCAAAATGTGTCAGGGATTAAATAAATATACGATGTGGGACTGAATCACGTTCTGAACTCGGCAGTCGGTGTGTGGTGGGTTACCCCTGCTGGGCAGCTGAACACCACACAGCTGCTGGCTCACTCCCCCTCCCAGTGGGATGGGCCAGGGAATCAGAGGGCAAAGAGAAAGTTCATGGGTTGAGATAAACACTGTATGATAAATAAGAAAAAACCCCACAACAGCATCAACAACAAAAACAAAGCACAAGTGATGCTAAAGCAATCACTCACTACCAGCAGACTGATGTCCAGGCAGTCCCTGAGCAATTTTTGGATAAACTCCCATCCAAATTTTGCTGAGCATCCATCCTGTGGTATAGCAGCCACCTTGGCCAGTCTGGGTCAGCAGTGCCAGCCTGTCACCAGCCACAACAGTGCTGTGATACCAACACTGCTGTGCTCACCAGCCTAAAACATGGCCTTGACCCCATCCCCGCCAGACCTAGCACACACTGAAAACACTTCATGAATTTATTGTAATCTGTGTCATTTCAAACTGCTCTCTTTGCTTCTCTGCGATTCAGAGAGACAATAAACAAAGTGGGAGTTATTTTCTTCCAAGTTTTTTTTTTTTTTTTTTTTTTCCTGACAATAACTGCTTAAATCCCCAGCTTTAAAGGACCTCCTTCCTATAGAAATACTTTGGCTAAAAGTCTCGTACCTGGAAAGGCCTTAAGGTGTCTGTTGCAAAGGTGCAGCTGTGTCTGAAGTGGAGTTGGAAGTGCAAATTTTCAGCTATTTTGAAAACTGTTATTGAACAGTTGGTACAGATGCTCCTCTCTCTGTTCCAGCTGATTCCAAGAGAATAGTCTGTCATGCTTCATCAGCACAAGACTTACCTACTTTACCTTAAACACTGCACAGCCAGCAAACGTCAAACTTCCCTATCTGGTCACAGGTAGAGATCTGCCTCATGTACATTTTTAATTAAATACTAAATTTTTAAAGCCCCAAGACTCTCCAAATGGTTGGTGTTTATAAGCTTCCCATATGGAACCACAGAAATATTCATATTTATGCATTTTACCACACGTTAACTCGCTGTATGGATGTTCATTTCCTACTTCAAAGAAAAAAATGCTGTAATGTGCAAATAATCTGACAATTTTTGCTTGTTAATATAAGCCTTGCTGTCATCACAGATTTTACAAATGTGTTTCAATCCTTTAAATGAATAAGCATCAACATTTGCAAAGCCACTCTAAGAGTTAGTGGTCAGAAAGTCATTCTTCCAGCATGACTGCATGCTGCTCCTCCCTTTATTAGGCATTCCTTGTGTTCCCAGCACAACCAGAAAGTGTTCACAACCCCTAAAATGTCATTGTGATCTTGTGCAAGCATTGAAATAAAATATCTCAACTTTCACTATTTTCAAGCCAGAAACTGATTACTAAGATTGTGAATCTCAGTGTACCAAAGACTTGGAAGTAAAGCAAGATCTTACAGATGGAAGTCTGTAAATCTGGGGCACTCAAAGGGAGTCTTGCCATTAGATTTTTCATTTCAGCTCAGGTTAAAAATGATGTTCCCATCATTCCAGTGAGAGTAGCATCCTTTTCTTCTCCCCCTGTCAATCATTGTAGCAACAGTAAACAGAAAACAGTAGTTTTCCTTTCTGGAAACTGATCTCTCTTGGACAAAAAAATTACATTGGCTGGCTGAAAAATAACAATAAATTTCCTCCTGCAAAATGTGTTGAGAGTTACCAATGACCTAAACCCATTCCTCCAGATGACAGTGGCAAAATTCCACAAAGAGGGAGCAGAGTTTGGCTAGCATTAAAGGCTTGTGACAATTTCAAATTAAGCCTGGACTCTACATGCTAACAATGGATGTCAGATAATAAAATACCAAGAGCCAAGGGGCAAAAAAATGATAAGAAACACATTTACAAAGCCAATAGTTATCAATGTTAATAGATAAATTATGTAAGAAGTAAAAGCTCTGTGTAATTGGTTTCAAATAAAAACACTGCACTTCAGAGGCTGTACTTCTAAGAGAGAGAAAAAAAATCAGAACACTGGCTTTGTGTCTGGGTTTGAGGGAATGCACCAGTGGCTGAACACAGCTCTTTGCATACACAGTGCAATCACAGGGTCCCACTCAACTCCAACACAGGTATTTAGATCATCTTGAAGAAATGGGTTGGAGGAGTGGGATCTCAGGACAGCTCTAGTCCCCCATAAAGAGTGGCAAAGGTATGAAAACTTAAAAATCAACAGAAGAGACTGGAGCAGTTTGGAGAGTTTTGTGATATCTGATCACTTCATTGAAAACTTCTTGATAATTGACTTCATTCCTGCACCAGGGAGGTAGATCTTTGAAATTTCTTTAGCCTAGAAGACAACAAAGAAGCAGCTGCAGCCCCTGTGCCTGATCCCAGTCCAGCAGAAGAGGAGGGCAGTTCCATAATGAGGGATGCAGCAACATACATGGGGAGGGCTCTAAAGGAGAATAATGATTTAACACGAGCAAAGGAGGAGTCAGATTGATAATATTATAACACTGTTAGCAAAAGGGCAGTGTCAGAGCTAAACAATGAACTATCATTAGCAAGAATCACCTTGAACACTGCAAACAAGCAATGAGACTGTGGGCAACAAAACAGAGGCTTGAACTGACTGGTGAGGATATGAGAATTAATCCTTTACTCATACTGAAGACCCAGACTGAGTAGTAACCATTTTGACTGGAGCACAAGGATACTTTAAGAAACATGGTGCCTGGTAAAGTTTTAACTGTGGTGGTTGGGAATGTGATGCACTACAAGAGAACAAGGAGCAGTGATTGAAAAAAAAAGTCTTTTTGTATTAAAAACTGCTTCAAGAATGGAGGATAAAAGAGACTGAACTCCAAGTTAAAACACCTGTAGGACCAAATCTATTTGGACTGAGAACCTTTTAAAATTTTATTTAAAATATTCACTCACAATTACAGAAAGCCCTAATGCCATAAATAACTTCTGAAGAACTAATACAGCCAATAATCAGAGCACTCAACTAATTCTCAGTCTAACAACTGGCACATTTCCACACAAACCCTTTCTGTGTGCTAACAGCAAACATCTAGAGCAGAACTGCCCAGCATCAGGAGAAACATCTCTGGTCCAGTCAATTCTTCAGATTCAGGAAAGTTACATGGATTCCAATTTCAATCCTTCAGATGCTTTGCATTCTCTGGTGTGCACACAGAAAAACACACAACTGGAACCTGGCTTGCTCTGTTTCCAGTAGATGGTTATTTAGCAAAATGGGTATGTTTTATGGTGGTACAGAAATTATTATTTTTCTTTCAGGTGAGCTGAGAAAATAGCATATCAAAAGAAATAAAGCTACTTTTAACTTCCCAGTCCGCTTTCTTCTTAAAGTGAATTTTCAATTCCATTTCAAATTCCAGCTTCCAGTTCTTAAATACAGAGAGACTTTATTTGTATTGGAACTAGACAATCCTGAAGGTCCCTTCCAGCCCTAGCCATTCTGTGATTTATTTATTATTCAATTAACAATCATTTGGTCTCATCTGTTTTGTAGGAAGACAGTATTAAATCGCAGCTGTGTTTTCCCTGTGGCACGCCTCAGTACAAGATAAATGATAAAAGTTACCTGCTGACAGGAGTAACGAGAGCAGAACCATCAGCACATTCAAGGACTGTTGACCACAACTTGTCATCGTTGGCTTTCATTGGTCCATTAGAGAATTACCTGTTGGACAAGAGGCAACATCGTGATTAAGTGTCTCTTTCATCTCCTCTCATTGCTCAAATGTTCACCTCCCCACAGAACTTCGGTAAAATGAAATGGCTTTGCACTGTAGGAAAAAAAATCATACTTTTTTGTGGACTTAAAAGTGAAATAAATTCTCCTTTCTATGATTAAAATTCATTTCTCATTTCACCATGGATATATACAACTGTTTACATACTTTTCATTAACCCAGAGTAGAGATGAATCATATGAAGCCTTTACTGAATATTCATACGTCCCCTGTAATCTACATCCAGCAGAACTGTGCTTGTTTTACTGTCACAAGAACAGGCTATTGTATTATATGTGTAAGGGCTAGAAAGGAATAAACAGCAGAAAAATAAATTGGCTGCTTTGAAAGTCAATCTGTTTTACCCCATTAGAGGGTGCAGTCGCTCAGAAAGTGGGTCAAGCAACTGAGATGGTTGGAAACACTTCAATAAAACATCTTTTTGTTAGAATCAGAGCCTTTCATGAGAGTATTTGTTTGTTTTCCTAGGACAGGGAGTCAGAAGTGATGTGGTTTGATCTGACTGGCAGCCCTCCTGCAAAGGCTTTCCTTGGTGTTTCCCAGACATGGTGAGTCCAAACTCATCTTCTCTCTGCGTTGATTCAGCAACAGAAGCTGCAGCAGAGACTGTCCCAGGTGCCACCACCAAGGTGAGCAGGAGCAGGTGGTACCTGGTCCTGCTGCTGCCTTAAATGGCTACCTAGAAACAGAGACTAGACAGGAATCAAGGAATAAAGGAGGGATTGATTGGAAAGGCCTTCAGAGGTACACTCTGGGTTCCAGAGGCTCCTGCCTCAGTGCATCCCAAAATGGACAATGACAGCTCATGAGTTATTCCCACTTTGATATCAGCATCAATTCCCCAAGCAGAACCCAGCCAAGGATGGAATTTCCCCAAGCTTGCCCCCCTCTCCCCAAGATGAAGGTTTACACTTTTGGGCCTAGGAGGGTCTGGGTGTCCTTGGAGAGTGAGCTGGAGAGGCTTTGTTGTGTCTGTGTGAGCATGAGAGAACAGCACTTAACAAGCTCCAGGAAACTTCAGAGTTACACTGACAGTACAGGATTTGAAAAATATAAAAGTTAAAACCCAAGGCATCAGTGCTGTCACTAATAAATCCAACTAATGCTGGGCCTTGGAGGTCTCCAGCACCCTGGGCTCACACTGGCATCAGGGCACAGCCAAAGAGGCAATTTCTGCCTTTGTGCACAAGCACTGGGAGCTTGGGCCACAGACAGGATGGCCCAGGTGGTGCTGCAGCAAGCTGGGGTGGGGAGTCCAACTCCTGTGCTGCTGAAGTTGTTCTAAGGTGTTTGTTATGGAGCAGCTTGGGGGAAAAAAAGAAAGGGAAATGGTAATTTCTGTACAAATTACACTGCTCCTGACACCTCAAGAGACACATTTTGCCAAATGCTTATGAAATAAGTGCTGTAATCCTATAAATACTATGTGGTTTACTAGCTGGTGTCTGCTACAACCTACTGAATCAAATGAAAATCCCCAAACAATTGCACCTGCACGAAACAAAAGGGGGAGGGGGTGAAAATTAACACACCATGAGTAACTGAGTTCTGAGCACCAGACGTGGGCACTGGAGGGGAGGCACAGTGCTACCCTGCTAAGTGTTGAGAGGCAAAAGATTTCTCACTAACACAAAATGCTCTGTGTGGCAAAAGCAGATTCACCAGGAACTATCTCAGCACATGAAAAACAACAGATCACAGACCTAAAAATCAGTGTAACTTTTAGAAGAAATCATGATAGTTTACACTGTTTTCTGCAAGCATGGTTAACACCTAAAACCGCTGTATTTGTAGCTTTAAAGTAAGCCAGTTCCTCCAGAGGAAAACAATTTGAAACCATAATGCTGTAAAAAGAAAGCAGAAGTGCAATAAATTAGGAATGCTAACCAAGAATATTTCTTGTCAATACTGAAAAAGCCACCTCCTTTTCTTCAGAAGGAATATCAACATTAATTAGAAAACTAAGCAGACTTAAAGTGGGAATTGTATTAAAAAAAATATATATATATATAAGCCAGAGGTTGAGAATGGAGGAGTACAATCAAGAAAAACAGCTACAAAGAACAAGTTATTGCCAATACTGACAGGAATAAACAGAATTTGATATTTTCCTGAGTAAACCAAAGCTGCAGGAATTCTGGTAGTGATTCATTACTATGGGAAATGTTGGCCTTCGTAACAGTTAATTAAAAAGGGATCAATAAGCACTCCCGTTGTGTATCTGGGATAACAAAGATGTTTGGTATAGCTGAAACTATTAAATATTTCCATATCAAGAGTAATTCAGGATGACATTAATGAGTTGATACTAAGGTTGGCAATTTGATATTGGCAATTCTGTGTAATTTGTACCTAGTTATTTCAGCAGAGCTGGCTGAGGGACATAAGTATAATTTTTTCAGTTTGTTGGGAAACAATGGAAACTTTCAGAGGACCTGAAGAAACACAAGAACATTTTTAGAAGTGAGATAATCCAGGCAATCACAAGCTTGTGAACATGATGTTCATCCAGATTAATGGCATGGTTAATATATAGTTCAATTAATAAATAATTAAGGAGAGTAATGTAATTCATGTGTATCACTGTGGGCTTGCGGCAAAGCGAATTTTATTTCTCTCTTAATTCATTAATTAATTCATTTCAACTTAATTCATTAATAAGCAATCATTTTATCGCTTCAGTGTTCGTTACATGGAATAAAACCCATTTTTCAGAGGTCAGAAATACAAGTAACTGTTTGCTCCTTGTCTGTTTTGAATTTTTAACGTGCTGCTGTCTGGCTAGAGCAAAACTGTGTTTGATGCAGCACCATGATGACATCTCTGAGCTGTTAGAGCCCAACCAGCCACTGGAAGAGATGGGCAGGAGAACAGGTGATACACTAAGAGAAAGAGCCTAAATCATACAAGGTATTTAGTGATGTCAGGCCACAGAACAGAGAAGGCAGAAACATGGTAATTAGCAGTGATCTAGATAAGTCAATTATTACTCATTATTATGATTAAAGACTGATGGCATTTTAAAATAAGAAGTACATTGGAAGGACAGAGGAAAGGAAGATTTATTTGTAGTCTTTTTTTTTTGTTTGTTTGTTTTTTGAGTAGAATTTGAGAGGCTGGTGGCTGAGTGATTAGGTTTTCCTTCCAGTTCTGAGAACCAGCAATTATAAGTGTGGTCTAATGCACTAGTTTTCATTATTAATGCACCATCCTAAGCTTATTTGTGGTCACTGCGGTGGTCAGGATGATGCCCATCCTTTTCCTCCTCCTTTGGGATTCATACCCTCAGCACCACCTCCTCCTTCCTGCTGGCAATCACAACCATCTCTGCAGCTACACCAGAAAGCAGACTAATGAAATGGTTGAGGAATTGCAATTTTAGAGGCCTTTTTTCACAGTATTTCCACATCTTGTCTTTATTCCGCTCTCCCTTTAATTATTATTATTATTATGCAAGGTGTGCATGGCACTTAGGTGCAGCCTGGGTCAAACCATGACACATGTCTAATCTGGAACAGGAGAAATGGCCCTCACTCATGTTTTTTGCTATTTTTTCACTAATAAGGATTCTGTTCAGAATGTTGCTTTCCCTTGCACCAGATGCAGCCATGCATGATGCAAAGAGAGCAACACTCCAAGGAAAAGTGCTGTGATGTTATGATCAAGGGGACCATAGAAATGTATTGGCTCATTATGCCAGATTTTACTTTTCTGTGACATTTCAGCTCGCACTCTGCTCCTACCTACACTGCTTTGGTTATCCTCATAGTTTTATCTAGCTGTCTTTTATTGAAGGGAATCAGTGAATCACTGCAAAGAAAAGCTGCCAAGAGAAACAACCATTTCATGAGGGAAGATTCTGATGAAGGAATTATTTTCCCCTCACTTTGAAGGAAAAGTTATGTTTAGAAGAGATGTCTGAAAAACAATGCACGTTTTGTGTTTTTTGGTTAGCAGGAAGAACAAAAGGAGCTAGCAAGAGAATTTATTGAATACATTGGCACTGCCTCACAAGTTTGCTCTCTGCTTTAAGCCCTCTCTATCAGCAGTGGAGGTGGAGGGTGATTCACCTGCAGACACATTGGTTGTACCCCTTTGTATCAATCTTTTAATTAATGCATACAAGAAGTGCTATCATATCTTCACTCATTCTTTTCTTAGGCTAACAGCTTACACTTCTTCCAATCTTTCTTTTAAAATGTCCTTGCTACACCTTCTATGCCCCCTCTTTTATCTGCCTCTATCCTTTACAACAAGGTTGTGCAAGTAACTTCAGTGTCATTTTGTTTTCAGTTTGCATTTTCTCAGTGCCCTGGAAGTCCTAATAAACATCCCAACAGCTGCCAGTTCTTCCAGGGTAAATAAACACACAGCATTACCAAAGTGCAGAGAGCCATAGAGCTTCTGCTAATTCTCAGTTACTCAGAGGCACATCTACACAAAACTACATGGGGAAAAATGCAATGGGTACATGACAGACAATGTGGGTTCATTGTGGCAGCAGTAAGGGGATGAGGAACATGACCATCACAGTGGTTGAGAAAGCTGTTTAAAATTAGATGGAAAAGAAGCAGCTGTGATCCAAGCCTAACTCCTAGTCTGGCTCTGTTCACTGCTCACATTAAAGAGGGCTTAAAAATGCATCCAGCATGTGCTCATGAACACCATTACAATGAAATTTCAGGCATATTACAAAGGAAGCAATATAACTGGTGTGAAAGAAAACCTGATTATTAAGAAAACATGTGGTTTCACACTGCAATAACCTCAAGAAAATGTTTATGAAAAACAGATACTAGCTTTCAATTGACAGCTGTCTTACTTGAAACAACCTATGCAAAGGAGCTGCCAGGAAAAAACCTTCTGGATTATAATGCAGCATTAACACCACTCAGTGCCTCTTCCCTAAAAAAATCTTACTACACACGTGCTGGAAGTTCAGCATGTGTGAGTCTCTACCCAACTGCAGGTAAAGCATTTGCAGTCAGGCCTTTAGTACTGTGAAAGGTTTGTTGTAGTCATCCAGAACCCTTATTTTAGTGAAATAACTCAGTTCAGATGAACACCTGGACTTTGTACAACCCAACCTCTACGATCTGTGGGAGCTCAACCAAGTGCTTCATAAATGAGTTCATAAATCTGGCAGGGTGAGACTANCCCCACATGTTTATTATTTCCCACAGCTGTTCTCCAAACAGTTGTGAAGAGACAACATGCACAAATACTAAAAAATAAAGCTCTTAAGTACAGCCTAAAGGCCATCTTGGGAACATCAAGCTATTATTAACAGGATGGGGCCAAGAAACCTGTAAGTGCCACAAGTGTCAGCTGTCAAAGCCATTCATTCATCTCTTTTTATCTCTTTTCTACCCTTTCCCCTTTTCACCAACACATTTAGTTGGTCACTGGGAACTGTCCCATGCCATGCCCTGAGAGAAACATCCAAGCTGGAAATGGTTTTAGCAGTTCCCATCCTAAGCACAATGCACAGTAGAATCTGATACAGAAGGTAAAGGGTCCCTTTATTACAAGAGAATTGA
>VZTN01006031.1:72295-115435 GCA_013400515.1 Erpornis zantholeuca
TTATTACAAGAGAATTGATTTTAGACAGTCAGTGGTGCATTCAGACCTTATAATCACAAAATTTAACTGATGAGAAAGAGAGAGCAAGAGAGCACAAACTCTTTATTGGCAGCCAAGTTCCAACCTGTCTCCATGGCACATCTAAAGATATTAACAATAATACCATAATGTAGCTGTAGTGCAAATAAGTGATTCATTACATATTTGCTTTTGGTGGAATCAATGTTTGATTTCCTAGATTTACTGCTGATAAAGGTCAGAAAATTTAAGACTGCTGTCCTTCCTACAACTGGCCCTCCACTTTATATATTAGACCTCATTTTGGGGAAAAGTCCCTGAACTGCTTTGTGGGGATAGCTGCAGTTGTGATGATTTACTGACACTGGTGACCAACTTCAGCTACAAGTTAGTGGCAACTTTCTCACTCATCATTAAGCAAGATCATTGTGCAGCCAAGAGCTGCAACTTTCCCTAATGCTCTGAAACCACTGAGACCAAGATATTGGTATTTTCTCATTTGCATGCACTTTATCAGCCTGAGCCTAGGCAGCTGATCAAGGTTTGTTGTAGTCGTCCAGAACCCTTATTTTAGTGAAANACCTTTAGTACTGCGAAAGGTGAGCAAATGCATATTACATGACCTCGGCCACAAAGTTCTTCCCCCTTATTTTATGATTTTTTTAACTGAAAATATGAACTGCTTTATTTTATTTCACAACCCCCCCCCCCCACATGTTTATTATTTCCCACAGCTGTTCTCCAAACAGTTGTGAAGAGACAACATGCANCCAACAGCTGCCAGTTCTTCCAGGGTAAATAAACACACAGCATTACCAAAGTGCAGAGAGCCATAGAGCTTCTGCTAATTCTCAGTTACTCAGAGGCACATCTACACAAAACTACATGGGGAAAAATGCAATGGGTACATGACAGACAATGTGGGTTCATTGTGGCAGCAGTAAGGGGATGAGGAACATGACCATCACAGTGGTTGAGAAAGCTGTTTAAAATTAGATGGAAAAGAAGCAGCTGTGATCCAAGCCTAACTCCTAGTCTGGCTCTGTTCACTGCTCACATTAAAGAGGGCTTAAAAATGCATCCAGCATGTGCTCATGAACACCATTACAATGAAATTTCAGGCATATTACAAAGGAAGCAATATAACTGGTGTGAAAGAAAACCTGATTATTAAGAAAACATGTGGTTTCACACTGCAATAACCTCAAGAAAATGTTTATGAAAAACAGATAGTAGCTTTCAATTGACAGCTGTCTTACTTGAAACAACCTATGCAAAGGAGCTGCCAGGAAAAAACCTTCTGGATTATAATGCAGCATTAACACCACTCAGTGCCTCTTCCCTAAAAAAATCTTACTACACACGTGCTGGAAGTTCAGCATGTGTGAGTCTCTACCCAACTGCAGGTAAAGCATTTGCAGTCAGGCCTTTAGTACTGTGAAAGGTTTGTTGTAGTCATCCAGAACCCTTATTTTAGTGAAATAACTCAGTTCAGATGAACACCTGGACTTTATACAACCCAACCTCTACGATCTGTGGGAGCTCAACTGAGTGCTTCATAAATGAGTTCATAAATCTGGCAGGGTGAGACTATCAAACTGCTCTGTGCATGAAACAAAGTAACCTGAGAAAACAGAATTTTCACTCTCAAATTATGAATGGTCTTGCTCTCCCATGAGGCAGGAATGATAAGGAAATATGCACAGTTGTGTAATAATATTCTAAGAGTTTAAGAAAGGGATAGGATACATTTTTAAATAATTAAAAATTTCCACTGTTAATCAAGTTTCAATTTTTAAAGAAACACAAGGCTCTTCTCTAGGGAAACTTCTGCTTTTGTTTTTTGAGGTGCTTTCAGTATGGAACCACAGCAAATGTGCTTTAATTTAAAGTATTAGCAAGTCTTAAATTAGCAATACAGTTTCCACTGGTTTATGTGGAACAGTTTGTCCAAGTAATTTTAAGGATGTTACTAAGAAATAAAATTACTTTTCATGGTAAGATTAGATGTTTTAGAACAGGTAGGCTTTAAAAAACTCCCAAATCTAATCCCTCATCTCTTCTTTACAGTATAGCTCTAAAATTTGAGAATGTGTGTACCTGTTAAAAGGGCAATAAACCTGGCTAGTGTATTTTTACTATCCATTTGAGAAAAAAGTAATATATCAGCAGTTTATCTAGTGAAAAATGTGAGCACATTTTTGGTTTCCCCAATATGCTGTCAGCTGTATATATACAGAAACCAAAAACTGCCTAGAGTCTCTCTGGGAACATTTTTTTGACATGTTTTTCTTTCAAAATGGCCTCTTCTGAAAAATAAGCCTTCCTGTGCAAACTCTGTGCCATCTAAATTTTATTTCATTCTCGCATTCTTCAACATCAATTATCAACACCTGTGTCTAATCAGATGGGTTTCTAACCTTCTGTCACTCTGGGTCTGTAAACCTTTTCAAATGTTAATTTGTTCAAAAGTGAAAAAATACGAGGAGCAAGTTAAACAAAAATTGAAGTCAACTCAGAAAAACATTAATTTGATCACATCAAATACAAAGGAAATCAGAATTATCGTAAATACTTTTTTCCTCTTTCCATCAGCTTTAGAAAGGATGTTTCCTTTTACGAATACAAATTATTACTCCATTCCTTTACAATCTAATTAAACATTTCAAAATGAAAAAAAACCCTTTTTTTCCCCTCCTAAGAGTCATTTAACCATGCCAACACAAAGTGTAGCTTCTCTGACATAGATGGATCTGCACTACAAGTATTTTGGCAGCACTATTCCAGCTTTCCTAAGGAGAACACCTCAGTGTGCAAAAGGCAGGACTTCTTCATTTTTAAAACCTGAAACTAGTCCCTCAAGAGGAAAATAACTCTGAATTCCTGCAAATGTTTTGGCTAAATCTTCCTCACCCTCTCATTAAAGACAGTGATGAAAAACACCCACTTGGAGCACACTGAGAAATCACAGAATCGAGATGAAAGGGACCCACAAGCATCAGCAAGTCCAACTCCCAAAGAATCTGTCTCTCCCCTTAAAACACCTGCAAATGTTTCACATGCTGAAATGTTTCTCAGTAACATCACAAATGAAGGTTGTTCCTAAAGCAGACTCCAACAGGAAGAGGAGCTGTCACTGCACCAACTAAGGAAAAAGGAAACTCTGTGGGAGTCTTAACCAAGGAATGTTGGAAAGGAAAAAAAAAAGCACAGTAGAAGGTGGGAGTAACTTCCTTTTCACCTGTGCTTTTGCCTCATTCTGGCTGAACACACCAGCCTCACACTGCAGGAGAAAATGCCATTTTTCACTGCTGCACACATAAATAAAGCTGGTTTTAAAGGCAGTACATGGCCATACTGCAACTGTCCCAGCTCACAGCCATTCTAACTAAAACCCCTACATTTTCAACCCCAAGAACACTGGATTGTTAACAAAAACTTAATTTTGAAAGTTAACAAGGCAGAGGAACCAAGGAAAATGCTAGTGAATCCTTTGTCCTCTCCTCTTAAGCAGAAATACCTGCAGGACAAAAGAAAGGACAATTTTTAGTAGTGGGAACAGCAGGTGTGGAGGTTGCCAAGCAGGAGGAGAGAAAGCATGCAGAGCAACAGAAAAGTGCCTTTCAACAATTTATCTTCTCTTTTTAAGCATGCAATTTTTGGAACTGAAAAACCAGGTAAAACAAAGCTGTGCTGCTGGTGGTGACATCACACACCCCCAAACTTTCTTTCACACCCTTTGTTTTACATGCCGTAAAAACTGCTCATTTTCTGCCTGGCTCGGGGTGTCTGCAGGTTTTCTGCTGTGCACAGAGGTGGGTGTGAGAGGAGCTGCATCCAAAAGCTTGTGTAGAATTCCATAAAAATCCTGATTCTTGGCCTCCTGTGGATGGAGCATCAAGCACCCCTGTCCTACTGAGGCCAGCAGAGCTGGGCAGAACAGAATGCAGCAGCAGCTGCAGATGGAAGGCACAGCTGTTTAATATTGGTTTGTATATGCTCAGTGGGTTTACATCCCTCACACAGAGCATAATCCAGGGTGTTCCAGCTACTAAAATCAACGCCACATTTTGGCCCCCAACAGCCCCATCCCTAAAAGTGGCTTCCTTCTGAAACACTTCCTGTTTATAGGGGTGCAACTACAGCGGTACAGAGAGAACAGTTTGCCAGAAGTTTCTGAAATGGTTCCTCTGAAAGTGAAAAGTGACACTGATTTCCCATTTTCCTTAGAGACCAATATATAGAATACAACCAACAGAACCTCTCCAGTCCAAATATTTGCTAAGTAAGGAAGTCCAGCACTGATCACGTGTGTAACCCAGCAAAGCTATTTATCAGCAAGCAATGCTGCAGTCGTGCAGTCTGCTCCTTCTCACAGATATTTTGGAGTCCAAACAAATGAAAAAAAAAAGACAAGTGGAAGGGTGGCACTATTTCTAGTTTACAGAAAAGAAGCTGATGCTCAGAGCAGTTACAGTCATGAAGGAGGAATACAATAGATTTAAGGACTGTACATTGAGTTTCTAGTCCTAATGCTTTAAACAGGAAACACTGATTTAAAAAGCCATGTGCAAAATTATCAGGGTAGGAAGAAAGAACTTTACCTATGAGAATAGAAACTCACTTGTTGTTGAAAAGATTTCCATAAGGTTTATGTACAGAAGAGAGCATGGCTTGGGGATTCTGCACCCAATTTAGTAATGGTCAACTTTCAAGTCATTGTAAGGTGCAGTGATGGCTTTTGGACTAGTAAAGCTGAAAAGTGGCAGTCAGAGGTTGGTTACAACTTTGTGAGGGGAATCAGACACCAGCCACTGCACCTTTGAGATGCACTGACATCTCTGACCCAAAGAACTGAACATTTAATTATACCTCTGTGTAATTTAATACACACTTCAGCTTAATGAGAGATTGTGGTGGAAGGATACAGGGATACCAACATCCCTTGAAAGCATCCTTGCAGGAAACAAGCTTAGATACCTTTGAGGGATCATACTTAATCTCCTCAGATAGTGAGGAACAACTCAAAATTGGGTAAAGAAGAAAAATAAGAACGTAGAGTTTCCAATACCAAGAATTATATAAAAAATCAGATGTTTTGTTTCTGGAAAGTTTGGCTGCAAAACTGCATTTCCTCTCTGCAATAATACTACATCACATGCATTAACTCATCAAAGTTGGTATAAAAAAGCCCTTATTTACACAGGGAACAGTTTCTCACAGTCTCCTAATGACCCATTCTTTGGGGTATTTTAGCAACATGAAATCAGTTACATTTGGTGAGCAGAAATTTTATTACCATACAATACAGATGGTTTTAGCTATTTCCCTTAAATGGGGAACACAGAAAAGCGATCATAAAACATACTCAAAAACAAACCAAAACAAAAAGCTGGAACTACAGCATATAAGGCAGGGAGGGCACAATATGCTTGCAAATTTTATGAGCAGAGTGTTATTTTAATCCTGGTATCTCAAGGCATTTTCAAGGTCTGTTCCCAAAACATTGCATCCATTGTAACAATACTTCTTTTAGCCTCTTGTCTAATAAAAATATAGTTCTCTTGGCAGCTGCCACAGATGCTCATTCTGCAGTGGTTTTCTTTTCACTAAACTTAAGGCCTTTGATGCCCACTTTGTAATACACTCATCAGTATGGATGAAGTCACATAGCCCAGACCATCAATTTTGTGTCTTGGCACAGTAAACTTCATCCAAAATATATTGAAACGTGAAATCCTTAGAACTTCAGTGTAACTGAACTGAATCTAATGGATTCTGTGAAGAGCAGAGAGGCTTTTTATATTTAAAATTAGCTCACTTCAGTTACAGGTTACAAACCAGAACTCCCCTCATAGAGGCCTGATATGGGCAAAGAAGGATTGAAATCTGCCTTCCTCATTTGACTTGGAATGACAACTCACAGAGACATCTCTGGACAACTCTGCAGGAAAGACAGCTATTATTTTAAGAGGCAAATGATAGAAATATCTAATTTCTGTCTCATATAAATGGTAGAAACTGAATGACAGCATAATGGGAAACAGAGTTGTCCAAGTAAGGTTATGGTAGCCAGACAACCTTATTCTATTCCTTCCCATCTTCTATTTCTTTCAGCTGCTTACATCATTATTTAGTCCCTCCAGTAAAATGGTGTGAACAGAAATGAGCAGATCTGAAAAACCCTTCCCATTCCTGAATTTTATTCTGAATAATTATTTTACTAAAAATCAAAGTCAGCAGCCCATTCCTCTGCTTCCTTGGGAAACAACTGTTGTCTACACTATTAAATATATTGCTCTGGTTTTTGGCTTTTCAGCAAAGGCCATTCTTTATTCTCCTTGTTGTCCTACTTTTTTTTCTCTTCAAATCCTTATATTGGGTGAACCCCTTATCCTTGAATCCTCACATTTTAATATCTGGGCTTCAACATCAGTTAAAAGGGCGGGGACAGGCTGCAGCATGTTTTGGTGAAATTTCTAGCATAGAATCACCATCTGGGACTATTGTCCTTTTCAGGAACCATACCAGTGGCAAAGGAGGATTCTCCAAGGGCTCTCGAGTCAGCACATCAGCTGTTGGAGCCACTATAGATCCAAAATGTAACCTCAAGTCCAAATTTCCAAAGCAAGTCATGCAATCAATCATGTTCCTCATACTAAGAAAACTCACCTTGAAGCATAGCACTGATTAAAAATGAATTAAAGGAAAATCACACTTAGGGAAGCATTTCTCAGTTGATCAGGCCTTTAGCTTGACACTGCAACACTGTGGGCACCAAATTCCACGTCACCCTTCCCAGCAAGGTCCATAACCAGGCTTGTTATCCACACTGTGCCTGCCTTCCAACCTCCCTCCTTGTCAAAAAGGGGCTCTTCAGCTGAAGATGACTGTAAAATATGTTCAGAGAGGAGAGCAAGATTCGCATGGAGAAGTGGTAACCTTCCTCAGGGAACTCCAGAGGTGGCAACCAGAACTGAAACATCAGAGTGTGCCCAGAATCCCTGCTGTGTGTGAAAGAGTGAGCAGTGAGCACGTTTGTTTCTCTAGCATGAAAATACCTGGGATCTTCAAAGAGATGAAGCAAGCCACAAAGAAATCCAGAAGGTATTGTTCTTAAAGCAAGCAGAAAGAAAAACTGGCTAGGAATGAAGACAAATAAGACAATTAAAGGCAACTTGGTTGGTGCTGCTGGGCAGGGCTGGCACAGCATCCCACATCCCCCAGCAGTGGGCTGAGGGTGGGCAAGGTCCCACCAGGGCACACAGCCAGGCCCAAACTGACCAAAGAGACATCCCTGACCAAGTGACACTGACTCACACAAAACCTAAGAAGAGGAGGAGGAGGAGGAAGGGGGACCATTGATTATTTACCATGTTGGCCTTCCAGAGCAACCACCGTGTGCTGCAGCCCTGCTTCCCTTGCATGTTCCCTGCTGATGAGAAGTAGAGAATAAAATCTTTGGGCTTTTCCCTTTTCTTGTGCACATCCAATGTTCACTTTTGCTTTAATAAACTGCTTTATCTCATCCTCCTTGTCTTCCATCGCATTTTCTCTACCCTGTCCACCTGAGGAGTGATGGAGCAGCTTGGTGAGCACCCACAACAGATATTGGGTTTGCCTGGGAAGGTTCTGCTAATGGGGGGGCTACAGGGGTGGCTTCTGTGAGGAGTTCCCAGAAACCTCTCCCACGTCCAGCAGAGCCAATGCCAGCTAGCTCCAGGACAGACCTGCCCCTGGCCAAGGCTGAGCCCAGCAGGGATGGAAGAAAAAAGTTCTTGCACAGCTGTAACTGGGTGCAGAGAAGAGTGGGGTGAGATGTGATGAACTGTCCTTAACCCCCATTCCCAACTCCCTGTGCTGCTGGGAGGCAGGGAGGGAGAGGATCGGGAATAAAGTCTGGGAAGGAGGGAGCGGTGGGGGGACAGGTGTTTCAAGATTTGTTTTACTTCTCATTATCCTGCCCCTTGTTAATAAATTCAATCCATTTCCCCAAGTCGAGTCTGGTTTTGCCATGACAGTGATGGGAGAGGGAGGGATCTCTCCCTGCCCCTATCTGAACTCCAGAGCCTTTAATTATCTTTTCTCTCCTCTTGTCCAGCTGAGAAAGGCAGTGATAGAGAGGCTTTGGTGGGTGCCTGGGATCCAGTCAGTAAAACTGACCACAGAACACCATTCGACAGCAATACATTGACTTTTGAAGGTCTCTGACTGGCTGCTAAATGCCTGTAACACAAGAGATGGAGATACACTTCCTTAAGAAGATACCCATGGGGATTTCAGCTCAATGAACTAGAAACAAGCAGTTCCAGTTGAGCTGTCTCACCTGCAACTGTGTAACACAGCCAGTTCAGGAGAATGTCCGTGTCAAGGACAAACAAAGCATCTGCAACTAAAACAATCAATTTAAAAATGCAGGGCAGTCGTGTTAGTGTGGCCACCCACAGGCATCTTCAAATTTCCGTGGGAAGAGAGTGATCAGTGGTTTTGAAAGCAAATACATCACTATTAGAAAGGGAGCTCTCCCACAGGAGTACACACATAAGATTCCAGAGCACATCGGTGCTTGAAAGTGGTGCAGCTAACCTGAGCAAGGTGTTTATTTTGTTGTTTGCCTTAAGAGGTGGAAGGGAACAAGAGGCAACTGAGTTCAGCCTTCCCACTAAGAGGAGCACATCCCTGGCTCTCTGAGGCTACTCACACAGAGCAAACACCAGAACCAGCAGGAACTTTAGTGGAAACTCCCATTCTGGTCTCACGACCAGGGAAAAGCACCCAGGTTATCCAGCTTTTCTCCAGTCAGGAAAGCTTTTTCATTGTGTTTCAATGTGCCTTTGTATTTGGAGCATGAAAAACATCGTGGAGAGGTTTGTTGTGCCCAAAGGAAAAGAAATAATCATGAGCATTAAGTATTTATATTGCATCATATATATATTAATGTCACCTATTTTTACCACTAAAAGCCACACTAAAGCTTTTTTTTTGCTTTTAATAAAATTTTTTATTGGAATATTAAAACTCTTTGTATATTCTGTATAATTCATATTGTTCTACATGCAAACATATGGCTCGGATTGCTCATTCATATGAAGATAAATATGTTTATTCTCCCACTGACTCAGTGCTATGAGAAACTTAATTCACTCGAAAGTTACCCATAATGTAACTCAAAAAATGAGTATTTAAATCCTTCAGAGCCTTCTTTACTGGGAAAAAGTAATCTGATAATTAAAGAGAGCTGCTTTTCATCAGGAAAATCAGCAGTTTTACAACAAAAAGTAACTACTGGTGCAAGCATTAGCATTTCCTTCACTGTTACAAACAGGAGTCAGTTTGAACATGTGCATACAGGTAATTTCCATGCACTTAAGCCCAGTCTGTGGACAGCACCCAACAGCCTGGAGCAGTACCTTACTATTCAGCTGTGTGCTGGCTAAAAACTCTCTCCAGTTGCTCAGCACTCCACAAGCAACCACCAATTTCAGTCTAAAGTGTGCTAATGAGTGTAACAGAGTTACCTGATAAGCACCACGGTGCTGGCACCACCGCAGGCACATCCTCCTCCCCTGCACAGGCACAGCTCTGCCACAGCACGAGAGTCCTTGAGCATCAATGCAATCCCCTCCCTTCTCTGCAGAGTAAGAGCCAGACTGCAAAAAAAATCAAAGATCCTCCTTCTCTTAATGGACTTGGACCTCTTTGATGTCTCACTCTTCTAAGAGGAAGCTTTTTAAAGATAAAAATTACTCTGTCAATAATTACAAGCAGCAGGACTTGTCCTCAAAACCACGAGTTTTAGTTTTGGAGAGCAAGTGATGTGAGAGCGATTTCCTTTGTTACTTGAAAGATTTCTGTTGCATTTCCAGGTAATGTATTTTCAGGCTTTCATCTTAAGTGACAAGAAATATCCTTGGATATTCTTTTTTCCTTGGAAGTATTTCTGAAGGGTTTAAAAAACTGACAGGTATATTCATAGTGCCTTAACACAAAGACTCCCCACGTGTGTGCAGCAGCTTGACTTCCACACTTTGGATTTTACAAAGTTATCACTCTGTCAGTCCTTTTGGTCAGCCCAGAAGGTTTCTGTACTGGACAAAGCCAGAATACTTCATGCAACCAACAACTGGGATCAGAAACTGATTCCAAACATTTTGAAAAGTTCTTGGGTTAAACTGAATTACAGAAAATTTGCCTCTGAACATTTCTTCTCCACTGTACTTCACACTGAAATGGAAATGGCATTTTAGACTTTCCTGCTTTAACTGTCCTCAGTTGTTTGTGCAAAAATGATTGAAAAGGACGTGATATATGTGATATATGTGACATGATACATAAGATATGATACCTGTGACATGTATCACATGGCACATATGACCTCATATCATGACATGTGATATGCAACATCTTAGAGAGACGTGACAATATGATTACAAAAATCATATTATATAATGATACACATCAAATACAATATGTGATACATATACAATACATGTGATAAATATAAAACATTATTCTTAATGGCACACATATAATATACATGATATCATATATGGCTTATATATATGAGAGAGATATATGAGATATAACAGGACTTTTTTTTGAGAGAGAGATCCTCATAAGAATGTGTTCCACCAGACTAAGCTAATCTGTTTTTTGGATTTTTGGTGTGTTTTGTGTAAACCTGTATGAAGGAACAGGTTTAGAATGAAACAGATGAGTAACAACCTCGTGCCATCCTGAACCCTGAACGATCAGCAAAGCAATGATTTTCATTTCCCCAATGCCTACTTCATGTTCAGTGGAAACTTTAAATATCATGTAAATTCTCCACTTAATAGCTGGATTTTCTGCAATCTGCCTGGATTAAGCCACATTGTCTCAAGATACTAAATGTGACAAATCTTATTTTCAAACCTACTACAATATGTTTCAAAATCTATTCCAAAAGCCCTTTTTCTGCCTTTCAGTAAAAATCACCTATTAACTATGCTGAATCACAGTGCACTATATAAATGGAAGCAAGAATCTAATAAAAGATAGGGTATTAATAAAAATGAGGAGTGGGAAGATGGATCAACAACTGAGGAAGCCGCTTAGCAACGCTAAGGGTGCAGGAATGAAAAGGATGCTGCACACAGGAAGCAAATTTATGCAAAACATAGGCTGGAGTACAACTGAACAAGTATCTGCCTTTGAGTAATAAAAGATAATTTCTTTCATATGTTTAGGAAAAGGCACTTAGCTAAAAAACATTAGCACTTTCTACTGGTGACTGGACTACCAGGTACAGGGCAGGTATTTTTGTACACTGTCATGGTTAAAAAGAGTTTTCTGTCCCAAATGCACTTCTAAATTAAAGCCAGTCATGCAGAATGAAAATTCAAAGGCTGTTCCAATTATCTGAAGAGTCAATGTAGCTAAGGAAGAATGTAAGTGAAAAGAGGAGGAAGGATAGTATCTGTAATTTCCATAGCCATCACCATCTAGTACTTCATAATTGAGAAAAGTTTTCAGTCACTTTACAAACGGCTTGGAAAGAATTCCTTGAGAACTTGGAACACTCAGTTTTTCCCCCCAGAGTCTCAGATCCAAACAACTGATGTCTGTCTGCTTTGTTTTAGCCCACATCTGTTGGATTGCTACCACGCAATGGGCACCTTTGTGTGATTTTCACCAACATATCCCCCTCTCCCCACACTCTCACCTCCAGGGAATTCAAAAGTTAAACATTCAAGGCAACAAGTTACAGATTTTACCAAGCTTAAAGAAAGAATTAACATATTTAATGGATTACTAGTTAAACAATGCTGCACATACCTGTGAAGGGCCTTACTTGAAATGTCAGCCTTGCTCTTGTCAGGCAGTAGTGAAATACAAGGCTCTATACAAGTTTTCTGGGCACTAGAGCTCTATCATCTCATTTTTTTCCTTGTCCAAGATCAACTTCATCTAAAGGATGGGCTGAGTATTTATCCAATACTTGACACTAATAAGAGAGGGATGGTGGGAAGAAAACTTCTGGATAAGCTCACATTACCTAAAGCAGGAGCTGCCTACTGGCCCATCATGCTGGATTGATCATTTGTGCTCACTCTTGTTTCCCATCTCTCGGCACAGCCCTGTGAAGGGCCCAGCTCTGGGGGACAGACTGCTGAACCCTGTGCTTCATTTCCAAAATCAAGCACAGAAGGGTATTCTAGGAAGAGGAACAAAGCTAAACAAGCCACACCAAAATTGCACCAGGACAAGGAATCTGCTGTCTACTTGTATGAGAGGGGTGAGTTAAGGGTCCCTAAGCAGAACTCCCCTGGCAGATATTTGGACATTCCAGGGACACCTCTCTCTCACCTATCTTCAGAAACTTTCTGCAGCACACAGATCTGTATCTAAGCTCAGTTCAGTGGAGAGGGACTTTCCACATGCAAATCAATATGAACATCCCCATTTGGAAGACCAAGAAGGTGCTGCTGACTGCACTGGGTGGAGAGAACTCCACTGTGCATGAATACATCAAGTCCAAAGAGTCAGAGTCATGTCCCACCTACTAGCACTGAGCATCATCTAAGGGTGAGACAGCTTGAGGAAACCTTATTTCTGGCACCACTTGATTGTCTTTTAGTCAAATGTGACAGAGAGGGCCAGCTATGGCTTTGCCTCATCCTTAGAGATCAATAAGGAATGCTGCACTGATGCCTTTGGTTTTAACTTTTATATTTTTCAAATCCTGTACTGTCAGTGGAACTCTGAAGTTTCCTGTAGCTTGTTCAGTGCTGTTCTCTCATGCTCACACAGACACAACAAAGCCTCTCCAGCTCACTCTCCAAGGACACCCAGACCCTCCTAGGCCCAAGAACTGCAAACCACAATCTTGGGGAGAGGGGGGCAAGCTTGGGGAAATTCCATCCTTGGCTGGGTTCTGCTTGGGGAATTGATGCTGATATCAAAGTGTGAAGAACTCGTGAGCTGTCATTGTCCATGCTGGGATGCACTGAGGCAGGAGCCTCTGGAGCCCAGAGTGTACCTGGGAAGGCCTTTCAAATAAATCCCTCCTTTATTCCTTTATTCCTGTCTAGCCTCTGTTTCTAGGTAGCCATTTAAGGCATCACACTGACAAAAGACCAGGGTAACACAGCAAGACCACTGGAAGATGCAGCCTTGAACTTTCTGGAGGAAATGAGGGTGTGCCAAGTGAAGGAAATCTGACCACACACAGAGGACAGCAAGCATCAAACTGCAAAGAGCCCAGGCTGGTGCAGAAGTCTGATGCTGACAGTTGCCCCTGGACCTCTGGCAAACCAAGGGCATGAGAGCTCCCTGCCACGTGAAGGACAGATGTGGGGACTACAAGAGGATTATGTTACTTAAGAAGAGCACGTAAGAACCACAGCTTGCATAACATCCCTGAGAACCATGTCAGTCAGAGAATTAATTCAAAAGTATTCTACCTCAGAGTTACGTACAAGATTTTAGGAGAAGATAAGCAAGACTGTCAGCCCAAAATTAAACAGGCTGCTTATTACACTTGTGTTTGGCCTACCCAGGCCAGCATGGTTAGCCAAATCATGGCCTCCAAACTTAGAAAGCACATCACAGAAAGAAGTTACACTGAGGTTCAAGAGCACTTCGCTTTTGCCCTGGCAGAATACAGAATAAAATGCTTCAGTAAATGAACTGAGAAAGGTGTAGGACATAATGGAGGAGTTACCCATTGCTGAGATTTAGCTGTTCACTGGTCAGGCCATTCCTGCATATATGCTAACCCAGGGTCCAAGGACAATATTAATATGATAGCAGAACAGATCTCAAAAGTTCAAGCACTCAGCAGTCTGTGCCTTAAGACACAGACCAAAGTTCTTCTGTCATATAGCTGTTGGAATAACCTGTACAAGAAGAGAGTTAATGCTCCTACAGCACAAAAGAAGGTAGAACTTAGATCCTGGCTGAAAAGAACCAACCAAATATGTAAAAAGAGAATGAGGGGGAAAAACCTGGAGAGATAAATGACTCCAAGTATTCCCTGTATCTTAAGACAACACAAGGTTATGTATAAAGCTCTTGGAAACTCAGAATACCTTTACGGTACCCATTAAGAAAATGTATTCCATAGACTTTCCCAGAAAATAAGGTAAAGAAAAAGCCTAGATATTTTTATGATATAGAAGGTTAATACTAGTAAATCTTAAGTCTTAACCTAAAAGAAATAGCATGACTAAACATGAGTCTAAACGGCTCTAGAGAGAACTAGAATTCACAGAGTAAATCAAAGAAATAAGGTAAATTTCCTAAAAATAAAAAAAAACCTCATTAATACCACATTTACAAATGGAGGAACCTCAGACTTTTCAGGTGACCACAAAGATGCTACAACAAAGGGCTATTATAAAAATAACTCAATTTCCTTCAACATCTGATCTGAGATGATATTGTTTGTTGTTTATAATGCTCAGTGACTGTTCTGTTTCCTCAAGATAGTCCTCATGTGAGTTTATCTAGGTAACAGTCCTCTTAAGTACTTTACTAAGCTGACTCTGACTCCACAGCAAAGCAAACTCTTTTGCAGCACCAGTAACTGAAACTGGCTTTCCCAAAGAGGGGCTGATTACCCTTCCTCTAGCCACAGAAAGGACATGAGGAGGGAAAATCCCTCAACATCTGGTGACTCACTGAAAACATTTGTTAGTTTCCACATGGACAAAACTTAAGGTTTATAGGGGAAGGAAGATTTGACAATCTCCAAGGTTCTTCCTCTTGTCTGGTGAGGAGATACATCTGAGAATTGCTTTATATGAGGAACCCAACTACTGCATCCTTGAGTTTTAAAGCAGTCTGAATGAACATAGGGAATTTGATCACGTTGAAGCACCAAGGAGCCCAATTCCTACTGCTGCACAGGGAACAAAAATCAAGAGGCATTTCTGTCACAGAAACTTTAAATCTGTACAAGAAACACAGCACAAAGCCATGAGGAAAAGAGCTTTAGTGCTGCCACCTAAGAAAAGCCAAACATGAGTGTCTCTGCTGTCAGTGGATCACAAACCACAGTTGTCATCCTGCCATCAAGATGCTACCTATGAGTTAATGGATTTCTAGTGAAGATTAATCTCTATCTGTTTTTTGTGATTCCAGATCTCTTTTCCTGTCTCACTGCTGCACTTATAGTAAGGCAGAGCTTCCACATTCCCACTGTTACTATTTCTCTGTCAAGCTTTGCCCATTCAGTCCTTCAAAGACTGTGTGCCAGGAGGCAAAGAAATGCACAGGCTTAAGAGAATTTCTTAACCAAATTTATTCCAGAGAACTTAGGAGTTCCAGTTCCTCAAAACTATGACAAGTCCCAAAACACACTTTTCCTTACGCTGACTCCCTCCTGAAAGCATCCACAGCTTGGAGCACACTTCCTCGCCTTCACCCAGAAATCATTTTAGCAGGATCCATCACTCACTGAGGAACTGGGGGATAAAATAATAAATTAAATTCAAGCTGGTAAATGCAAAGTAATGTAGGGAGGAAACCCCTTTCCCTCAGCACTGGGCAGGCTACTGCATCTTAGAGAGACAGGAAAAGTATAATGAAATAAGGCACATCAATTGTGTGCAGATAGTGATTTAGTACTCAGTAGCAGATAGAATTTCAGAAGCTGATGAGTTAAAAAAAAAAGGAGTGGGGAAAGAAAAGCTCATTATATCATGGTATGATTTTTCTACATCTCTAGAGCTGGAAAGGGATCAGAAATGACAAGGATAGTAAGAGGTGTAAAATGTTTTCTTTATGCAAAGCATTTGAACAGACTAGGGAGATTCAGCTGGGAAGGAATTTGATAGAAGTCTACAAAAATTTACAAGCAGCACTGACAAACTGAATAGACAGCAATCCTGTATCACTTCTCAGAACACAAGAACTATCAGCTAGCACTTTGAAAAACAACAAAAGGAGGTGGTTTTCCCACACCATGGAGTTTACCTGGATTTCTGTTTATGACAGAAACCTACTTATGTTTCAAGAACAATTAGAGAAATTGTATGGATTAAAACTCCCACCAACAGCTATTAAACACAGAACTGTGGCTCTGCTGCCAGACAGAATGCACATGTCAGGCAGCCATCCAGATGCTGAGAGGGTGTATCTGGAGAAATACAATTTCTCTATACCTAGATAAAAAAATACCCAGCCCAGCCAATATCAACAAGTGAGAAGGATGCTTAACCTGACCCAAACATCCACTCTTACACCCTCCTCCTGTGTCATCTGCCCAATCCAAGAGTCACACTGGTCATTAAACTGTTTCTAGGACAGCAGCTATTCCCTTTTGCTGTCAAAATGAAACAGGAATGAGATCTCACCTTTTTTATTTTTCTTTTTAAAGACTCTAATATTGTATAGATATTTATGCCTTACTGCATCCTGCTGATCACTTGTGTTTTGATGGCTTTACTTTCTGTTGTACTGTGCTTTATATGGTGCAAAACAATGAAGGGTTTGTGTTGTGGTGACCTTCAGCTTTGACCAAAAGCTGCCACAGCACACCACTAAAGAAAGCCAGACCACGCAGAAGAATTTATTTTCTAAATTTTAAGTGGCATTTTACTACTTCTGTCTTAAAGGAGTATGTTCTTCAGACATTATTTCATCTTCCTTATGTGCCAGAACTGTTCCTAACTATGCATATCATTACATTTGCAGAGATCATTCACTGTTGTGACAGAACAAACTTCAGGTTTAAGTGCTGGTTTATGTATTTTAAGGCACTGGCCTTTCTGCTCAGCCTTGTTGGAAATTCTGGATCCCCTTCAAGGGGAAGGAACACCAGAGAAACTGCCATCCCAATTAATTTCCACTGCATCCATCATCACTTGGTACTTCAAAATTCAGGCTCTGAATTTTTGAATTGTAGCTATGCATGCTTGCTGGGTCACTGTGTTTGTTTTTGGTATATCATTACATTTATTAGCAGTAGCAAGTAACTTGCTTTACTGAGTTTGCTTTCCTACTCAGAGCTAGACAAATTAATTTTGATTACATCCTTCTTCCTGCTCCCCCAAATGAATGAAACCATCATTCTTATGGATTACACTCAGCTTGGATATAGAAACAACAGGTGAGACTTTACAACCCAAGAGGTATTTATCATAAAATCCTTTTTTACGCTTACTGAAAGAGGATTATAAAATTTGTGATTCTGTGATAAGCAGAACCATTGTGGGCTTAAGACCTGAAGATACCAAATTTCTTGAGGACCATGTCTTTGTTTTGTTTTCAAGAAAAAGACAGTAATCTACTCTCTTAACCAATGCTTTGGGTTTTTTTTAGTGGTTTCCTAAACTCTTCAAACTCTAAGTCTCTGGCTGTTCAATCATGGAAAATGCTCTTGTGCAGGAGCACAGGACTTCTGAGGGCTTGCAGTGATGATGGGTCTGGAAACAAGCTGATCATATCATGTGCTCAGCATTTCAATTCACAGGAAAAAACATGTTCTTGTGGAGGGCCACTCTGTGCCAGATACAAATTCTCCATAAGGGCCATGCAACTGACAGGCATTTTTTGTTGTTTTGGCTGCTGAATTGGAAGAAAATTGGAAAAGAAAATAATGTTTTAATAGGCTAAACATTTGTTTGGTTTCGATGCTTGAAACTAAAACACCAGAACATCTACTTCATACCAGGCAGGAAGCAAAAGGAAAAAGCAGAGGAAAGAGGAATTAGGCTCATGAAACAGGAAAATGATTTTCCAAGTTCTGATCAGTACTGCCTGAAACAAAACCATCGCTACCAGCCCAGGCACCACTTCATATGAAGACATGGAGAGGAAGAAGACCCAAGAAATACTTTTGAGGTAGAAGCCTGGCTCATTTTGGAAGTTTTTTGCTGGCAGCTACTGGGCAGCCAGCCCATGCCAGCAGTAAACTGCAAAACACAGTCAATCCCAACCCTGGTAACTAAAGCAAATTACAAGATTTCCATCTGCCTGACTAAGCCCACCCGAAAAGTGTACAGGGCTGACAAGAGAGAGCAGGGAAGGCAGAGGAAACGGAGAAACTAAGGAGGAATCTTAGCTTTGATCACAATGAGTGACTGCACTACAGTTTCGTTCACGTTATTTATCTTATACAGGGTTTTTAATTGTTTGTTGTAACATGCAGGAGGTAGCAAAACCAATGCTTGCTTTCTCAGCCTAATTATCAAAAAAGACAGTAACATAAACACATCCTGCTTAAGAAAAGTGTAGACTTCCTTGACAATATTGCTCCTCTTTTACCTTTCCTTGAAAAGCAATTGGCACTAAGGACTGTGACTGAGGCATTTTGTGACACAGGCACAGTACAGGGTGCTTCTGAAAACCATGGTGGGAGCTCTGGCTTGAGGCTTTAAGGCTGGACTATAATTACCTTTGGTTTAAGACTATTGGATTACATTTCAGTGATGAAAAGAGAAAAAAAAAGCCTTAATTGTTTTAAACTGTGAAGCCTTGTGAACATCTTTATTCTGTATTTCATTTCCATCACTGCAGTAAGTTTGGAGCAATGTTACTTATGTTCAACACAAAGTAATAAATTGTATTCTTAATAGTCTCCAGTCACTTGAACTCATGTTCATGCTACTGAAAATTTCCCACTGCAGTCCAAACTCAGAAGGTTTAGGGAGAAGCTAGGTGGAGTTAGGAAATAGTAATAAAGGTTAAAACTGAACCAAAATTTGCCATAAGCATTCTTCCAGGTCTCATCACAGAGAGAGCAAACCAATAGAAAAGCACAAAATGAACACAAAATGAACACATGTAATGCAAATTGATTTTAAGGAGAGCTATGTGCTCATGTAGATCTGTATTTATTTCTCTCATGGTCAATAGATTCTAGAAAAAGAAGAACACCCCAGCAAACTTCAGACTCTGTTCTTAGGGCTTAAACAACTAATGATGGCTAGAACTTTCCCTGCTATCCATGTGTTACTGTGAGAATGGAGAGACTGTCTAACAAAGGCTGAATTAATGGAGTGAATTAATGCACAACACCGAAGTGTGGAAATCTAATCACAGAAACATGGAATGGATGGGGCTGCCAGGGACCTCTGGAGATCATCCAGCCCAACCCTGCTCAAGGGTCACCCGGAGCGAGTGCCACAGGCTTGCATCCAGGTGGGCTTTGAGCCTCTCCAGAGGAGGAGGCTGCTCAGCCTCTCTGTGGAGCAGCTCCAGCGCTCTGTCACCCTCACACACCCATAAGCTCTTGACTCGTTCTTCACCCCCTCCTTGGCAGAGCCCAACACATTCCAGTCACTCTCTGGAATGCACAGAGGCTCCACCACCTCGCCTTGCTGCCCTGGCTTTCCTAGAAGGCGTGGAGCCACCCATGGCTGCATTCCCACCGTGTCTCCGTGGCTGCAGGGAGATCACGGCCCCAGTGATGAAGAACAGAAAGGCAAAAGGAGTACCACTGCTGCCAATTCCCTTCCTCATTAATTTCTCATTGTTATATTTAGCTTACTGCCCAGGAGTGCATCCCGATTCCTACAGAGCAAGGGTTCTCTTTCACAATAGCAGCCCTCAGGCACATAGGGCTTGACCCTGCTCCCATTCAAATAAATAGGAATTTGTCCATGGAGTTGGAAAAGTAGGGTACCTGTCTTGAAAACAGTTATTTCATATTAAAGAAATATTCAAGCCCTGTTCAGTAATTCTTCACTTGTGCCCTTCTACTCTGAAATAAAGGCGAATTACTGCAAAACAAGCTTGTAATTTATCAATATGGTTCTGTGTATGAGGTTCCTAAAAAAGCAATTATCACCAGCAATGCACAATATGATCTGGTTTCTTATGTAAAATTTGTTTCTGAGATAAACTCTGTTTCTGGAGTTTCAAGGGAGCTGCTTTATGACCGCCCCTAGCTGGGAGATGAACAGAGAAAAGGAAGAAGGGAGACAGGAAGGAGAGTGACAGGGCCTGATCTTTGCAGGGATTTGTGCACCCCTCTGCTCTTCCAGCAGCAGAGCACTACCTGTCAAAAACCACAGGGCAGAAGCAGAACAGCACCAAGGCCACAGGAGCCTTTCCATCTGCCACCTGCCCTTAAGAGGCTGTGGGACAGGACCTGGCTCGGTGTCCCTGGGCTAGAGCAGTCCCTCTGCCAGCCCTCCTTGCACGGCTTCCCACAGCAATTCACAGGCTTGCCCAAACAGGGACGAGAGGGGCTGCAACACAAAGTGATAATTAACAAATCTCCCACTTGGGTGTATAGATTCTCCTCGCAGAGCTGGCTCCAGCGATTGTTCGCTTTCTGGCCCGAGTCCAGGTTTCTAAATCCCTGCCAGTAGTATTTCTAAAAATACTAAAAATTTCTAAAAATTCCCAGCAAAGAAAAGAGGAACAAAATGTTGCCACATCACAGCGCTTTAGAGCAGGATCACAATGAATTGCTCTTAAAACTCCACACAATTAAAAAGGGTAATGAGCTGGACTTGCCTCTTAAAAATGGTTTCAGTACTGAGAACAGCCACTCACTGATTTCTGCCATGACTTTTGCATTTCAGCCCTATCTGTCAGTGATGCTGTCTGTCTCCCAAGAAGCCAGATACTGAACCAGTGCTTTATTCAGCTCAGCACTCCTTCACCACTGATCTATGAGGGGAATTCAGTGGACAGCATGAATGTTACAAGAATTAATGTCTTTTTCTCACCACAAAATAGAAATTAAGCCTATCCTCTGAAGAAGCTGTTCAGTTCCCATTCATTTCCATTCACACATGCTTGACATCTTCCTCCTTTGGGATAAAAAGTTCTTCAGGACCATGAAATTTTGGGCTAAAGTTTTCAAGTAAATCATTGGAGTCTTGTGTTGAAGGTCTGCATTTTTGGGACATTTATACCTGTAGAAACAGAAATATTTTGTATCTTGAAGATAGGAAGCTTGGTCTATTATCTTGGCAGCTTTCTGTCCAGTGCAATGGTCACGCTGAGAAAAACAAAACACGAACAAGGAACCCAAACTTAACTCTGGATTTTAATGCATATCAAACACTTACATTTGCCATTCAAGATAGTGTGTCTGAAGTGGATGTAATTTCCTTGGAAAAGTTTCTCTCTATAGAATTTTGTCTATATTTTCAAATGTTAAAATAGTAATCACCTGAAAAGTGACATAAGGGGAAAGCATGTAAGCTACATGCTTTACAAGACAAAGCTTTTAAAAATTTTAATAAGTGTAATAATAATTAGGCAGGGGAATAAGTAAAGAAGAATTTAACAAATCTTGGTGCTGTTAAGATACCACAGGGAAAAAAAAAAAAAAGAAAAGAGGATTTTTCCAAACATTCACCACAAGAACAAACCAGTTTAAGATGGGAGACACACAGAGAAAATGATATTCTGACTACCACAAGCTGAAAATTGTGAGAGAAGCACCCCTGAGGCTCTCATGGGAATGCAACATGAATGGCAAAAGCACTAATTTATATCTTTCCACCACTTCACTGCACCCTGACTGCTCTATTTGGACAGGACAGTGCCTTTCTAGTGGCAAAATTAATGGAACACATGGAAAGGAAGGAATGGAAGGTACCTATGAGTTACATTTTGGAAACCCTTGCCTCCAACAGGCTTTAGGTGATTCTTTTTAACTGCTCTTCAAGAAAAAGCCTGTAACTGGAAAGGATTCAGTGTTGTGAAACAGCAACACAGGAATGTCAGTAAAACAAGGGCTGGAACATCTCCACCTTAAAAAAAAATAACATCCAAAGGAAGAAAAAAAAAAAAAGTTTTCGTTAGGAACCAGTCTGGCTAGAGTACAACAACTCAGAGCAGCAGAATTGCATTCCAAAGTTTTCCTTGGTAACTTCCAAGAGTCTCCCAACTCAGCGGGGGAGAGGGCATTTTGCTTCTTCAGGTGAATTGAAATCCCGCTGCCTTTTCTGCTTGACGTAGCAAATCCTTTGTGCAACAGCTGCTACATCACACCTCACTGCTCCTAGAGCTCCACTCCTGACACTTCCTGAGGGACTCAAATGGCATCCATTAGAATAAATAACATTTTATCAGTTATGCTGGAGCCTCAGTTGTTTCTCTGGACAGAACAAGAGCGGGTAATCCTCCACAGTGATGCCAGGAATGCCCTGAGATTTGCTGCCTGCAGTGCCTGGTCTGCAGACATGTTACTGCTGAGAGCTCTGAAGCTTAGAACAATGCTTCATGTTCTGTGTTATGTGAGTCTGGTTCTTTATTAGGAAGTTTCTTTCTTGCTACTGAAGTATGTTTAGGAATACATCTTGTTCCTATGGAAATCAGTGAGAATTCTGCCTTGCCTCCAAATAGAGCAGGAACAGACTCCCTGTCTGCAACATCAGACATCTTGGCGTGAAGTGAGAAAATTGGGAGGGCCTGCTAAGCTTCACTGGTGTGGAAAGGTCAGCCTGCAAACCGAGAGACTGCAGGAGAAGCGGGCAGGCTGCTGCACATGCCGAGGGGAGGCCTCTCCCTGCCTTATCCCCAGAGAACATCCCAAATGCTGGGAAGCTCCTTGGCCCCTTCCCCCTGCACAGCCAGGAGGAGCTGCCAGCCCACCCTGCTGCTGAAGGGAGAAGGCAGAGGTGCTGCTGAACCCCATCACTCCTCTGAGCAATACAGGTATGGGAGGAACTTGAATTTCGAAATCATTTGAGCTGATGTCTCTATTTTACAACTGAAAACACACCCAGGTCCAAAACTTCCAAAACGACTTGGGAGTTTGAGCATGTGAATTTGCTCGTGTGTCATCAGGCATCCTAGAGATGGGGGAGAGGTGTCCCTCCAGAGTGCATTTTTTTTAAACACAGATTTCTTTGGGTTGTTTCAAACTTGGGCCTTAAAAGCCTAACTAGTTTTGAAATTATTATACACAGCTCATGAAGAATATGGCAAGTAAATGAGAGGTCAGAAAGGAGCTTTTCTACATCTTCACGTTTAAGAAATTTCATTTTTTAAAAGAATAAAATGAGAGAAACAGGAGAGTTTTACATTACCACTGGTATTTAAAAATATACTCCTTGTTTTATCTTGCATTTGGTTATTAAATTCTGATGAAAAGCAGAAGTTTACCATTTATAAGAGAGATCACTTTAAAAGTCAGTTTTTCATTTTCAAACCTTTCATACAAAGCAATCTTGCCTCAATCTAAAAGACTGCTTTATCAGAAGTATTGATTATTAGGGTGAATTTGAAATGAAGACCAAACAAAAAAGGCTACAGCTAAATCAAGTGCATCACCATTTGAAGTGTAAACACTTTATAGTAGTTTATGAAGAACATCACTGAGGTCCCAACTGGAATAACAGAAACATCTCTCATGCCTTCCTAACACCATTATTTGCTCCTGTCAAATGAAGCTGTGTATTTAGTAAGCTCAAAAAGTATACCTAGAAACACATCTGCACAACCCTCTCCTAAAAACACAGAAAAAACATCCCAATTCCACTTTGGATATTTAGTGCTGGTTTCTGCCTTTCACGAGGCCCTTGCTGCCAATATGCCTATTTTAAATTCAAAATCACCTTACTTTTCCATCCAGAAAACCAGTACATTCAACCCAACAGCAAACAGGAAAAGCAGTGATGAGCCATTCTTCGTTTTCGAGTCCTTGGAGTTCAGATCTGTGAACTTCTTCTCCAAAAGCTGCTTCCTTCAAATGTGCTCAGCAAAATGCTTGCTGAGGAACTAGCACTGGAAGTAATTCCTCCACAGCATCCTCACACTGATCTCCAGCAATCCCACTGCCTCTCAGATCACATGTACAGAGGGCTGAGACAGGAGAAGTGTTGGCTACTGTTTGTTATTGTGCTGCACTAACATTGTGCTGCTTCCCCAGAGATCTCTCTGGGCACAACACACGCACACAGCAAGACTCTACACTCCCAACAAGCAGCTCTGAATGGGGATGATTAATGGGGGTAGAGGGGGAAAGTGACGTGTTCAGAATAGATCAGTTACAGAGAAAGGAACTCAACCACCTCTAAATACTGGCCCAGTATCTTATTCATCCCAGGTGTGAGACTTCCACCACCAGAGACACAAAGAATATTAAGTCTATTTCCACATGACAGCAAAGTTTGAGCACTAGGCAGGTTGAGCAACTTGACTATGAACACCATTAGAGGCATTTTTGTTTATAACCAAGTTACTTTGCTATCATATTGGGTAAAACACAATGCAAACCAATATCATTATCCATATTTATAGACTTAGCCTCCATGTCTTTGTACTTTTTTTCCATTCCCTCAAACAAAACCCCTTTACCAGTGACAGCTTTATATATTCAGATGTCTTCTCACAACCTTAAGTGATTATTGTTCTGAAAATATCTATAAAGTAATAAGGGCCTGTTGCAAATTATCTTTCTTGCTGCCTGTTGTCAGTCTTAAAAAATAAAACTAAGATGCTAAAATTTTTTTTCTTGTGGCAGCTAGGGTCTGAACTGGATTATCTGTTGCTCTTACTGCTACCAATAATAAAAAGCTGAGCTTTACAGAGGATGTAAAGCACAGAGTAAAACCTGTATCGCTTTCTCTCTACTTGCATTGACTGCACAGCACTAAGTAGTAGAAATTTAATCGTTCAGCATGGAAATTTAAGTCAATGACATCCAGAGGAGACAAAATGACAACTAAGATTTCTTTTCTTTCTTTCTATTCATGGGATTGTCAAAAAGTCACTTCACTGGTAACACTGGGGCTGGTGATGGTCATCAACTCATGAGAAGTATTATCAGACTCGCTACTGAGTTGCTAAAAAGCAGGATACAGAAGTCAAGGTCACAGGCCTTAAGGGTATTCCAGTAAAAATACCTTTAGGGTATTTGAGTAAAAGCTTGAAGCATAATTTGCCTATTCTAATGCACTGGGAAGGAGGCATGTGTTGTAGCACTTTGCTGGACTGAGCTGACTCTCACAATATGAAAGAGACAGGTATTTTATAACAGTTTATTCACTCAGAAGGAGTGTTTCAAGAAAGAAGAAAGAATGTAAGCCTCATACAGAAGTTCCCCTACTATTATAACTTCCTACTCCTGTAATCTGAAACAGTCACAACTGAACATCTCTCGGGCAGTATTTCAGAACTGAATATTCTAAAACATTCCTTACACATTCACAATGCTTCTCAACATAACACTATATATTAAACTGTCTCTTGCAAAACTATGAGTGTTTGGAGAAGAGTTTCAGATGTTTAACCGAACATATAGTTAAGTTAGGAGTGTGTGTTTGCTCATTCTCTCTAAAAAAAGCTTTAAAAGTCCCTCTCAGGTTGCAATACTGAAGTGATCAAGACTGTCATTGAGTTTTACAGCATTTTCTTTCCTTACTCTTGCATCTTCTCACTGGATGTGTACTCTTTGTGACAGTGGTTATTCCTACAAATTTCAGAGAGCTAAAGACTCTCGTTTTTACCTGACTCTGATGAAGTTAACCCTGGAAACCAGTTAAAAATGGCATTAGAACCACTCTTTTCAGCTGGATGATAATAGTACATATCTTTTGAAGACCAGCAGGACTGAGTCATGTTAAATAAAGACTGGGATTAAAAAAGGGGAATTTTTACTTCTAGCACTAGGGAAAAGGAATGTACAGTATATGTTCACTCCTTGTAACAGAAGACAATACACTCATATACTCAGTTTTAACAGTATTTCATCTTAGATAAAGTGTTTTGCTTGATTAGCTCAGAGCACAGGTGCAAGCGAGTGACATTTCCCTTTGTTGAGAAGAGTAGGGCAGGAAGAAGTTAAAGAGACCTCTCAAGGTCACACCAGAGCACGATGACAAAGTTACACAGGAAGTCACCACTGATCCCCAGCTCAGCTGTAGCAGAGACTGCAACACAATGCTCCTCAAAGGGCTCTGTGCTGCCAAATGACACACAAGCAAAAAGATGAGTAACATCACAGCTTTTAGTACTAACACGTCTCAGGAGTACTTTGAACACGAGATAAGTCAGACCACGTCTTAGGTTGAGCTTTATAGCTAAAGGAGGTAATGCAGCAGAGCAACTACTCAGAATCCTTGTGTAACTCTCGCACTTGCTTCATCACATCCACGTATCGTTAATTAAGACTGGGGAAATCGTTGAGCGTTGGAGGAAAACCGAACAGGGGCCACAGAATCACGCAGAGTTTATTTGCTTGTTTTTGTCCCCGGTGACAAAACACGATACTAGTACGAATATGAAAAGAGAGAAAAATCGGGCAAACAGATAACCCCGAAGGCTCCGAGGGGTCCCGTTGTCATGGAAACAAGTCGCCGCTAATGAGCTTTCCGCGGCATGAGTGATTAATACCCGGGTCCTGTAAATAAATATTGATTCCGAACCCAAACAGACGCCCCAGCGCCCTGCCGCCAGCCGCGGGCTCGGGCGAGCAGCAGCGCAGCGCACACGCCGCGGCTCCCTGCGCACAAAGGGGAGCGCACAAAGTTTCCCGAGCGCTGCTGCCACCGCGCTGCGCGGGGGAGCGACCGCGGCCACCGCGCAGCACAAGGCGGCCNTTGCGCGGCGAAAGCGCGGAGGAAAGCTTGTCTCCGGCGTTTGGCAGCGGTGCCCCGAGCACGGTGCTTCAGCCGGCGAGCGGGGGGAAGAGACACCGATGCACAGGAGCCGCTGCCACCTCCTTCCCCATCTCCCCCCTCTGCGGCTTCCCCATCCCCTCCTGTCCCCGCCCGCTTCTCCACCTTCTCTCTTCCTCCCCCCGCCCCCGCTCCAAGCAGCTGCTCTCGCTCCACCTGGGCCGGTTCTCCAGGTGCCTCCCTGCTCCCATGCCCGTCCCCTACAGCAGCTGGAGCTCCGGGGCGGCTGCTCCGTCTCTCGCCGCGCTGCGTCCGCTGTCCCGCACGGAAACTTCCCCGGCCCCCAGCGCTCTAGTCCTGTCCGGAGCGGGCTGCTCGCCTCCGCCGGGGACATCGCAGCGCGGAGCCCTGTCCCGGCTCGGGGGCAGGCAGAGCCACTCACCTCAGGAAAGCCCTCCGGGGATGGGGATGGGGATGGACGCGGAGCCGGCGGCATCACCGATGGAGGTGAAACCTGGCGGGGCCGCGGGGCGCACCCCCTGCTCGCCCCTCTGCTGCTCCTCCTGCGGGGCTCCCGGCGAGGGAGGGACGCGCCCGGGCGCTGCCGGCACTGCCGGGCCGCCTCTGCGGTGGCCGCCGCCCGCCCTCCTGAGCTGGGGGGAGGATGGATGAGGAAGGGGGCGCTGGCAGGGCGGGCGCGGCCGGAGCGGAGCCGTGCGGTGCCGCTCTGCGATGCGCAAGGATCGGCTTCCCCCGGGCAGGCTGGGCCAGGAGGCCACAGTGCCGCGGCTTGCCCAGGGCTCCCAGCCGGGCGCTGGTCCCTGCCCGGCTACCACCCGGACCCGCTCCCCTCTTCCTCTCCTTCTTCCCCCTTCCCACACGCCGCCCTCCCCGCCCAGTCGTTACGAGGGCTCCGGGGATTAAGTGTACTTTCAATTTTAAGAGCATTATATTAATAAACAGTGATTCTAAATTACTCTGCGAGCATCCGGCAGCCTGTTAAGAAGCAATCCCCTCCAGGCAGGGTTTAATCGGAGGGATCAGAGCGCGGGCGCCGCGTCCTCCGGTGCCTCCGGCGGGGCCGAACCCCACCTGCTGTGGGGCTCTTTAGGAAAATTCCTTACGGGAGAGCCCTGCCCGGCCCGGGAAGGCAGTGCGCGCACAGGTGCCGGCGGGAGGGACGGAGGGAGCAGCGGGAGAACCCCAGCCTCCGCCTGGGAACAGCCCCAGAGTTTGTCCCACGTCTCGCTAGGGACTGGCGCAGCCCGGGCTGGGCAGGGAGTTTGGGCGCTGGAGGAAGCGCACGTCTGGAGAGCAGAGGGAGTCTGGTTTCCGTGCGGCGTGACGGCAGCGCACACACGGACAGGCAGCGCACACACGGACAGGCAGCGCCGTGCCAGCCCTCCTGGCGCCTCGGCGCGATGGATTCTCGAGCTCACCTGCGCACCCGGCGGCTCCTCGCTGCTGCAACAGCCGACCTGCGGCTCCGAGACAAAGGCTGAAGCAACTCCGCGATGGGAAGAGGAGGATGGACACTGATTTGAGGGCTCGGCCCTCAAAAAAATGGTTAAAGCTTCCCCTTCTCCCCCTCCTTCCTTTTGCATCACACCTCCAGAGCCCAACAGGTGGTTGTGACCTCAGAGAAGTTCTAGTCTAATCTAAGTAATGTCTATAAATGACCTCTCTCGTGAATTCAGATTATGAGAAAAAAATATTTTTCATTTACATTTTAATGCATAAATCATGCAAAGTAGGGAGCTCCAGACACTGTTGCAAGAGTGATGACTCATGCCCACCACATGTACATTATTTATTGTCTGAGGATGGGACCATGTTTAAATTAGGCTGCTTGATAACCTAATCTGGATGTTCCGAACTGCTTCCCTATAATTATGTTCTGGAGAAAGTAAAGTGTCATTTCTTAACCCTAGTTTCTCTCCCTGACACATTTTAATTCATAGTCTTGTGTGGAACTACATGTTTTGAATTTTCGAGCAGGTGGAGTGCTCTTTCTGCACAGGCATTGCACTTGGAAAGGAACTATCACAGATGTGCTCCTCAGATCAGGCACAGGAATATAAGAAAGCTGTAGTTGGCTTTCTTCACCTTAGCAGGTGAAAACTGTAAGTTCAACAATTTCAAACAGAAATGAAGATGCCCTGTCACCTTGTCCCAGTTTCTCATACTGGGGTGTCTCATTACATGGCTGTGTAAAACTGGGCTTCACCATCCCATTGGGACTAATTCTCTTCCAGACACCAAAAAAACCTCCTTATGGCTAGGTGGGCTGTTGTTATTTTTTCATAAAATAATTACAGAGCAGAGAAATGGTTGATCACCAGTTCACCTGTTTGTTTCCTTCTTACAGTCCTGTACTATTGTTGATACCTCCATTTTAGTAAACCTTGAGAGTACAAGGGCAATAAGCTGTTCTGTTCCCTATTCTTCATTTGTTTTTTCTTTTCAAGCAGATGGTATCAAGGAATCTCTTCCCACACATACACAAAGATTCAAAGCCATTCCTGTGAGGAACTCAGGCTTCAGCTACTCCTTTTGTTCTGTGCTTCTCTTCTGAGAGTGACACACTCTCACCCTCACCCATTTCATTGTTGTGAGTGACCAAAGGAAAAGCGATGGCCAGAGTCCCCACAAACAATTCTGTGTTACTCGTGCCTATTTTGTGAGGAGCAGACATTTTCCAGTGGATAAATGTGTGAGGGGAAAGACTAGGATAGAGGGGGTTTATTTTTGTTCGATATTTTGAAGGAAAGAGAGAAATGCTGGGTTTTTAGTCACTTGAGATTTCAGTTGGCTTCTGGTCAGATCCCAAACCCACAGGGCTGAAATAGAGCAAACAGTAATAGGAAATACAAATTAGGACAAGAAATTAAAATTAAATCCTGATCAATGATTCTGTCATCCCATGCTAGTGCCAGATGCAGCAACCAAATGCTTGTGTCCCAACAGCCTCATCATCATCTGCTTGATGTTGTATGGCTCTTTTTGCAGTAAATATAAAATAAAACCAATCTTACATTTTAGCGAGTTGGTAGACTTTTTTTTTTTTTTTTAATATCTACAAGTCTTCCTGCCCTAGCGCTCCTGTCTCATTAAAAAATCTGTTTAAAATCATGACTTCTGTCACAGTGTAAACTTCAAGTACCTCTCTTGGTGTGGAGGGTGACACCAAACAGAAGATGGGTGATTTAAGTATCACTCCTGCCCAAACCAGGGCTGGAACTGCTCTTAGGATTCATTGCCCCTGAGTGTGGCCGTGTTCCAAATC
Source organism: Erpornis zantholeuca (assembly GCA_013400515.1). Classification (NCBI taxonomy): domain Eukaryota; kingdom Metazoa; phylum Chordata; class Aves; order Passeriformes; family Timaliidae; genus Erpornis; species Erpornis zantholeuca. The sequence goes on from VZTN01006031.1 coordinate 102,113, forward strand.
AAGCCTATACTGCTTCAAGGTTTTGAAGCTAAAGCTCTATATAAAAATACAAAGGATGGTTGGAATCCAAGCAGTGATCATTTACTTAATGTGGTATAAAGAAACCTTGAATGGCAACCTCATTTGGGCCTTGGGATGATACCAGAGTAAATAATATAATAATGAAAAATAGCATAAAGCTGTTACTCAAATAATCCTTTTTTCTCCCTTCTGAAGTTAGAAAAGGGCACTATTTTAAAGTTCACAACATCTGAGCAGCTAATTTGCTATTTTAGCCCTTACAGGCCAGCTCTGCTGGCTCACATGAACTGACTTTGCTCCCAGGGAACGTCCCAGTGACTGCAGCAGGGACAAGTTCACACCCCGGGCTTTACGGCACAGATTCCGTGCTGAAACAACTCTGTCAGGGGCCAAGTGCTGCACTGCATGCAGCCATGAGCTCTGCATGAAGATAAGCATTTGTCTAAGCCTTTGTGGGTCTGACCCCATATTTCTCAGGTATTCATCACTGAAGATGAAAAGCCAAAAGCCAACAAGGCCATATTGTTCCATCCTGGGAATTCCATGCACTCTGTATGACTGTTTAACACAAAGTTTTTCCTCGGCAACATCAGGAAATCTTGATAAAGCATTATAAGCACAGAAGCACATCATGTCAGCATCAGATGCATTTTTGAAAAGGCTAATTCACCTTCTAGTCTTCTTAATAGTTTTCATTGTACTATTATGACAGGAAATGCACTGTTTCCATGCAGTATTTGGAAAATACTATGAGTAAGACAGTGTTCCAAATATTGTTTCAGTCATCTTTCATAACTCATCTTTAAAGAGCACCTATGGGGAACCTGCCTGGGTTTTCTTTTGTGAGGATGATAAGGTGCATTCTATCCTTCCAGATGAGAAGTGTTGGTGTCTGGAGTGAATTAACAGTCAAAGTGCTGACTGCAAACAGGGCAGTCCAAACTCAGGTGGTTTGGACATGGCCAGGGCTACCACATGGTCCTTGAAGATTGCCAAAGATGGTTTTATAGAGCTAAATGTCAAAGAAATTACTTATGGGACAAGTCATTGTCCCACAGTTGCTGTCCAGACATACATGTGTATATAAGTGTTATGTATGTTTTGCTTTCAGGAAAAAAGTTTAAAAAGTGGATGAGAACCAAGAACACTGGCACGTACTTCTGTAAACATTCTTGAAGCTGTGAGTTTGAAAAGGACTACCTACAACATAAATACCTGGTTATTGTTTCAATTAGATTGGGGTTTCCAAAAAGAAAACAAAGGAAATAACAGAGGCAAAACAATAGTTAATTATAATAGTGCAAGGACATTTATCTGTGTGATTTGTGCACACATACGGGCACATATACATAAATATACATGTTCATTTCCAAACCCACATCCAGGGCAGTAGTGTGGGTCACAACACTACACAGTGCAGGTGGCACTCCAAGCTAGCTGGTGCTAAGGGCTTGTACTGGCAGACCCACCTCAGAACACACACAAATGTGTGGGATTGGCATTAATCCTGTTGTCCTGGAGGGAAGGACATTCATTCCTCCTCCCACAGAGCAGCCTACCGTGAATTGAGAATGCTCTCTCCTCCACAAGCCAGACTGCAGCACCTCTCTCCCCCTCATATGCACTCCAGGCAGCTGCTGCTCAGAAGGGCAAGAGGGGAAGGGAGCTATTTTTGTGCCAGCAAATCAAAAATATTGGTTGCTTCTGTGTGTAGACAGTGGGTTCTGCTACAACAGCCAACATGTGAAACGCATTCACACTTGTCACAGAAATATTGCACAGTGTGTGGATTGTCCCTCCCCAGCTCAGCAAGACCAGCCCTCTCCCCACTCTCCTTTAGATGCCTTTTGCTCTTTCTCTTTGCCTGATTGCCAAGCAGAAAATGTGTGATTGCTCCTGAAAGGTTAACAGGCCTGTGCTGCTGGGCTGTGTCACCTGCACTTGTAAAGCAGAGAGGGGAGAGCTGGAGTGGCCTCCCAGTCTGGCATTAAAAGCAAAGGTGCCCTCACAGTTCTCTGTAAAAAGACAAACCACCCTTCTGAGTCATTCTGCACACAGCAGAGGAGTTATCAGTTCCAAAAGAGTCAGAGCTGGATGGGACTGGATAACTTTGTGTTGGTAAAGAGAGGAGGGAGGAAGTGGAAAGAAAGAAAGAAGGAGGATTTGGCTCTACAAAATCCACGTAGATCTTTGTGGCCACAGTGTCCAGCCAAAGCCTCCAGTTATGAAAGAAAGAGATGCAGCTCGATGCAGTACTTGGACTTGGATGTGGAATCCTGAATAAGAGAAAAAAGTGGTGGAAGAACAATTGCAGTGTAAGTAGATTTATGCAAACCAAATGGGAAGTGTGAAGAGAAAAGAGAGCAAATGCTGGGCAAGTTTTATATTCTCCACAATTTACGGTTTAAATTATTGTACAATACATATCAGCTAATAGTTTTCCCACAAGTTCAATTTTGTCACTGTTCACTTTCTGTCAGAGATTATTACACAGGGTTGGATTGTTGAACAGTGGCTACATTTCATTCCAAATATGGCTGCACTTCAGGGGAGGGATTGTTATTGCTGAATTGTCTCGATTTTTAAAGGAGTCTGAGATCCTTGACATGGAAAAAGCTATGCAGACGTGTGATGATTATGTTTTACTGGAAGATATTAACCAAAGCAGGGAAGAGAGCCAGCAGGGTGGGTTTTCATGTACTCACAGCACAGGGTTCTTGGGAATCCTTTTTTTTTCATTCCTTCCTGGGTCTTTGAGGAGTGGAACATGTTTTGGTTTAGCTATCCACAACATAAACACAAAAATATCTGGTCTCCCAGATGTGCTGCAGAACATACTGTTTGTCAAGTATTTTAAGGTTCTCCAAATGAGCAGGAATTTGTATTGTTGTGTTTTGCTTGCTAGAAACCAGCAGGAACTTTTCCACAGCCAACTCTGCCAGCACTGGCTGACACTGGGGTGTTTTTGTAGGGTGGTACATGAGAGACACATGGGACTGACTCATGTTCATGTTTGTCAGCATAAATGGCCTTTTCAGGACAGATTGGGTAAAAGTTTGCTGGAAGTATAGGTTAACTTTGGCTCTTTCAGTCCTCTTGTAGCTGTAGGACTTTCAAGGATTTGGTCGAAGGAAGGAAGGAAGGGAGGACGGAAGGAAGGAAGGAAGGAAGGAAGGAAGGAAGGAAGGAAGGAAGGAAGGCCAAAGGCTGNAGGACTTTCAAGGATTTGGTCGAAGGAAGGAAGGAAGGAAGGAAGGAAGGAAGGAAGGAAGGAAGGCTGCTCTTCAATGAGTCAGAAAAGGTTTTATTTTGATGGGCGCACGAAATGAGATTTCCCTCTAATCCTCTGTGTAATTCGTTGGTGTAATCTCTTTGTAGGCACATCATATTAATCCTTGTTATTGCAGAAAGGACCTCAAACATGGAAAGGTTCAAAACATGCCACTATATGGAAAAGGTCAAGATGTTGGATCTCCCTAATCTTTATGCTGTAATAAAGATTTACATCATTTATACCTTGGCAGTTCACTGGAAATAGTCCTTGAAGAGAGTGTGCACAAAAAACAAGAAAAAATGAGTGAACTGAGAGGAAGTATTTGAATGAGAAACATGCCATATAACATTGAGCCATGCCAGCAAAGGGGTTTTTCTCCTGTGTGGGAATGAACTGCAAAAGCTGAGGGAAAGGAGTTTTAATGTCAGTGGAACCCAGAGACTGAAGCACTGTTTGCAGAGTTGATTATGATTTCCTTTATATTCAACTCCATGGATTCTGTCAGTGCAGAACAGACACATAAGAGAAAATAATCTATAAACACATAATGTAAATAGGTTTCTCTTGCACAATATTCCATGGTCACAGGTTTTAGATTGCCATCCTTGGATTAGGATTTGCATACAGTAAATGTGCCTTTATTGTTGTATGGGCATGGCTTATAATCAAAATCCCCTCTGCATTAGTAAGTGATTACATCCAGAGCAGTATTCTATCATCCTGCTTAGGATTTCTTCCTGATGGACTGGAAAAGGAAATTTTTATCTCCTCTGTAAAATTTTTCTCCTGCCTGAAGTAGGAACTGGGCTGGCCACTTCCCCGTGATGGCATGTTCCTCCCTCACTGTACTGCTGTACCCTCCCTTCTGCACTTCACTTGTGGCTACCAGCCACAGAATTGCGTGTCAAGAATCAGGACACCAAACTGCACCACTGAGCTCACCAAGATCTGGGTATTTTCTCAAAGTCTCATGAGCTCATATAGTGTTTTTATTTCTCTGATATGCATTGTGTTATACTCTCTTCAGTATTTCCTCCTTTGCAAAAACAGACACACCAGCCATGGGCAGATTGGAGGACACATGTTTGCATGTCCTCCTAAACCATCTCTGGCCATACCCTTAAAGTTATTTAAACATCAGAGCAACACTGCTCCATATCCTTGAGGATCTGGGTCAGAGATGTATTAGAAAATGTTATCTTCACTTTGAAGTCCACTTCAATACAAATCTGCTTGCTTCCTGCTGCTCCTTCTCTTCCTGCTTATTTATACCAGAAACCTTTTTTTTAGTGAAAGAAACAGAAATAGGTTACTTGGTATCTCAGTCCCTTAACCGCAAATTCTTGGGCCACTCTTTATTCTGAGGAAAATAATATCTTTTTAAAGGTGGCACACCTATGTTGAGACACCACAAATCACTGACAGAAAGTGAAGGGATTGTAAGTGAGGCTTCTAAAATGAGGATCCTTTTCTGTTGAACACGAACCTAACAGGGTTAGGTTGTGGTTCTGCTGTCCCTTGCTAAAGGATGGTTGCACACCCATGGCTTTCTGTGAGCCATGTCTGGTGAAATTCCTTTTCAGGATGAAATACATTAAACAATATCACTGTCTGCAAGTAGTAGGCACCAGCCATTTGATGTCATCATATTAAGCTTGTATTTCCATAGTTTTCATAGAAGACTGTTCTTTATGCTGATTCTTGGGGAAATTTTGCTTTCTCCTGGATAAAGTATTTAATTTTCCTTTTCAACAAATAACATACATGGAATAGGAAGGGATGAAACAGAAAGCAGTGGTTCACAGGTTCACATTAAAGTTGAAAAAGACCTCAAAGATCGTTGAGTCCAACTTTGAGCCATCACCACCCTGTATCAAAGGTGAACAGGGGGTATTTCCTTGGCCTTTAGTGTTTCATTTGCCTGTTAGCACCCAGGAAAGCTGAGACCCTTTGTGCCTGACCAGTCTGTCCCATCCCGTCATGGGAACCTTTCCCTGAACAGTCCTGCTGGATCAGAGGGTGCTTGGACTGACTTATTCAGGGACACACACCAACATCATCCCCCTCAGCAGGTGCTGTGGATGCAGCCTGTGGCTGTGGGAATCCTCGTGGAATAGCTTGTGAACATTCCAACTGCATCCCATCCAGGGAGCAGCAGCTGTATTTCACCTATAACTTCTGTGCTGTTACAGGCTCTGTGAGGATGTGAACAGAGCTTCTCAGTTTCCTCTGTTTTTACCTCCTGCCATCTTTTCACACCTCATCAACCAGCCCAGAGCACTGAGTGCCATGTCCAGTTGTTCCTTGAGCACCTCCAGGGATGGGAACCCAAACACCTCCCTGGGCAGCCCCTGCCAGTGCTTGACAACATTTTCAGTGAAGAAATTCCTCCTGATGTCCAACCTGAACCTCCCCTGGCACAGCTTGAGGCTGTGTCCTCTTGTCCTGTCCTAGTTATAAGGATCTCAGGGCTCCTCAGTAATGTATGTGCATAATTAGAGGGCTGTAAGCCTTTCATGCCAATCATGGTGACAGGGACTGTGGTTGCCTCTCACCCAAGTGCTTGGTGGCATTTCTATGTCAGGGCTTCCAAATCCTGTTGCACAGGATTCATGCTGAAGCCTTTTCAGGGCAGCCAGGGAATGCCACCAGCAGGACTGCTCATGCCCTGATTTCTGGCATTCTCTTGGGACAAAAACATTTGCAAAGAAAATGAGTAAACAGAAAGAAGCCACGAATATTTTCCCAGCTATTTCTCAGTTTTGAAGGTAATGCTCAAGGATGTCTCCTCTCCCCCTTTCCCACCTGTCAAGACCTTGTCCCAGCCTCCTGAGGCTCACAAATTAATGTGGGAGTTGCAGAGAGTCCAAGTGGAACATAATAGTAATATTATTATTGAATACTACTACTACTACTAATGGATTTTTTTAGCAGCATCATTATTACTTTTGTCTTTATTTTACACAGTTCCAATATTTTTCTGACTCCTGTATTTTTATAGTACTCCTGTATTTAAAAGGATATTGTTTAATCAGAAGCTGTCACCACTTTCATTGTAATAGCAATATTTGCTCTACAAAGCTATGTAAATAAGGCACCCTCACATTCTTATCCAGTGTTTCCCCTTCCCACTTATTTGCAGTATTCTTAAGAATCTTGTAAGAGCTGTTTAAACTGTCTCTGATCTCTTCTGCAGAAGAATCACATTTGGCTGGATTTTTCCTGAAGTTGGAGCCAGCCTGACCACCTCCTCTTGGGCTCTTCACAGCCCATTTAGAGATGGGAGCTTTATCTACCTGTTTGTTTTTGCTTCACAGTGGTAGGTTAAAAAGTAACCACACATAATTTTGTGCCTTTTCCTTCATGGCCAAGACTTTCTCAAAGTTTGAGTGGGGTGGGCAGAGCTGCCAACAGAAGTACAGGCTCACTTGGCAATGCCTGCTGTGGTTGGAATCAGCCAGGGAAGGGCCTGAATTTGTTCAAGTGGCAAACAAATCTTAGAATCTCGATAGCAGATTCTGAGAAACCTTCACATGATCAGAAACCACATCCAACTGTCGCCACCTTTTAAGCACATGCAGTTGTGGCAAATCTTGCAGTCTTCACACAGGGAAAATTCCCACTAGAATTAACAGGAATTTGTGTGAACAAGGATTGAATAAGTGCAGACTCGCAGCCCAGCCTGACAAGACTTTTCTCATGACAGCATCCAATTAAAATTAATGAAGTAACTTGTTCAAGGATCACCCAGGGAAATGATGGGAGAGGCAGGGGTAGAACACAGATTACATGAGTCACTGCCAAGTTCCTTGATGTCGAAAAGTCAAAAACACTTAGGAGACAGAAATGCAGAGGAATAGTGAGAAATGAGACCCATTAGTTGAAGTGGCTCCCAGGGAATCTGTCTGGGGCGATCAATTTACATATTTATTGCTACCAAGGTATAAACTATGCAATATTTCTCACCTCTTTCACATATAATTGGGTATTATGGTCAAAATGTGAGATTATCTTATCTTTTTTAAAGGAAAATATGTCTTAACATCCCAGGCGGACTTCATCTCTGTTTTCTTCAACTACCCAAATTTCAGCTATCCCTTGATTTTTCAGAGCAGCACAGACATTTCAAGTGCAGCTGACTGTGCCTAATTTTGCCCCTTACCCAGCCCAAACCAGAAAATTATATTCTGCCTGTGACCACCCCTTCTCCTTTCTCTAGCTTCCCCTTTTCACTGGGAGCTGACATCCCTTTGCAGGCGGGCTGAGAAAGCAGCTGCAAAATCAATTTATCATCACCTGTGCTCTTAGCTTGGCATGAGGGGAACAGGAGGCCTGTAAGGATTTGGCCTGCCACTTAAAAAATAAACAGGTTGGCTTGCTCGTGTTGCAAGTGCCACATGGGAGTCAGTAGAAACAGGAAGGGCTTCAGAAATCTAATTTGCTTTTCATTGTGTATGCTGTTTGATTACCTTGTACCGTTCTTTCTGTTTGCAATAAAAATAGTGACTTCCCAGTCATTTTCATTTTAGGTCTCTCTCTGGCACTCACACGCCAATATAACATCTGAATTGCAAATCCTGGAAGAATTTATTAAAGAAAGTCACTTCCTCTGAATTTTATGTGTATATGTGTCTTTATCTTCCTAATGTTTTCAGTTGCTGTGAGGGCTTATTCTGTTTTTCAGATGCCTTTTAACTAGCTCTGTGTTCATGAGGCAGGAAAAAAGGAGGAGCAGTGCATTTAATGTACTTCCCTGGAAAGTGTTCAATCACAGTTTTTGAAAGAAACATCTGAATATTGTGCAAGAACTTCAGTGCTCAAAAAAAGTTCCCCTTGACTGGGCACTCAGAGCAACCTTGTCTGACACCCATGCAATTTAAATGATTAAATGAATTCAAGAGGAAGATCCTAGAATGAAATTGCATCCTCTCCTATTTTTCCAGCTGCCTACCCTTCTCCCAGCGTACCTAACTCAAAATGAGGAGATTGCTTGCTGTGGTCCATTGCACTCCAAAAGGAACAAGAAAGAGTGTCTGAATGAAAAATATAAACTGTGTCAACACAAGTCCACAAACACCATGGAAGCCCCTGAACCCCAGAATGCAATATCCTTCCTCCAGCATCCAGCTGGAGAACATGGGAACATGGGAACAGTACATGAGGAACAAAAAAACCCCTCCCCAACATGCAGAGAGCAAATTCACACAGGCCACTGACGAAGGTGAAAAATGGGTAAGACCTACATGGGAAAAACAGTTTTCCCAGACTTCTTCCAGGGAGAATGGAAAGTTTTTTTTTTCCATTGATTCAAACACTGTTAATCTTTCTGGAAAAGGAGCAAAGGCCACATTGGGTTTTCAGTCCCTTGAGCTGAAGTGGCAGAAGCCTGGGTGGCTCTAAGGTGCTAAAGAAGGAAAAGGTTCCTTGATGGTATTGAAACCTTGTGTTACAGGAATGGCACCTAACAGTCTTAGCTTTCTGCTCAGCTTTATGACCAGCATTTCAAAATAACCTGGTATCAACATAAATAACGCAGGAATAATATCCTTTAATTCCTTTCCATTTCTGTATATTCCCTCTGCTCCTTTGACAAACTAAGAGGCTCCAGCTACTTTTTTTCCTTAGGTTAATTGATAGAATATTGGTATTTTATGCTTGATGAGCTGTAAACTTAAGGTGGAAGGCAGCAAGATTCCAGATTTTGTTTTAATGTGTCTAGATTGGCATGTCTGAGTGATATAACACTTCCAGAGCTGCAGATTAAAGTGAGCAGATTATGCTGTTGTTATAAAGCTGGTGCATGCAGCACATGCCACATGACAACTTACGATTGCCTCTGGCTGTATTTAGGGGATATGGCATGACAGTGCATGGATCATGAAGCCAAACCAAATTTCGAGTTCCTCAATTTCCTGACAAGTAATGTTTTAGCAGCAGGATCCCCCCATTCTCCAACTCCCTTACTGCACTCGTAAACTGAAATCAATATTTTGATTTCAGACTAAGTTATGATGTTTTGATTTTGAGGTTTCTGTATTAAATTGAGTCATTAGCAGGATTTCCTCTGTCTTTGTCTCCCCTAAATGATATCCCTGTTTTCCATTCATGATAAGTTCTCCTATCTACATTTTCAATAATATCAGAAAGGAGGTTTCTATCCTTTATTACAGAATGTATTTTTAAGGTTCATTTCTTTCCTTTTCATAGAAGATGCACATGCAAAGCTGTTTTGGAGCAGCACCAATTGAAATACTATTTGAGTTTGGAAAGATCCAATTTCTAATGTAAAAGCAGCAGGAAGACCTAGAGGCTATACAAAATCATTATTTTTTATAAGTCATACTCATAGTTCAGTGAGTCTGGTGTTTATCTCTGGGAGAGACTTACACCATGTGCTTCATCTAGAGGCAAATCTTGTTGCTGATCTCATTCCTTTTGCTCTTGGCAGCAGCTTAAATTGGCATTACAATGAAAATTGAGACGGGAATTCAACAAAAAGCCATGGCTAGTGCTGGACCTTTCATTCTCTGAAGAATGTCCATGCTGTTCATGTTAAATTCAAGTTTGTAGTTCACTTGGACTACCTCTGACAAAAAGCTGCTACGGTGTCCAATTCCTTCCTTCATCAGGAAAAAAGTAGCTGCTTTGCCAAAATGGCAAACCTTGTACAGACTGGGAGAAAAGTATTGGCAGGAAAACAGAAACCTCAGTGGCAGTCAAATGAGAGGGAACAGAGAGATGGGGGTTTTTTGAGACCACAGGGTGGGCAGGCAGTATTTCAAATAACTTTCCACTTTCATTCTTCCCTGTTGCACCACCCAGAGGGGAGAGGGAAGATGGTAGCTTGGGTTGGTGATGCTTCAGTGTGGATGGAGCAGCTTCCCTTCCTCTTAAAGTGATGCCTCAAATGGCTACCTAGAAACAGACACTAGGCAGGAATAAAGGAATAAAGGAGGNACTAAAGAGGTTTTGTTATGTCTACCTGAGCATGAGAGAACAGCACTTAACAAGCTCCAGGAAACTTCAGAGTTACACTGACAGTACAGGATTTGAAAAATATAAAAGTTAAAACCCAAGGCATCAACAGAGACAAAATATCCTCATTCCCTTTCATTTATTTAAGATGCGGGTGCAGAGCTGCTCAGACTCTGTCGGAAAAAGGTTTTATACCACAAGAGAATCTTTGGTGTCGTTGTCACAGCACAGAGGGGACATTACCTTGAGGCACAGATGATGAGGCCTTCGTGCTTGTCTGGGAAATAAGGCACCAGAAAGGTGTCCTGGGTGAATCTCCCCCTGGCTCTCCTCCCTTCTCCAGAACCTTTCTGCAATTTCCACTGACCAGCATTCAGTCCTGTCTCCTGCCTGAGGGTCACTGTGGGCTGTTAAAATGTGTGGGGCTCTGTTTGGCAGTGGAAATGGTTCACTTTTGGCCAAGTTGAGCCAAGTCTGCCAATTTTACCTCTATGACCTGAAACACCAGGCACTGTCAAACATAATTAATGACTCAGAAAGAGAAATACTAAATAAAATAGGAATGTGAAAATATCCTGTTATTACCACACTGCCTTTCGTAAGGAACATGACAAATGATAAATGATAATCCAATTCATCTTTGATACAAAAGAAAAGTTGAAATCCTCCACTGAGTTATAAATGTAGACAGTAACACAGCTCCTCATACATCTTGAGACACTCTCTTGTTTATTTGAGAAAATTGACTCTGTTCTTGACATTTGCTCTTATATTCATGGCACTAAAGCTCTGGAAATCTGGAGACACAGTTTCTTAGTAGTTTGGCTTACAAAAAAACCCACGAACATCCAGCTAGCTGTACAGTCCAACCAACAAAAAATGCCAAATTTATTGCTAATTGCCTGGTCTAAGCCAGATGAGCTGAATATCTGCTACCTTGTGTTTTCACTGGGCTAAACTCAATTTTTACTTGTTTTTATTTTTTCCCTAGCACAGCTTGTAAAAGGAGTAATTGGGAATTATTGAATGTTTTTGCTGACCAGAACAGAAGTGCTATCTTTCATTCTCTAATCCCCTCCTTTGAAAACAAAAAAGTTGGCAACTTCAGACCAATTTTGAAGGCAAAAGTTGAAAAACCTTTTGAATACAGCATATTTATATTTATAACATAGTTTCCATTTTTAGACCATCAGCCAAATCAGTGAAGAATTGTGACTGTCCAACAAAGGCATTTTTGGTAAATAAGTAATCAGTAAAATTTATGAGTCTGATTTACTCCACTCTAGATATGGTTTGTCACAATTTTCTGAGATTGTTCTTTGTTTAGAGACATGCCTGACTTTCATGTTTGTAAAGCCCTGAGTGCACATCTAACCCTGAATTACATAACCAATTGATGAATAGTCACTCATATTTCCATAACTGCTAATACAATACATCCTCACTTGTACGAGGCTCCCACTGGATTAAATTTTGGGCAAATAAACCTAATCTCTCTGTCTGGAATCCCTCATAATAGGAGCACTTTTAAAAGATGAAAGTAAAAGAAGAAAACTTCTGCTTTGCCAGAAGTGTAGTGCTGAAACAAAGGCAGAGTGAATAATTTTCTCACATTCTGCGAGAAATCTGTAAAGATCAGGGACTGAACCAGCACCTCCCAGGGCCCTCTGTGGTGCCTTTCTAAGAGGACAATCCTTCCTGGCAAGGAAAGGCAAACCACCCTTGTTATTCCATCCTTTCCCAGCTCCCAGTGTGGGGAAGCTGCCGAGCCAAGGATCCCCTCTGTCCCCGTGGGCACAGCGTTGATTTTGGTGGCTGCTGCAGGAAAGGGCAGAACAGCCCAAATAAAACAGCATTTTGAGAAAAGTGTTCATGATTTAGGCACTGCTGGTACCTCCCTGGAGCCTTTAAATTGAGGCTGAAATCAGGAGTGTATAGCAATGACACATCATTATTTTTATAAATAATGACGGGCTCAGAGGCATATGAAGATCTGAGTTACAGTATTCTGATGAAAGGGTCTGTATTTATATTCCCATAAAAGAAAAAGAAATCTCTTTGGAAGCCATTTATCATAATAAGTTCTCTATTTTTTTTTTTTTTTCTATTTGGAATGTTATGTTCTTTAGGAGATTTTAAGTATTTATTTACAATGAAATTCCCAGGAGGAAAATCCTGAGAATTTCAGCAAAGGGAGAAAAAAATATTTTAAAAAATTATTAAAAAAAAAATTACATGGAAATATGAGAGAAAGAAAATCTATTTTTCTCCTAGCTGGCATGCAAATAGAATGGATATACTTGCTATTAAGAATGTTTATTAAATAAAAGTAATCCAGATATTTATGAGAAAAGAAAAAATGAGAGATCATGAGGAAAAAAGTAAGGGAAGGAGATTTAGCTAAACTCTTACCTTTCATTTTAATTAACAAGAAAATAATCTGGTAAAATAATGGTCTTTGGATTGTGGATCAAACAACTTCCCCCCAAAAATATCTGGAATTGTTGCTGTCTGCAGAGATTGTGTATAAATAAATTTTAACTACAACATGTTTCACTCTTTCTTAAGCAAGCTTTTACTCTCTATACTAATTTAACTCTCTATTTATGGTCTTTGGTTGATGATAACGAGCTGAGCCATATCACATATAGAGTGACACAGAGTAAGTGTGTGACCATTTAATTCAAGGAGGCAGATACTGCTCGTTTAGGCAGCATCTCACACCTTATGCAGCAACTTACTCAGGCACCTTACTAACAAAACCAGACCTGCAGCACGAGACACATATCACTCACCAAGAGCCTTTTGCCAGGAAACAGCAGGGGACTGGTCTGATTCATTAATATTTGACACTACTGAGCAACTTTGCTCCCAGGTTTTTAAATGTTTTGTGGAGAGTTTTGTACTCATTGAGTATTACAACAGTAGTAGAACCTTAGGAAATGGTCATAAAAAAAACCTTTCCTTTCCTTTCCTTTCCTTTCCTTTCCTTTCCTTTCCTTTCCTTTCCTTTCCTTTCCTTTCCTTTCCTTCCCTTCCCTTCCCTTCCCTTC
>VZTN01006031.1:115475-211193 GCA_013400515.1 Erpornis zantholeuca
CCTTCTGACTGGATTCTTTCCCATGGAATTTTTCACTGGGTGTTTGCAGCAGAGCACAAAGGTTTCTAAAGAAGAGAAGGAGGTTGGGTGAGCTAGGGTCTGCAAGGGTTTTCAACATCCTTCCAGCTTCTGGTAAAACCCCCGATTTTGGTCATCCTAAAACATAAACATGCAACCACCAGGGTTTGTAGGAAGACCTGTGCTGGTTGGTGTTTTGTGACTGTCTTGAGAGAAAGGGAAAATAACCTGTAAATAAACAGGGATGAGCCTCAGTGTGTGAATCTGAGGATGCTTAGACAGGAGTCTTCTCCTCTGAGGAATTATCATACTTGAACCTTCCAAACAAAGCAAGCATGAAAGCCTCACTGAGAAAAATCCCGTTTGGATAAACCCCCTCTGAAAACATGAAGAATGTATGAATCATCCCTTCTTCAAATGAAAACTGAACTGTAAAATCTTGAGAAATGACATTCAACTCTCACACTCTTTGTGTGGATACTGCCAAAACTGAAGACTCAAAACTGCTCTTGCTCATCTAATGAAATTCTTGAGGAGAAAACTAAAATTCACAGCAATACTTTGTAGAGTTTTGCTGTCTGTGGTAGAATAAATTTGTAAGTTCTTGCATACTCCCAGAAGGAAAGCCGAGGTAACCATAGTGGTACTCTGTATCACAAATAAGAATTGTTAAGTGCTCATTTTAAGAATCCCAGTCCATTAGATTTCTTAGGGAAAACCTCATTTATGCATCTGCTTTTTTTTTTTTTCTCTAGGAAGATGCAAAATTAAGTCATCATGACAACATTTTATTGTGTGCAAAATTAGCTCGATTACTAAATCAGACAAGAATTCCAATAGAAATAGATATAACAATAGTTTGGCAAATAAAGTCCTGATGGCTCCTTCTTCCCCTGCTTAGAAAATGAAGAAATATCAGCCACATGTTGTGGCAGGTCCTGCATTGTTGGCTGTATAGTGCAAAATTGTGGATTTTAAGGGGAATTAAATATCTCCATTCTGCCTGTTTAACTTGTTCTGTTTTAACCCTGATAATGTTCTTTGTATATGAAAAGTACCTGGAAATGGAGAATCCCAAGCATCTATCCTTTATTTATCACAGATTCCATTTAATACCCATGTCCCAACAGCTGTGCCGTGGTTTCTATGGATTAGAAATTGGAAAGACCTGATAACTTCCAGGACAAATGAGCATAATAAATGTCTAAAAGGATGTAAGGTAGAAGGGTAGTAAATTCTGTTCCTTGAGGCCCTGACAAGTTAGACACTTAGCTGATGTGCTTAAATTAGAAACAAGGTCATGTTAGGTTTCCCACATAGTTAATTCATGTTTCCTTAGGGAGGTGCAGCCCACTTAGGAAATGAATCACCCACTGGAGGTTCTCTGACTGCAGAGGCACCCTCCAAGTGACCTCGATCCAGATATAGATTCTTCAGCCAGGTACTTGAAGTGTAGTTTGAAAGAGTCCAGGACTCTCTAGGTAGATAGATAAGTTTAGTTTAGAGAGGGGAAAAAAGGCAAGATGAAATGGGATGTCATGCTGAGTTTAAAGAAACCAAGCACACTTGGTATTTGAAATTTTGATAAGGAGAAAAACCAAACACCTCAAAGAACTTTGGTCCCTCATTCTTTGTGCCTCATTTTGGCCTCTGACCTTCCATTCTAGAAAAGAACCCAAGCCAAAAATAACCCCCCCACCTTCCTGCTCTGGTTAGGGTGGGTCAGAAATGTAAGATCACCTGTCCTGGGTCAGACTAAAGGTCTTCAACAAGAGCCAGAATTACTTCCCTCTGGGACAGCACGAGTTTGGAACTTTCTGTGATATTCTTCCAATTTCTAACAGCCTGTGGCTCACAAATATCCTCTGTAGTTAACAACCTTCAGCTGTGTTTCTCTTGCACTGAGCTTCCAAATGCCCACTTTAAACTCTGTCAGCTCTTGTCACCCACATTTTGCTGGGGCAAGGAACTGCCCTGCTGAGCTGCACATTAGAAAGAAACATTGCCTTTGTTTCTTCCAATTTCGTGGTGTTTTCTGTGCCCAGTCCTTCTGCAATCAGCACCAGCAAGCCTTGATGCCCCTTCCCTCCTTCGAAACCTCTGAAGGGTGTGTAGGTAAATATGTGGAGCAAAACCCCGAGTGACTGAAAGGCTTTGGGAATGGTGCCACCTTTCTCTCTCTTTCCAGGCTCATAAGGACACAATTGCCTGGCTTGAAGAAGCTGCTAAAAAACAAAAGGCTCATAAACACCAGTACTAGGGAAGAATGACATGGAAGGGAGAGCACTGATGATGGATTAAGGGCAAGAGCTTTGCAGGCAGCTGAAAATTTAACATAGATTTCTTAGTTATGACCTACTGGACAACTTCAAAAGAGGTCCTTCTGCAACTGACAGAGTTCATGAGAGGGCAGAGAAAAGCAGCCTCTGAAAAAACTACCTCTCCCCACTGCCTGAGGAAGTCTTTAGCTTGTTGGATAAAAATAGAAATTATTTCAATAGGTTACTGCCTTCTAAACCAACGCTGAATTCTAAACCTCCAGAACTGATTGGAATATTTTTCAAATTCCCCTTAAAAAAAAAAAAAAGAGGATGCAGTTAGTCTGTGTTAAAAAAAGAAATTATGTTAGGGAACACAGTGTATTAAGACGATTATTTTTAAAAATTTGGGCACAAGACAAGCAAGAAGACAGCTCAGACTTTTCGAGGAGATATGCTAAGCAGGGCAGACTATGTTTCTCCATGAACTTTTCAGCCCAGCTACAATTCCAACTCACTTACAAGGTGCATCCTTTGCAGAAACCAGAAAAAAGCTTTCATATTTTTACTGGTTTGTTTGCTTGTTTCCCACCAAGCTCCTTTTAGCTGCTACAGTTGCCAACTCTACTTGTATAGGAAAGCTTAACCAGCGACTAACACACCTAAAAGCCTTCCCCCTCCTGGGATAGGTATAGCAAGTCGGGATGTGAAACGGTCCAGTGAGAGAGAAAAGGTGAATTCCACGGGGTTCTTCTTGAGGGAATGAAATCCCGGAGTGAGGGATGCATTTAAATGGTGTTATCGGTGTCAGGTTCCTGCGGCCGTAGCAGGGAGTTAATGACATGTAGGCGGGCACACCTAGCCGGGCGGATCAATAGAGGTGATTTGTTTGCAGATAGTACACTGTTATCTCCATAGTGCACCAAAGAGATGGTTTCCCTGCAGGAAAGCACTCGCTTTGCCTTAGAAAAGGAGTGCCTGGAGAAAACCCTGCCGTGCCACCCTGCCTGGTTTCTCAGAGTCCGCAGGGGCTGGTGAATCCACGTTCTGGACTCATCAAAGCAAGCTGCTCTTGCAGATTGGCACCAGGGGATGCATGAATAACCTGGGTGATGCACTGAGAGGGGGAGCTGAAGGGAAATAAAGACTAAAAACATTACTGAGCTATCGGGTACTGTGATTTCTACTCATCTGCAGCTTTTCTTTTCCTTTTCTTTACTACCTTTAGCTTTCGTTTTAGTCTCAGATGCTCCCGTTTTGCTCCTGCCCATCCCTTCTTTTTCACAGGGTCAGTCCCTTCCCCTGTTTCCCCACTTCTTTTCACCTGGAATTTAAGATTCCCTGTCCCTCTTTCATAGCCAGAGCTCCTCAAAAACACTTGAGTATAACAATATGGCAAATGATAGGAGTCTTAACAGGACAGTTCACGATTCATGGCAATAGGCTTGTTTAAATTCGGTTATTTCTCTCTGCCTTTCTTATGGGAAAGGAAATCATCTCTGCATGTAAGGTCTCTCAGTGAGGATGCAAGCACCCACTGTGTCAAATGCCTCAATTCAAGCCTAAATCTCTGTTACAGCCACTTATATGCTGCATTTGGCAAACTTATTAGGAGGAAGCAATAAGTGATAGGGATAATTTGATATCAGCTAAAACCCACCAAACTTTTAAAGTTTCCATTTCCCAGGTCCCTCCTAAGTCCTTGCTCTCCTAGAAGAAATACCAAAAGATCAGAGAAGGTTTTAAATGTTGGGAAAGCTCCTGACCAGGACATCATGTCTGCTCTCCATATCCCAGCCCTGCCTCCATCTCTAATGAGGAAAAAAAAAGTATATATACACACATTTCTGATGTTTTCCAGTTTTTTCTTTTTTAGTTGACTTTTTTCTATCTGTACATTAAATCTCACACAGGGCTGTTGTGATTGCTTTAGTGCTTTGATTCCCTTTCTGGGTACATCTGACCCCAGACTCATAAACCAGCCAAAACTGCAACAGTGCTGGAATTACACTGCAAAATGTACAGGTGAGTTATACCTGGAACTTCATGTATCCAATCCTTGCAGATTATCTGCACTTTTGCCATTTTCTGGGTTCAGTACTTGTGCAGATTTCTTTCTGCTTTGCAATGCCTCGTTAATTTTCTCTGTCTCTTGTGTTGCCACAACTGTTTCCTGTGATTGAGCATCTGTAACCCTCTGGAATGGAAACACGTGCAGGGAACAGACATCAGGGATTTTACATTTCTGCTACAGACAAACTTCAAAAATTTTACAGAGGAAAAAGAACTTGCCAGTGAAAACTAAACCAGCATCCCCCCCCTTCAACCTATAACACAGAAACTACCAGATATATCGCAGTAAAAAGTTAAATTAGCACAGAGAAATTTTAGGAGACCTTCAGAAATAAAAGCAAATTACTCTGTTCCATCTGGCATTGCAGGGTCTATTTCCAGATATGTAGCAAGCTCTGGCTAATAGCAATATGATTTCAAAACGTACATTAATGTCAGGCTCAATTCCTCCTTTATGGACAGGCATTATTTCTGGGAATTAGCTGGACAAGCAGGCATTTCTCATCCGATTATGGTTGAAAGGCCTGATTAAACAGCCCTTTTGGATAGAACAGTAGCCCTCTATAATAAGACATGGTAAATTATTAACGTCATCCAAAGACTTCTGAGGAAATGAAAGAAATTTTTTCAATTTTCAGAACACGAGGGCCTCTTGGGTAGCAGCACACTGCCATGGGGGGGTTACTTATTCAGAAATTGCCAGGAGCTGTGGTAGCACAGCACAGGCACTTTCATCATCAGATGGGGAGGCAGTTAAGAGTTTGAAAGTAGGGGAAGCCTGGAGGACTTTCCCCATCACAAGTATCCACATAGCATTCCTTAAACTTCTTTCTTTAAGAGGAGCTTGTGGAACCATTTTTGGAGAACGAGGCTGAGGAAAGCCCTGGGTGGAGCAGGGATGCTGTGCTTTGGCTTCAGACTGGGACCTCTTCTCGGCAGTGCTGGCAGATGGCTGCTCAGAAACTGATATGGACACCAGGGGTCTGAAAATGCCTTCTGAGCTGCATTCTGCATCCAAATCTGTAGCAGAATTTCTTAGGGAGTGTGGACATGATTTTCTGATGGAAGAGCTTTGAGCTTTCCAGGTAGGCCGCAGAATTTTGGGCCTGTGTTGAAGCACCAAGCCCTGTGGTGCAGCAAGAAATTTTTATTGAGGTGTGTTTTAATTTTAGATAGAATAGTTGCACTGTAATCACGGTAGCTATCTTAACTTTGAATTGTTTCGAATTCTTTCTCACTCTGTGCACCAATTAGCAAATACCTTGTAACTGTAAACTGTCTAAACTCTATATAATCAACCATTTTCAAAATAATAAAAAAAACCCCATGATAAACCAAATTGGTTCACATCGTCTGTTGCTCTGTTCTCAGCCCCTGCATTAGAGGCCCTGACTTAACAAATCCAATTGGATTTGTTAAAAACTTCCGCAACTGTTGAAATTTATTTGTACTGCATGCAGTGCAGTGATCAATGTGGTGTTCAGGCTCACACGGAGAAAAGGAGATTTGCCTTCCACCGTCTACAAACTTTAGTGTTTCAGCCTGTGCTTAATTCCAGCATTCAAGTCTTGTGCTCTCTCACCAGCTTCCCACATCACGAGCTAAGGAGCCTCTGACACTTCCATTCTCTTCAGAGGCATGAAACCATCTTCACATTATTCCTTTTGATCTGCAGCTGAAGCACAAACTGTGAGAGTTCCTCTGGACAGCAGGCATTTCACTCATGCAATGGGGCATGGATTAATGCTATATGCTACACCCCGGGACACCTGCATCCAGCTCTACAAATCAGAAATTCAGTCTTATTGTCGCTTCGTTCCCAAAATGAGTCAATATTTGAGTCTGAAATTAATGGGGATAAATGTGAATTGTTGGAAATCTTCCAGCAGTCATGTGATGGAGAATCTCTCTCAAAGGAATCTCCACAGGGAAATGAATGTAATTAAGGACCAAGGTAATAAACTGCTAAGAAATTTTAACTAGTTAGAGAAACCTTATTTAAACCCTGAGTTCCCCCAGTGAGGTGAACAGGGAGTGTCATCTGCCTCTGAGCTGCTGCAGAAAGAATTTTAAGTACAAAAATTAATATTCTGCATAAATACCTCTGTGTTTTCTATTGCCTCTCTGTATATACTATTCTACCATATTAAAAATAAATTAATAACGTTTGTAGAGGTCTCCTGCACAGTTCTGGTTAGCACCCTGTCTATCATTCAAAGAAATCCAAATTATTACAGGTGAAGTGGAATGTGTTCTCATTTTCCCAGTGCTAAAAACTGTTCTGAATTGCTGCCTTTACTCCTGTAGCAATAATTAAAATTAAGATATTAGATCAGATACCCCAGGACAGCCCCAGGTCCCAGAAGGCCCTACAACACTTTGCTAATGAACAAGTGCTTCAGCCTGAGGCTCTTTATGGAAGGAGGTTACCCCTTGAAAGGGTCCTGGTGGCAGAGCACGCTGTAATAAGAGATGTTTTTGTGGCTCCCTGATGGCTTTGCACAAAAATATAAATATCAATTTTATCAGACACACTGCGGAGTTTGAGCTGGCAGAGTCCTTTTTCTCCAATGCCTGAGAGTGCCATAATAAAGAAAATAGGGCAGTGGTTAAGTGTTGCCTGGGACTGTCCAGCAGTCAGGCAGCTGAAGGAGCAGAGAGAGGCACAAGAATTAAAATGGTCTTGATGATAAAAACGTCTGTGAGCAAATCCCATTTGCTTTGTTTATTTGCTGAAGTGCATTACATCAGGTCACCATGACTCCGGGTTTTAAGAGCTTCAGGGATCCTGCCTACAGGAAGAGTATGGTTTTACAGGAAACAGAGAAATGAACTTGAGCCCAGAATAGAAAAAAGGGTGTTTGTCTGGGGAAGGAAGAGAACAGAAGGAGCAGCTTTCCACCCTAGAGAGTAATGAGACAAACTCAAACCTTCTCGGAGCGTGCAGCTCCATGCAATTGTTTAAGAACTGCTGAGGTTGAGGAAGGAATTTCCCCATCTGCCCTCGTTCACTCCTTTCCCTATTATGCACATCTCTTCTTTTTTTATAACTGGAACACTCACTCTAATGTGTTATGTCTAAGCTGCATTGTCTGGCCTTGTATTGTCTGCAGCTTTGACAAGCTTTAAAATTGCCTAATTGCAAAGTTCTGGGATCCTGGGAATCATGCAGCATTTGGGAATGGGGGGGGGAAGGAAGAAAGGTACTTTCTATTTGTCATTCTGAAACAAGCTAAAAGGCTTCCCTGGATATAATAGATGACAAGTCCTTCTAACAGAATGGGATAAATCTTGTTTATCAGTAAAAAAACCCCAATGCATGCTTTTTCATGGCCACCACAGAGGAATCCTTTGCTTCTGCTGAAAGTGATGGGGAACAGCAGCATAAAAAAGCAGTGTGGCAAGGGCTGGGGCTGGAGCAGAGAGGGGAGCTCAGCTCGGATTCAGCAGCAGGACCTGTACCAGGAGGAGCTGGGTTTGGCAGAAACAAGAGGAGGAATACTCTGAAAGGCAAAAGGAAGAGACAAGGAGAAGATGTATGTGCCTGGAAGCAGTGGGATAAGTGCCAGGTGGAGACTAAACACAATAGTAGGAACTGAGAAGCTGTTAGCTTGGAAACAGGGTCACGGGAGACAGGAGCTTTTGGGAAGACAATGCTCTGGAAAATGTGGGACTGACTGAAGGCTGGGAGTGCGGCAGCCAGCACCACACAGAGAGTAACACACAAAGCTCCCATGTAAAAATAGATGGGTTTGGGGAACAGAAATAGAATTGGTGCATTGGATGAAAGATGAAGTCAGGCCAAAATGCAGAGTTAAGGAATTCATAAAAGATTTTGCCAACCCAACGGGTTATAAATTTGAGGCTGAAAGAAAATTCTTTCTACTTACTCAAAAGTCACATATGTGGCAAGAAAAAGTTTATTGTCAAATTAACCATGGGAACAGTTTCTGGAGCAGGAGTTCCTAAGTCTGCTGCTCAGTAAAGCTTCTCAACCCTCTGAATTCCTTGTGGGTCACCATCTGAATTAAAACCATCTTTTATCTGAAAACGAAATTATTTCCTAAACTATTTACCATTGCCTCATGGACCAGTAGCTTGAGGATCAAACCATTTTTGGAGATGTTTTTAGAGGACACAAGACTGAAGGAAAAGGTTGCAGCAGGAGCTGGGCAGGAACTTTCTTATCTTGGGAGTTCTGCCAGATGTCCCTGTGGTCTGTAAATTCTGTCTTCTTTGTGTCCATTATCACTGTACATCCTTCTTCCCAAGCTTTGTCAGCCTCCCCCTGGGCTGAAGTATGAAGCATTGAAGCATGTCCAGCCCTAAACCTTAACAAGGCAGTTCTACCCACGAGTAATTTATTTTTTTAACACCTGGGCATCACTTACAGATTGTTGGCTGCTCTCTGTTTCACCTTTCAAATCTCCATTCTTGTCGATTAGGCTTGAAAGTATCAAACAAGAAAGAATATCCTTCCTTAAGGAAATTTTACATGTTCAGCACTGGCAGAGATCTGGGACTAGAAACATGGGGAAGGGAAGATGAAAAGATGACAATATTTTGCTTTGAGAGACTGAGCTGATAGAACAAAGATGTGTACAGATGTCAAGGAATAAGGGATGGGGAAAGCTGAGTCTAGGTGAGAAAGAGGCAGAAAAACATCAGAATTAGGGAGGGCTGTCTCCAGACATTGTGGTGGTCTGAATCTCCATGGTGATGCCAACACAAAAGACATTGTGAACTTCCACTTTTGGTAATGAAACATGTCAAGTCTGATTGTTTATTCTCCTGGTTGCATTCCTTCAGTATATGGATATTTTACTGAAGATAACTGTACCAATACAGGTTTTCAGTGCTCACAGAAAATCCAAGATGGTTTTCTAGATTTTCCCCCTTAAAAATCTCCAAGCATTTGGATGTTTGGAGTAGTGTTATACCGAGAAGGGTGTGCTCACCCTGTGCTGGGAATGACAGCCCTGAGAGGGCTCTGCCTGGCAGAGAGATTTGCCCTTGGTACTTCGTCAGTGTGAGTGGAGGCTCTGGCATCTGTTTTCTTCCCATATCTGTGTTTTCATTGTGCCTTCAGAGTGCCTACAGAAAACCACAACTCAGAACAACCAAGAGGAGGCCACTGCAGGCAAACAATTCCTTCTATACCACAGAAAATATTCATTCCTGGCCCTGGGAAATCTGGAGTTGCCCTGAAGTGCAGGTATGAAATAATGAGCATGCACGATATTAGGAGCTATTAGATGTGTACATTGTTCCAGGTCAAATGGGTGTAAAGGCCACACCACTACTAATTTCTCGTGCTCCTACTGAATTTCTGAGTGGAGTGCAGGACACGTGATGGGGATGAGCACAACACCAACAGAAGTGTGGCTGTACCTGGAATTGTCTTTGCCTATCAGCCAGGGAAAGTCTTCAGGGAGCAGCAATAGCTTTTATCAGAAAAACAGCCATTTTTTGGGGAAAAAAGTCCAGACAAAGCCATAGAGACCCATTTGGCTTTTTGTGTGTATGTCTCTCATGGCAGTAGATTTGTGATTTTCAGATAAGATATTAGGAGCTGGGGTTGTGCAAATCTAAACTTTTTCTTTCTTGCTGCCTTTTGAAGATATTCACCAAAATGATTCACTTATAGAAGAAATACCATGAATTCTGGATAGGAAAAGAAATATCAGCTCACTAAGGGATAGATACATTGTACAAGGATAATAATTATTTACACAGTTTCCAGAAGTACAAAAGGTGGGAGCTTTAATTAGAACTAATGCTATTTAATGAGGAACAAACTGAAGATTGCTGTCATCAGAAGCCATAAATTCATGGCAGCATCAATTTCGAAGTTACAAAGGAAACCCTACCAGAACATCCTGGCTGAACAATACATGGACACTTCCTCTGACTGAATTTAAATTTTTCCCTGTTTTTATTCCTAATTCAAACTGAAAGTCCAGGCTATTTCACTAAGAACATAACTGCTGATGTGAGGAGCCCATGCAACACATGTTTTTCAGAGCACAAAAACATAGAGTGAAATCCTGTTTGGAGGAAGTTAATCACCCTACTCTTCCACAAAAAAAATCTCAACCCATTTGGGATGGGTTAAATCTCACTGAGGGAGAAACGTGGCTTCATGCAGAAAAATTTCTTAGTCAAATCCATAACATGACCAAGAATTCAGGTTGATGTTCAGCAGTTCAGCTGCAGAGCTCTGCTGGCCATTCAAAACATTTGCCAGAGGAGTTCTTGTTCCAAATAAATTAATGTGATATAGGTTTTGCCTGCAAGTGAAAGTGGTTTCAATAGGATTTTTTCTTTAAACTAATTTCATTAAACATCAAGCAAATCCACGTGTGGACACAGTGAAATTGATTTGCAACTGGCTTATGTTGATCTAGCTTAATTCAAAGGGTGGAGTTTTATACAGCAGCTATACATTGATTTAAGTGCATCTACACTTGACTGAAGTCATTGATTTAAACAGACTGAAAATAAGACTTCAGTTAAGCCACTTTTGCAACACTTTAAATAGCAGGGTAGGTTTTACTAAGTAAATACTCGCTGAGGAAGTTGACAGCCACTTTTCAAACAACAGGAGATTCAAATCAATCCCAGTTCAATTTTAAGGAACAGACACGAGGCTTTCTATTTGTACAAAATCACCAAGGATCAACTCAGATGCTGACCTGGAAATTTTATTTTTTGATTACGATTATTGTCTTATAAAACTGACCCTACTTTTAAAGGGGTTTGATCAAGTCAATATTCCATTTATCCTCTTTTACTTTTTTTCTGTCTTTATTGACTTAATTTTTACATGTACTTTCAACATTCTCCCATTGCCCCAGTGATTTTTTCTTCATACTTATGGAAAAGATATATTAAGTATTCCAGCAGCAGTGATCATCTAAGCCTGTGAAGGACACTTAAAACCCAGAAGTTTTGATCATCAGGATGTTTTCCTACAGTACTCAGAAGAAAAAAAAAAAGAGATTTTGCTAAGATACTGAATAACTTTCCTTATAGGGATGTTCAAGTCATGCTCCAAGGTCCAGTGGGTCCAGAGGGACCAGGATTTCACCCTGTAACTTGTCTTTGCTTAGTTTAATGTTCAGTGGTTAACCAGGACAAATTTGAGTTGTTTGGTGAAAGCAGAACCATGGTGGCAGTGATTTCTCTGTTTATTAGCTTTAATAATAGAAAGTTGTTGTCACCTCCCCCTCACAAATAGTGAAGAAAATGTGGTCATTTTATGAGTGAAAATGGTCTTAATTTTTATGGTGTTCTCCACAATTCCATTTGGGGCTTTAGACATCAGGGGCAGGGAGTTTTATTTGGGAATCCAGAATGTTAAAGTTCTTAGGTAATATTGGACTCCTTTTGCTGGAAATTTTAAGGTGTCATGTCATCTCATTTTTCTTGTTTTTTAACAAAAACCCAAAACATTACAATGTAATGTACGTCAGGAGGCAAAATATTTTTCTAGCCTAGGAGAAAAGTCATCTTTCATGGTCAGGATTAAATGACATGTGAAAAGGGGCTGACCTTTGAGGCAAAGCAATTCCCACTTATAAAAGGGAAATTTTAACAAGGTGCTCTTGTGAGGGCCCTTCCAGCAGGTTTCTGGAGAAGGCTCCTTATGTCATCACCAGTCCCCCAAGGTAAACCACTCGTGCACTAAAGAGGCTGATGCAGGAAGGTTTTTAGCTGCTAGCCATGGCACAGTGGATGCTCCTTCATGGATCTTGGGTGGCCTCAGGACTGCTCCAGACTCCACATCCAAAGAGAAAAAGAACAACATATTTGCTGTCTGCTCAACAGAAAAAAGTCTGTGATCAGGAAAGGGGTGCATGGAGTCTGTCTAATACAGGTAAGAAACTAAAGGCTAGCTAAGAAGCCTGCAGTGAATTTTAGCAAACACAGAAAAAAGAGAGGGAAAGCAAAACTAACAAGGGCAGAGTATGCTGAATTTCTGTCAGTCTTCTGTGGGGTGTAGTGATGTAAGTATATTAAACCCCAAAATAATAAATTTAAATCCTGATTCCACTGGTCAGCGATAAGACTCCTGTTGAAGAGAAGCAGCCCTGGTTCTCAGAGCCACTCCACAAACAATGAGAGTCCATTGATTGAGTGATCAGAAATCAGAAGGCTTTATTATGAATTGATATNCTCCCACTAACCTAAACAAAATTGTAATTACAATAGTACAATTACAATTGTACTTGTCACTGTAATACTCTGCTGTAATCATCAAATAAATGTGATTGGCCCTGCCATTATTTGCTATTTATATTTTATATTATAAAATATAAATATTTTACCCTTATTACTTCCACTGAGATGTGGTTCCACTTCCCAGAGCAGCACACATACTTAATCTCTTTCAGACTAAGGCAGTATAGATATGCTTGAAAATTGAAAGACACAAAAAATTCTAGGTTAACATTATAGGATGTTGTTCAGACTTTAGCTGAGAATAGTTTCAGGAGGTGGCTGAATATAAACACAATAAAACTGAATGAAATTGAAGGGGACTTTAGAGTAGCCATTTCTGTCTGCAGCCTACAGAGTGCTATAGCACTATAAACTCCTCCTAAAAACCTAGAGAAGGCAAGGAAATAAAACATTTGCATTGCCAGTCAACATAAATTCCCTCTGCCAATGCCTGCACTAAAACAATGATATTGCTAAACTTGATAACAAGGTGTCATCAGTGGACGTAGAAAATGAGAGAAGTCAATATTTATGCAAAATACTACTTATAACAAAATGAAAAAAAAGAGCAGCAAACCATTTTAACAAGGGACTAGGATTTGGACATAAACCTGTTTGTTCCTGGTACCTTCCTCAGGCTGAAATCCGTGTCCTTTTGATAGACTGGAAACATGTACAAGAACAGATGCTTTGGGGTTACTAACACTGCCTACAAAGGCTGGTTCCCTAAGGAAAAGAAGTTTCTTTAATCATAGCTTTTGAGTGCTTGTTCATCTTATCTTTCCTCCAGTAACTTCTGGGGGGTCTAAGTTCATCCAAACTTGACCAATAATTAAGTTCCTACAAGTTGTTTAAGCACAGTCAGGCAAAAAGAACAAGAGAGTACGAGCCCCTTGGCTGGGGAGAGAAGCCCCAGTGTGACTTTTGCTTTGATTGATGACAGAGAATTCACACAGAAAGCAAACCCACTAAGTGCCATTGTCTTCAGTCAGACCTCAAAATCACTGCAGGACACTAACCCACAAAAATGTTGTTTTTATTACCTCTGGCAGCCCTAGAGTTATTTGTTCTGAGAATAAATATAACAATGGACTGTATTACTGATTAGGAGCTTTGCTGCTGTCTCAAGGGTATTCAGGACTCGAACCTTCCACACAGAGGGCACAATCCACAGGGCACATGCTCCATTAAGAGCAAATGATGTGGCCCAGAATTCTTGATCTGTAATCAGGCTGGGGTGACAAGAGTACACAGTCCTGTGTTTTTAATGATTGCAGGACTTGTTGATTTACCCAAAGGTTGCAAGTTCCCCAACAGCCTTGGCTTTGATTAGGATGCCAGGCTGAAGAAATCTGTGATAATTTATTGGAAAATCTCAGGCTCAGTTCTGGAAAGCATAACACTAGCTGCAGACACTGAATAGGTGTTCACCCAGTTTCAGCCTCCTGGGATGTCAAGACATAACTTCACTTACCACAATAATACTTTAAAATCATGAAGCCAATCAGCTCATCTCGAGTAGGAGTGATCAGTTTAAACATCTGAAATGATTAGCTGCTAACTGAATAAACTGGGTTTTACTACACAAATTTGACACCAGGAATAATTTTTAAGCAGCTGGAGCTAAATTCCAAAACTGTTATTATTGTTAGGTGAGCTCGGCTGGACTGTAGGATCTGAGGGGGTGAGCTAAGTTTTCTGAGCCTTTCCCTGCTGGACTGCAGAGTCGTGTGCTGCACCAGAGGCATCCTGTGGCAGCAGAAGTGCCTGGTGGCACAGCTGATGCTGGTGCCCAGTGATGTTGCTTAGCAACTTCCCAGGGATGGCTCTGACAATTAACTCTCTTGTGTGTCTGGTGTGTGCTGGGGACAGTGAAAAACAGAGCAAGCAACCCTCCAGAAGGGATCCCAGGAAAGCTGCATGTGCCCATCTGCAGCAGGACTCCAGCCCTTGTGCTGTAGCTCTTTCTTAAGCAGCAGTTTTTATGGATGCCCTCATTCTTTCCAGGCAAAATATAACATAATTTCTAAAAGGATTAATCAATACCAAACTGTGCACACCTGTTACAGAACAAGAACATCTGCATAGGCGTTGCCTCAAAAAAATTACCTTTTCCACTTGCATTCACACTTGAATCTGAAATTACTTCAAGTGTGAAAAGCCCTCATTTAACCTGAGCCACTGGCTCAACCACAAAACCATTTCATTCTGCCCACCACATCTTCTTTTTGCTCTTCATCTGAAACCACACTAAGCTGTGCCTTAGTCTGAGTCAAGGTGTCCCAAGATCCTGAGAATGAATGGAGGAAACGATGAGTTCTCATCTTCAGGATGGTACTGGGTTGCTCCAGAGCTGGGCCACAGTCACACTCCCCTCCCTGCCTTCTCCCTCTCACTTCTCAGGAAAACCACTTTCCCAGACCTGTATCCCAGTCTGTTAAAAAAGACTCCAAAACAGTCAGAAATCTTTTATAAGGAAGAAAACCAGCATTTCCTGTGTGCTTTACAACATGGTTTCTTAAGACCGCTGAGAGCCAACATTTTGCAGGAAATTGCAGTGAGGGGAAACTTGGAAGTAAATTTACATTTTTGTACTTTTAGAAAAAAATTCTTAGAAGAACAACCTTTCTTCCTGCAATAATTAAAGGAAGCTTTAGTTCTCTTTCAATCAGGATGAACAGTTTTAATATACTTTACGCATGAACTGTGGAAAGAATTTGATAACACACCTGAAAAAAACCAACCAAGCTTGTTTTGTAGTGGTCAAAAATAGCTACAGTCTCTTTTGCAATTCAAAATTCAATCATTTAAAACATTACAGAGCTCTTGTCTTCTGACTTTCCAATCAGCTCTTGCACAGGAATGGTGCCTTATTATTGCAACTGCTTCTTTTGTCTCTTGAGTCACGTCATTAAAACCATGATTTCTTGGTCAAAGAACTGCCCTAATGACAATGAATATAATTTTAGGAATTATTTCATTGCATGGAGGATTTGATGTCGTTTATGCACCGACTGATTTTTAACATGGCAGTGATTTATGATCTACCAAAGAAAACACCCAGCAAATGAAAATGCTCTGCGAAGTCTGTGCATTTACATAATGAGCTTACATTTAATCAGGAGCTGAATATGCATAAGCAGCGCCTGTTTCACAGGCTGAGCTCTGCCCACGTGTGTCAGCTGTCAGGGCACTCCAGACATGCCATTTCCATGCCATCCATCCTGGAGTTCCATGGCTCCCAGGCCACGGACACTGCTGGAAAACAGCACAAAGCAGCTCTGCCCAGGTCCCCAAGAACACACCAGGGGACCAGAAGTCCTTTTTCTTTGGGGTTTGGCAAGTACAGCAGAACCTGTACAGCTCTCTTTATCATCATGTATAGGCAAAGAGAGAGGGAGAGAGGAGAAATGTGCAGCCCTAAACCACAGTTGTTCTGCTTATTGTTATCAGGAAAGAGCAATCTGGCAGAGCAGCTATGAGAGGTGAGGTATAAGCTGGAAACACCCTGCCTATCTGGAGCTTACCAGCACCAGGCTGAGGGAATTCCCACAGCCTTCATTTCCTTACTTCTGTAAGGATTTCCAAGGTTATTTCCTTGGTAAACGTAATTGGGGCTTTTTTTTCATCATCTTTGACAGCGATATTTTATTCTCTATCAGAAATAAATTGGCCAAAAATGTGCAATCTCTCTTGTGGAATTTTCAGCTACTGAGGAAGAGTTGAGTGCCAAGAAGCAGATCCCCCTGTGGATGCACTCGGAATATTCACTTTTGTTTCCAGGCTGTGGCATCAAAGACAGAAACTCCCACCAGATTTGGGCTGCAGATATTAGACCCAAGCTATGTTGAACAAAATTGATTCTAAAGTTAGTTTTTCAGCTGTTATTAATGTTCTTGTTTTCTAAAATATTACTTCAAGCAGATATGAAAACCTATGTCACTGCCACATATCCATCCTCCCACTCGCACCCTGTCTATTGAGGTATGTTATCTGGCTGAAAATTGAGTTAATTCCCAGGCTGAATGAAGTTCATAAAACCTTCAGCAAAACTAGGCTGGATTTTATGAGCATGAAGCTGCCTTACAGCTTGGGAACGAGATCAGGGCAAGCTCAGTTTCACTGGAAATGTTGTACATTCTTCTCTGTCTTGCTTTGAATTTATGAATTTCCTAAACTTCTGCATTACATATAAGGTGTGAACTTGCTTGAATTCAGTAGGAGAGCAACACACCCGTGAGATACTCCCCAGTCCCTCGTAGCCCGACCCCCTACCGAGAGCCAGCTGGGATTTTATCTCAGGCTGTTGGCTTCAATAAAAACACTCCAGCTGTCTTAAAGAGTTCTCTTCACCTCTGCTGGTCAGAGTAGGAGGTGTGTAATTAACTCTGAGTTCTTACTAAGATGGAAGTTTGAAGACCTCTTCTCAAGCATTGATGGAATAAGGAGCTGAAAAACTGTTTTCTTTGAATGTATTTGGTGCAAGGGAAAAAAAAAGGATGTTTTTCAGGGACTATACAACAGCACATGGAATTACAGGAAAGAAACCCAGGCACATGCCATTTAAAATCTGTTGTGGATGAGTGTTTTAGTCACTCTGAGATCATAGTGCAGACCAAGGAGGAGGGGGATGCACCACCAGAAAACCTAACAAAGGATCACGCTAAGGAAAAGAGCAAACTCTTTTTCTAGGCTTCTCAAACAGTAAGAATACTCAAGACTGCATTTAGGATATGTGCAAAATGTTTACTCTCCCAGCAAATGATGCCCTTTGGGTGTGAAATGCAGTGTATTGGCAGGAGAAGGAAGAGCTCCTACTGCCTCTCCTTGTGCATAATGTTACTCCTCCATGAAAGAGATTTCGGTTTGCACAGCTATCAACTTGGCAGACTCCTCACACAGAAAACCCTGCTGTACTCCCTGCAGAAGAGAATCTTTTCTTTTGCTTTCAGGAGCTACCAGGCCCAATTCCTGCAAAACAAACCCAGGAATCAATAGAGTCTCTGAAGTAGCTTTCACCTCTGGCTGCATCTTGCTCTGTGTCAGGGGCTCTCGAGCTGTGGTGTACAAACCACTTCCAGGTGCTGTGCCTGTGTGCTACTGCAGCTGTGGGAGCTGGAATTGAATCTCAGTTCATTTAACAGCACAAAGTGAAAAGCATGAAGTGCTCAGGCAGCTTGGTGAGGCTGCACATCCCCGCAAGAGGTGTCCTAGAAAGGGTAAATCAGGGTTGGGGTAGGTCTCAGCTCCACCTTGTGCCCTAACACAGATCTTAGGATGAAAAGGTTTCCTTTGCTCATCCTGTGCAGCTGCTGGCACTGCTGACAGTGGTACCTGTCACTGCCAGGGATGACAAAATCCAGTAAAAGAAAGTTTGGTCAGCGTTACTTCTGACCGCAGATACAAAATGGAGGCAGCAGGGAAGAGTGGAAAATTAATGGCAAGTTCTTAATGAATTTCCACTCAGCACCTTTCAGCTCATACATCACACATTAATGCAGTGTTTAAAATTTTATTTCTTTAAGTCAGTAATAGAAAAATTAAATTATGCATTATTAATAAAGTAGCTTGTAGAGAGACTTCCAAAAAAGTGAACAGAGTTTCCAGAGGAGATATGCAGAAGTCGAAATGGCAGTGCTAAACAAGGAGGAGAGTGTTTGGGACCCTTTCAAAAGTTTTTCTGGACACTCTCAGGATTTATTGTGGGGATGGCAACAGTCAAAGCTGGTGAGAGAATTAAATTGGAGGTAAAGTTGGCTTTGCTGTTCAGAACTGGTCAATGATAACCCCCAGTCACAGTGCATGTTAGGCAGAAACGTGGCTTATCTGGTAACTTTTGGGTGAAAGAGAGTTCTGTGGGATTCATCGGTGTAAAGACAATTAGACCTCATAAAAACCGCACAAAGCACATGTTGCTATTACATGGAGACCTGTAATTGTTTCACCAGCACAAAACTGCTAAAGCAGCTCTAAACCTGTGGTCACATAATCCAAAGCAAATCCAGCACTGAAATTTATGTTGCTGCATATCAGCTGGGCACCAGGGTAATTCATAGCCCTTTTATTCCTATGCTAACTGAGAGCTTCATTTCTTTAAGCTGATTTTCCTTCTTGGATGGATTAAAAAAGTTAATGAACACAGACACAAATAGAAGTTTGCAAAGCTGTGGTGATTTAACAATTGCAGGTGATAAAGCAACATCCCACTTTTCTTATCCTGTCAGGGCTGGGGTGGAGCTATGTTGGTTCCAAGGGAAGAAATTGCTTTTGCAGGCTTTCTGGGGCAGGAACAGGGCCTTGCAGTGAGGTAAGCACCAAGTCAAACAAAGCCAAGCCTCCTGCTTTACTGCAGTAATAAATAACTACTGAATTAAAACAGAGAAGGGCAATTACCCAGGATCTTGAGAAAGATTATTTTAATATGGAATAGAGTACTGCTGAAGCAATGAAACAGCTTGTAAAAGACCCCAAAACTCAGCAGGATTTCAGCATCTGGAGGTAGGCAAATCTATCAACACTACTTTTTCTGCCATGCTTAAATACTCCTTCCCCCCACAGAACTGTGCCCTGCCTACCACAGGGAAAGTTTATTCAGCCCTTGGATTGTTGCTGCCAAAGTCCCTTTCACACCCTGAACTCTGCCTCCAGCTCAGAGATGGGCCTTCTTGAGCAGGAATGGAGGAGAAAAATGGAAGGGTGTGGCAGAGGTTTGGGAGAGAGGGAAGCTTCTCTTTAAATCATGGCATGGGAAGTGTAAAAATTATTTCAAAGTGGCAAACCAAGAATCCAACTCACCCAGTGTCAAAATCCTGAAAAAAAGGGCATTATAGATTCTGAGTGCAACAAAGCAACAAAAATATACTTTGTTTTTGTGCTAGCAAAGTCTTAACTCACTTATTAAGGCTAGAAGTTTCTGATATTGAACTGAACTTCCTTTACTGTATGGGATACAAGACCTCTCATATGAGCGACACCATGGAAAACATTTTTCAGTACATATTGTGTGAAACTTCAACTAATTTTTTTCCCCAAAATATTGCATATTTGGGTGAGATAACAAGAGATGACATCCAAACCTGCATATAGAACATTCATTCCAGTTGAGTCTTTTCAGCTTCCCAAACACAGGAGACAGAGAGGATGCTTTGTTCCTTTTTTTTGGTACCTATTTGTAGAAGAGGCATCTTGCTGAGGGTTAATTAATAATCCAACCTGGGTAAATCAGATATTGCCAAAGAGGTGACAAGAGAGGTGATTTCCCCTCAGGTGGTTTCGCTACCCATGTTCAACTCATACAGAGAGACACAAGTTCTACAGGTGACTTGAGATTATCAGCCTCCTTCTAATTAAATTTCAAAAGATTTGAAAGGCTACTGCTGCTTACAAGATTCACTTCTAAACCCTGGTTGTTTGCCCTAGTTAACTGTCTTCTCTCTCATACATTTTTAGCAAATTACACTACTAATGATGGGATTAATATTAAGCCATTTCACTCTAAATGGGTTGGATATAAATGGATGCTACTTTCTTGATTTAATCTGCATTTGGCAAGCACATCTCTGCACTTGTCTTTCTTTTCAAAAGAAATTTAAAATGGCAGAAATAAAATGTCTTCAAGGAAAACCTGTGAGATAGGACTGGATGCCTTTTATAAGAAGGGAAGCTAAGCAGACTTTCCAGGAAACAGGAATTGGGCAAAGCTACAAGAGTTTCTGTTTGCTGCTTTCCCCCTACTTTATAGTAACTGCAGCAGTTGCTTTAATTCTGAGAGCTCAGCTCAGTAAAAAGGCAAAGTGTCACATTATTTACCTTTGGGCTTATCAAATCTGGCGAGTTTGGTTTGTGAAGGTCTTGGCTCTTGGCCAAGCTCCAGCTGGGAGCCCAGTGACCTGGTGACACTGCTGGCCACGTCCCCAGCCAGCCACCTCAGCCTCCCCAGAGCCAGCCACCTCTCACCCTGCCACTGCTCGTGCAGCAGAGCTCAGGCTGAACCAAATCACTCCAAAACAAATTTGTGTTTTGCTTTCTGTAAAGTGGCGAGAGAATGGGGCAGCACTAAAATGAGGGCGGGGGGTGAAAAGACTTCTGGAATCATCTACCCCCTTGCCACAGAGCCAGTTCAAGGCAGTCTCCAGCATTCTGCTTGGCCTGGAGGCATCTGCAGTTGGATCCTGCATTCCATGAGAGAGCAGATGGGGATGCTGAAGGGATCAAACATGCTTCTTCCAAGGGAGAAACTCACCCTCCGAAGGGAGGTCAGGGACAGGATGATTCCCATGACTCACCTCTTGGTAATGGTTCAAAAGCAGTGTTTGGGGAGTTGTTATGGACTGTGTTATTGGCCACATATATCAAGAAGGGTTCCTAGAACAGCTGAGGGCCTGACCTATTGCAGCAGGCATTACACTGCCTGAACAGGGGCACGGGAATTGAGGGACATTACTCTGAGCTTCTGCTTAGCTTTGAAGGGAATTTCTGCAGAAAAGGGGGAGAGAAAAAGGAGAGAAGGAAAAAAAAGATTGATTTTACTTTTGGCAAATATTTGGCCACCAGGATCTACTCACTTGTCATTTGTCTTGCCTTGAGAATTGGCCTTTGCAGAATGAAACAAACAAACACCGCTATGCTTTGTGCCATTTTGCAGTGACACATAAGCCTTGCTGAGGGTAACAGACATTTATAGAGCAATTCCTATGACTTTAAAATTATCCACCTTTGCTTTAACATTGTTTAATCTACTAGTTTCCATTTGTTATTTGAAATGTAGACAGGGAGGTTGTGCTGCTGATGGCTACGTGAAAAGCCCACCGTGTGGTAAGACTTATTATTTGTGTGCATTCTAAGATCCTCTTCGGGGGACAGGTTTTCACATGGATGATTAAAAGCAGACTGTCCTCCTCTCCCATTCCTTAGAAGGTGCAGAGAATGGCTGCACCCACACAGATTCTCCAATAGATGCAAATAATTCCCCAGAAGAACCCTGTACACGACAGTACAACCTTCCACTGCATGGGGTAAGCTGGAAATAGAAAATATAAATGGTTCTGATTGTACCCACCTTGTTCCTGTTCCCTTGGGGGATCGCTGCCTGTTGCCAAAGGTTGGCATAATGCAGCAGCTTCAAATAAAGCTGCTATGTGGACAGACAAAATTCAGGGACATGAAGGCAGCCTACTCACACTGAACTCCTTGACAGCTCATCCTTCACATTTCCTGCCACCCACTCACACACAACACTCCCTGCCTTGCCAGCACAAACATGGTGAGACGGAATTGGGCTGTAATTGCCAGAAGTCTTATCCTCTGGTACTTTCTGGGAGATAACAACTTCACAGCCAACACCTGTGAAGCACAGTGAGGACTTGGTCGCCACAAAGAGATGGAAATTTTCCTGTATTCTGTTGGAATAATCCAATTCTTGGTGAGTTTTCAGCTAAAGTCCATTATCCTTCAGGAGGAGCGAATTTGCAAAATAAATGTCTGTATTCTCATCTTCACCATCCCATGCCTTGCCTTACTTCAGTATCACAAAACAAATAAATGGATAATTTGATTTCCTAGCTGACAACATGCAGAAGAAAACTCCAGGAATAGAGAGTTATTTATGCCTGAATGCAGGGCTCACAGTCGTATTTATGTAGTTGGATGAGCATTCTGACTATCAGGGTTATTATCACATCAAGATTTTTAAAGGCAGCTGATCCAAATAGCTTCTACAGAGATGTCACTCAATCCCAGCTCTCTTCTCTTCTTCTGGGGTCCAGGAAGCCTTCAGCAAGAGGATGATGTACACCTTTGTGTCAGCTAAATCTTGAGAAATTTAGTTTGACACTGAAGCAACATGTTTTACCGACAACCACACATTCACAAAGAAAAATTACTATTTTCACACGAGTTCTAGGCTTATCTCCAGCTTCTGAAGTGCATTAAAACTCCATGCAGATCTGGGAGTGTGCTGACAATTGGAGCCTCATGACCATGCCCAAAAATTCTATTGTTACATGGCTCACACTTGCTCTTCAAGGTTCCAAAGAGAAGACCTTGAGTCCTGGATTGAGAACAAGCCCAGGTTTACAGTCAGGAGTTGGTGAAAGCTGCACATGTCCCTGCTGCCAGGTAAGATCCCTGTGAGAGACTGTGGTGACCTCCACCCTCAGTGGGGAGGTGAAAACATGACCCAGGAATGCCACACTGAAAATGGAAACAGGGCTCTTTGGCTTGCAGTAGCCCTGGTCAGGAAAGACACAACAGTTGTTTTAGTTAAATGATGACAGATTTTTTTTTTTTTGTATGATTTTGGTATATTTTTACATTTTTGATATCTTTTTGGTAAATATATAAATAGCTCTAACATTGCTTTAAAAGCTATTTAGGTTTCTTCCTTAGGGTGTGAGGGCCTCCTGTCTCAGGGCACAGACGTGATTGCTGCAGGGACAGGGAGGAAGGGAAGGTCTTGGTGTTCTGTGGAAGCATCAGAGAGCAGCAGTGCCAGCGATGAGATACCTGACTAAGTGGGCCAGGGGCTTGATAAGAAGCAGCAAAGCTCACAGTCCTGCTGAGATTAGGAATTGTACCCCAGGATTTCTCCCAGGCAATCAGTGACAGGATGAGAGGAAACAGCCTCAAGATGTGCCAGGGGGGATTCAGCTGGATATCAGAAAGAATTTCTTCTTGGAAAGGGTGCTCAGGCATTGGAAGGAGCTGCCCAGGGAGGTGGTGGAGTCTCCATCCCTGCAGCTGTCCAAGGAATGTCTGGATGTGTCACTCAGTGCTCTGGGCCGGGTGACAAGGTGGGGATTGGGCACAGGTTGGACTCAATGACTTGGGAGGTCTTTTCCAACCTCAATGATTCTGTGAGAATTTTGTTTTCAGTCAATGTTAAATGGATTCCACCCTATGGAAACATTCTGTGACAATTTTGTTTTCAGGCAATGCTAAATGGATTCCACCCTACAGAAATGCTAGTGCCAGCATGGGGTACAAAAGCTAGACAAGCTTTTGGGCACAAAATTCAGAGGCGGAAGGCACAGGCTTTAAAGCTGGAAACCACTGAGTACAAATGTGAGTGAGCAGACTTCTGTGTGCTGCACTGGACGTGTTAATTGCTTAGACAATGAAATAAGAAGCAGTTGGTACCTGAGCAGCGATGTGAAGAGGGAGGGACATGTTGAGCCTAGGGAGGGACGGGGAGGCAGTGAGACCACCAGTGGCAACTCGTGGCCCTCCCGTGCCAGGCTTCAAGCAGCTGTGCTTCCTTCCCTGTGCTGTGACGCTGTGGATGCCGGAGACTGAAGGATTAAGATGTGTGACATTTTCACAGCATGAGCGTCAAGCCAGCAGCCTCTGAAATCACCAAGTGTCCAAACAGTTTTCCTTGTGCTCTCATCCATGCCCTGCTAAACCAGAGCGGCGGGGGGAAGGAGCTGCTTCCGTGTGTGAAACCAGAATAGCAGAGCACCCGCTGGGGCAGGAGCTGTACTCAAGAGGCACATAAACGAGGTGATAACAGGAGCGCCTTGTAGCTGGTCCTGCAGCACAAACTCTGCTAGCGCAGCTGACATTGCTCTCCCAAGATCGATGAGGTTCACGAACCCAAATGTGGCTATTACAGAAGGAAGCAATATGTTTTGTTCACAAGGCGTAAAAAATGCTGGGGCAATGGTGCTTATCTCGAGGAAAACCAATAAAAAAGGTGAAAGCAACAATTTCAGAGTATCCAGAAGGCCTAGGAGACTTGCAGTTGTCCATCCATAGGAGCTATAAGAAGTGTCCAAGCCTGTGAAGAGCAGCCAGGACCAGCTTTTCCCAGCCAAGGTGCAGTAAAGAATCTTACCCAGATGGGTTAGTTACTGGGAGGAGACATTGCAGGGTCAGGTGTGCTGAGCAGTGTCTCCACCAGCACCTCCCTGGAGTTCCTCTTCCCACCTGCTGGAATCAGAAAATGAGGAAGAGAGAGGTTGAGATGCCCAACCCAGCTCTAATGCAGCTCTGAGCCAGGCAAACCCAGCGCTGAGCCACATTAACAAAATACCCCTTTTCAGGGCTAATGAACTTAGGCAAGGCACCTCATTAACTCAGCCTTCACCCCATGGGTTAGATTAATCTTGCCCTGATCCTTTATGCCGTCAAAATATGCCCTGAGATCTCAGAGCTGACCCTGAGCAGGAGGCTGGCCACAGGCCTCCCGAATTTCTCCATGATGCTGTCAAACCACTCATTTTGAAATCTGGTAATGACGTTGCAGAGTTACTTCCCACCAGTAAAAATTGTGTGCCTGATTTCTGCTGTATTTTTTCCCCTGAGGAGAACACATCTTCTCACAGGCTCAGGGCAATGTAAAGCCTTTTGATCTAGAAGTCAGATTTTTTAATAAACTGTAAATGCGTTGCCCCCACGGGGAATTAATGTCATTTTGGTGGGATTACTGAAGGAAATAATACTTATCCAGTGGAAGTGAACGTGGTTTTGACCATTAGTTTCAAAAGGACTAAATGAAAGAGATTGAGTGATGCATCATATCAGCAAGTGGAGTAGATAGAAGCTATAGATCAGCCAAATGCTACAGGATTTTAATTGCCAGAAGCAATTTTTGGTTCCAATCAACTTTTTTCCTGTCTTCTTTCTTTGTAGAATTTTCCCTGAGTGTGAACTGGTATATTTATAACGAAAAGTGTCATTAGTCCTTTTCTAGGCCATTCTTCAATTAAACTGAATATAGCCATAAAGTCCTCTGTTAGATAAGATAATAGAGCACTGCAGCCACTGTTGACTAGATCTGTTAACTCCTTGAGAGCATCAGAGGGGCTGGAACCTTTAAACCCTTCAAGGGCAGTAACATATATATGATCCCAGTTAAAAGTGGGGCAGAGTGATATAAAAGTATACAGTGCAACACCTGCACAAGCATCTGAAGGTTGATATAGCTCAGGTGGGGCTTTTGAAAACATCATGCTGATGAACAAATTTGTTCCCTTACTGTTTGAAAAGTGCTGAAATTATTTTTGTTTTTGTTGGTAAGTCCCTGAGTTGACTTAAATGTCTGATACAGATGACAGGAGATGCTGATTGCTTGCCTTTGGGAAAGGGTGAACATGACTGATAAGAGATTTTTTCTCTTGGGAATAGACCCAGAAATGGTGGTGGAGCAGAGGGAGAGGGTAAACTCACAGCTTTCAGGCTGTTATTATGGCCTTGTCTGCTCAGCCAATGTTTTCTGTTGAGCATCATAATTACAGTGTTGTCATTGGATGGAATGATGCAGTGTGTACACAAAATAGCCTGCACACAGCCTATTCATGCAGTCACAAGCACAGTGTGAAGGTGACAAAAGTGAAAGAAAAAGAAAAAAGAGGAAGAATAAAATAGAAAAAATGGAAAGGGAAGAGGAAGGGGAGAGGAATATTCCAGCACAGTGAGGCTTGTCCAGGTGTGTGACTCTGTCTGTGTGTTCCTGAACAGGCAAAAGTGAAGGCAGGTGTGGTTCAGGCGGGGCATGGATCAGTTCTGTCACTCGGCTGGACAGGGAAACACATCCCTGGTGCCACAGCCTGTTCCTGCCACACTGAGCCACTGCAATTCCAGCAGTATTTTAAGTCCCCAGCCTAATTTTTCACAGGATAGCTTCAGCCAGACCAGTCCTGAACTGACAAATTTGGTCACTGGGATGAATTTGGGTAAGAAGCATCTAACCAATTAGGCAGAGTAGGCAAAAAGATTCAACACTGAGAGCATCACATTCTCCTGGGTCCTTCTTTTGAAAAGATGGCAGCTTCTGTGCAGCATTTCTTCCTTCAACACTGGAGAATTTGACTTGGTGGCTACCACTGCCATACATGGAGGAACTTTTGAGTCAGAATGGTCAGAATCTGATACTCCTAATACACAGGATCACAGGAGAAGCTGGGAATGCTGCAGGGTCGAGCAGAGAAATCCGTGGAGAAGCTTACACAACCTGAGTGCTCAGGACATTTGCCAGCAGATATAATGGATCTGTGTGGATGGGTGTAAGAGCAGAGAACGGATTGTGTGGTGCTTAGCTAGAAAAAGAGTCAACAAACCCATGACTACACCAACTTTTCTTTTTGCATTCTGTTTCACTTATCTGGGCTACCAAACAGTTAAATTTACATATAAAGAGGAAGAACTGTAGAAGGCATTGTCTACAGAAGAGACAAGGAAGAGTACCTGGATATAAATGGGATAAGCCAGGACAGCAGTTTGCAAAGCTGTGTATGGCTATGCTGACAGATAAATGGGAGGCTCCAACCTCCTCACAGTTAATCCTGTCACA
Source organism: Erpornis zantholeuca (assembly GCA_013400515.1). Taxonomy (NCBI): domain Eukaryota; kingdom Metazoa; phylum Chordata; class Aves; order Passeriformes; family Timaliidae; genus Erpornis; species Erpornis zantholeuca. The sequence continues at coordinate 142,338 of VZTN01006031.1, forward strand.
GAAAATGACACCTGCAAGATGGCCTTCCATTTGGAAATTTGGAAATTCGTCAGGGATCCCTCCCTTTATGTGGAAAGTGGGAAGAAGTAAAGTGAGAGAGCTGGGTGTGCAACAAGTGATTTATTTGGGAGTACTTCACTCTTTGCTGGCATAAACTTATTCTGAGATGGGACTGGAAATTGAACAAGCTGGAATACCTCTCTGAAGTGCATGGATCAAGTGTATCCTTGATTGATAGTCCACAGGCCAGCACTTGCATTGCCCCTGTATCCCAGTATGATTTAGGGCTGTATCTGCACAGTGTAGGCAGAAAGCACCCCAGTCCCACAGGTGTGTCCAGATGGGAGGTAAAAGAGCTCTCAAGAAATCACAGCTCTAAACTGCTTTAAACAATGAGGTGACTCTTTTTTTTCTGAAAAGGCTAATGTGTAAGGACGAAATATAGGTTTGTCAGAGAGACACATGAGGAAGAGGAGACAGTAATGCTTTAAATGACTACCTAGAAACAGAGACTAGACAGGAATAAGGGAATAAAGGAGGGATTGATTGGAAAGGCCTTCAGAGCTACACTCTGGGGTCTGGAGGCTCCTGCCTCAGTGAATCCCAAGATGGATGACAGGTCACGAGTTCTTCCCACTTTTATAGGTTTGGTTCATTTGCATATCAGCATAAATTCACCAATTAAAAGTTTANCAAGTGTATCCTTGATTGATAGTCCACAGGCCAGCACTTGCATTGCCCCTGTATCCCAGTATGATTTAGGGCTGTATCTGCACAGTGTAGGCAGAAAGCACCCCAGTCCCACAGGTGTGTCCAGATGGGAGGTAAGAGAGCTCTCAAGAAATCACAGCTCTAAACTGCTTTAAACAATGAGGTGACTCTTTTTTTTCTGAAAAGGCTAATGTGTAAGGACGAAATATGGGTTTGTCAGAGAGACACATGAGGAAGAGGAGATAGTGATGCTTTAAATGGCTACCTAGAAACAGAGACTAGACAGGAATAAGGGAATAAAGGAGGGATTGATTGGAAAGGCCTTCAGAGCTACACTCTGGGGTCTGGAGGCTCCTGCCTCAGTGAATCCCAAGATGGATGACAGGTCACGAGTTCTTCCCACTTTTATAGGTTTGGTTCATTTGCATATCAGCATAAATTCACCAATTAAAAGTTTAATTAATGATTGAATTTCCCCGAGCTTTCCCCCCTCTCCCCAAGATGAAGGTTTACAGTTCTTGGGCCTAGGAGGGTCTGGGTGTCCTTGGAGAGTGAGCTGGAGAGGCTTTGTTATGTCTGTGTGAGCATGAGAGAACAGCACTTAACGAGCTACAGGAAATTTCAGAGTTCCACTGGCAGTACAGGATTGGAAAAATATGAAAGTTAAAACCGAAGGCATCAATAGAACCAGACGAGTATGAGGGAAGGAAGAACAGGATGGCAGTGGACTGCTGTGGCTGGCCAGTGCAAAACTGGGAAACCTGAAGCACTCTGGCAATTCTCTGTGGGTAACCTTCCCTTCCCTCGGTCTAACGTGGTCAGGGAAACTCACCCACATTGTCCCCTCCAAGGAACCCTCGTAGGGGGTCTGTAGTGGCACTGAAGTGTTGCTGTTGGGGCAGCCACAACACACAGACTGTGCCTCAGACAACGTGCAAAAAGCCTTTATTAAACAAAGAAGCTTCTTTATATAGAATTTTGGATGTTATCATTCGTGTTACATAGCCATTGGCTACTAAATTACTACAGTAGATTCATTGGCTATTATTAACTATGATATACTACCATGGGCTACCTACAGCATAAGCATTCAAGCATTCAGAAAAATACCAGTGCAGATATGTTGCTGTTTTTCTCCTTCTATTGTTTAACTTTTTTCTGTTGATACTCCATTTTCATGGGTAAAAATTAATTGTTTTTCTTTTCCTGGGCTTTTCTCATGGTCCTTCTCCAGCCAGAGTAACAGGCCTAAGCCATGATTTTACAAAGGCAACAAGGCCTTCACTTCATAAGGTTTTTCCTATATGCAATACTGAAGGACACCCGTGCCACCAGCACAGGAGACTGGAGGAGAGGACTCAGCAGGCCTCAGAGGTAGAGGCATCACCTCTATTTGGTTTAGAAGTACTTCTCCTTAGGGCTGTGATGTTGCCTTTCTTTGGTCTTAAAATTAAAAGCCAAACACAGTTATGGGGAAAAGGGTTTTTTTCCTAGGTATTTATTTAAGGATCTTTAGGTGCACCACTTCATCCAGGTGGAATGTGCCAAAATGCACCCCAAAATGCACCCACACACACAATACATTGCATACACAATTTATAGGCTGTGCAAATTAACATATCTATCAAAGATTCCCCAGTGAGAGACTTGAATAGATCCCCCATCCCAAGGAATCTTCCCCCTGGATGGGCCTAGCTTAGTTTACAGAATGTGTTCTAGAAAGGACCTTGGTGTCTGGGGTTCCAGGATATTTGATCTCCTGGCCTAACGGAGCAGTGGGTCTCAGCTAAATTATCAAACTTGAAGAATTAAAAGTATGGGGGCTAAAAGCACTAAGAAGAGATGAAAAACGCTATAAAAGGGTATATAAAAGGAGTATAAAAGAAGAGGCAAAAAATCATCCTGGTATAAGTGATTTCAGGAACAGCTGCCCAAAGGCCCTGTGTGAGGAGTCAAACCCTCTAGGTGCTAATTGTCTAAAGCTAATTGTTCTTCCCAGACTTTGGACACAACGTGAGTCCTGCGGATATCTTACTGGAGAACACTTCACACCATACCTATGACAGATTTAAATCACCTCCTCCTAGAAATAAAACAGTTTATGTACAGAAAGGTTCAATTATCTTGGCTGAATGTCTCTTGATTTATTTGAACCTTGAGGAATCACGTTTAGACACATTCTGCTCCTGGCTTTAAAGAGCCTTTGCGACACTTTAGTTAGGAATTTCAATGGAACAGTCCTCAATTGTTGTGTCATTGTCATCAAAAATAACAGTGCCAACTTACAGATGCACTAAATGGCTACAATGAGAGATGTGAACTATTCACAAAGCATTTTTGTAGCTGTCTGATAGTTTAAGATACTAAAACACTTGAGAATCTCTGGGAAGTAAAATTTAATTCAGTTTCTTGGCATGTGCAATTAGTTGGTTGCCTTAGCTACTCAGATGAATCTGTTTTATCCAAATTAAGCTTAAGCCAACACATCTGTGTTGGGTTGTTGGTTAAAAAGGAGATGGAGAGGCCTGCACATGTATGGTTTAAGCAAGACAGAAAAATTCCAATAAATGTATTTACTTTGTGTTAGTGAGGGCTTTATAATTGTGTTTAATACATTCAGCAGTATGAAGAATTTACTCTTTAGTCTTATTTGCATTCAGAGGTATCAGATTTTTTTTTTAATTATCTATTACATATAGATTTTTAAATTCAGGATATATAGAACACATCTGCTTGTTCAAGGATGCCAACTGAACCCATCCAAAGCAGTTTGAAGCTTAGCATAGAGAGCCTGTTTCAAAGATGGTGTTAAAGGAATGGGAGATTGGGCTTTTTTAATTCAATCTAATATTGAAATTATCCAGACACATAAAGTTCAACACAACCAAGTTCTTGGAATGCCCTCAGACCACCTGCCTGGGCACCAGCTGCCACCCCAGGAGAGCTCCTGACATTGTGATATCCCAGGCAGCCTAGGGCATCACAAAAGCACCAGGGGATCGGAATGACACATTTCCTCAAGATTTTTTTCCCTTTTCATGTGTATATCTGTAACTTTACAGATTTTGATATATTTCTGAATAGCTTCAAACACTGTCACTGTAGCACAGCAGTTGCACTTTCTCACATACCATGGTACCTTCTTGGAATTCTGTTTAGTTTTGCTTTTTAGTCTGGCAAGGACACTTTATTTTTCACCTTATATCATAGACATAATCAAATGTAGGGCTAAAAGATTTGGGGGAGGGGGGGTTCCAATGGGGCAAAAATTACCTAACCAACTGCTCTTCTGATTGGACAATATTTATCAGATATAAATCCATTAATTAAACTTATAAAAATTGTGTGAATCTGGGGCTCAGAAGTGTGGGTGACCCTCCCCAGTTTAACGCAGGCCCTGTGTTCTCAGTTTTTACATGTCTCAGTTTGCACTTGGCTCCTCTGCTGGAGGACAAGGGTGAGCTGAATTTCTCTCCTGGCTCACACCCCCTGAAATCTGAAGGTCCTTGCCCACACTGCTGGCAGTGCCTGAGCTCTCAGCTGCCTTCAGTTACTCAGCAAGACCTGTCTGTAACTAAGAATGAGGCTCAGATTCCTGCTGACAATAGGATAAAAGCTGTAAATCTCTCTCATGGATGCACAGTTTATATGTGGGCCTTTGTACCACTTCAGTTATCACAATTTACAAACTATATATAATACATATATTTATAAATAATTACGTATACAATAGTAGATAAAAAAGCAGGAAAATATTAGGGCTTCAACTGACACTACTTATTTAGGTACACTCTTCAATTTTTATCAATATAAATGCATTCATTTCTAAACACTGAGGAAATCTCTTGAATTATATGGTAGGGAAATAAAGATATTTAAAGTGACACAAAAATTACACATAATTTTTGTCTAAAACAGGATAGGAGTCAAATGAGTCTGACTGGCAGAACTCTTCAGTCAGATCATGACTTTTCCCAAAGTCACCTCTCAGACTATAATTGTACTTTAAGTACTACTCAACCCACTTATGTTTTGCAGTTGTAAACTCTCTCTTGGATTTTGGGGTTTTTTTTAATTGCATAACATTTTGTGGCTTCCAGCTTGCATTTCTCCTTGACAGACTGAACTTAAATCAAAAAAACCCAGATGCTTTTTTTTTTTTCCTGTGGGAATCTTAGCAGTAACTGTGCTTACTTCTTAAGCTCTGTCACTGATAATTACTGGCAAACAAAACCAGTAAAATGTTGACTAGACCAAAGCTCCTTTTCAAAACTACTGTGTGCATTCGAGGGGTAATTAACTCCCTCTGTGGATTCAGAGCTCCTGGGTAGAGGGTGGGAAATTAAGTTATTAGCAAGGCTGTTAATGCAAATTTCTAATTTACCAACACTGCTTGCTAGGAAGGACTGCATACTATTAGGGATCTGAAAAATATTTTGCCTATAAATTTGAAATATTTTCATTTAGCTTTGGCTTTAATAGCTTCTTACTTGTCAACCTTGTTATGAATATGCAAATAGGAAAGCAGGCTTATATAAGCAGTGACCATGATTTATAGGACCCGGAATATTTTTCAGTAGAAACAATGGAATTTTTTAGAATTACAAGTGGAGGTAAGGAAAAGAAACCAACAGGAAGAGGATATATTGTGTTTTGAATAGGTAGGGTTGAATATTCTGTAGTGATGATGGACAGCATGGAAGCTTTTTAAGAAACTACCCCGGAAGTTTCCTTCTCAGCTTAGGATTTTCCAGATGGATCTCTTTGCTCCCTGGTGGATGGAGACCCATTCAGAAACAAAAATTCAAATTTACATGTTCCTATTTATTGTGTGTCCAGGACCTCTTTACTGACCACAAGTTTCTAGAACACCATTTGGGTGAATGCCTGAATTCTTAGGAAAGGCAAGGTCTTGCAGAAACACACAGGGCAAATTTAAATTCAGTTACTGAAATTAGTATCACTCATTGTGGTCAGACTGTTTTCTTTCATATTACCCTTGATGATGTTGATGACTTTGATTTTAACTTTTATATTTTTCAGATCCTGCACTGTCAGTGTAACTCTGGAGTTTCCTGTAGCTTGTTCAGTGCTGTTCTCTCATGCTCACACAGACACAACAAAGCCTCTCCAGCTCACTCTCCAAGGACACCCAGACCCTCCTAGGCCCAAGAACTGCAAACCACAATCTTGGGGAGAGGGGGCAAGCTTGGGGAAATTCCATCCTTGGCTGGGTTCTGCTTGGGGAATTGATGCTGATATCAAAGTAGGAAGAACTCGTGAGCTGTCATTGTCCATGTTGGGATGCACTGAGGCAGGAGCCTCTGGAGCCCAGAGTGTACCTGGGAAGGCCTTTCCAATAAATCCCTCCTTTATTCCTTTATTCCTGTCTAGTCTCTGTTTCTAGGTAGCCATTTAAAGCATCAGTGTTGTACAGCAAATTGGTATAACACATATCAAATAACAGAGACTGAAAGAAGCATTTCTTCTACTTCTCTAAACCCTTTAAAAAAAAAGTTGGATACAAACAAGAAACCTCAAGAATTACATAGTTGTAGTGTGTCTGAACACTAGACTGAAACAACACTTAGCACTTTGAGGAACAAAATACTTCCTAGATTTGGGATAACTCCAAAAGAGCTCATTGGAGAAATATGGAGCTGAAATCACTGTTCCTTTTTGGTATCAAGATCCTCATTGCTGTGCTGGGATCTTGTGGGTGGCTCATTGAATACTTGAGTGTCTCCATTTAATTAAGCACTGCACGGTGTTAGTACAAGTGAGATATAACCTCAGGCCCAAGGTCCTGACTCAGAGCACATTAATGTCAGTGCAAAGGCTCCCATCAGCTCTGATGGGTTTAGGCTGGGCCATATATGAGTTGAAAATCTTGAAAAAACCTTCCTTAATTTGTTACAGAATTTCTAAGTCATGAGACAGAGAGGTTTTTGCTATTTAAAACATAGAACTTTCTTTCATTGAAAAGAAATCCTTCAATCTGCATAAAATATGTCTCAACACTATCCAGTTTCCTTTATCCTCAATGTAAGTGAAATATGGAGGAGCAGTACATCTACAAGGGATAGAAAGCAGTTATAAATTGTTGTGTGTCAAAACAGAATGCAAGACATCTCCATCACTTAAAAAAGCCTTTTCACTCAAGTTCCAGATTAAAAAAAAAGTGGCAAAGGAAATAACCCAAATAAAAAGATTAACTGAGCCTCTCCCATTCATATTTCTGCTCACTCCTATCACATTCTTTTATCCCTTTCCCTCATCTGACACAGCCCAGACTTTATCTTCTGTTCTGCCTTCCCAAAGGATCATTTTTTCTTGCCATAATATTTCAAAAACAACTTGATCCATGTGGCCTGAGTCTCTGGAGAGGGAAGGGAGATCCCCTGGGGCTCAGACAAGCTCTTGGGAAGAGGAGCCACCAGAAGAGGAGCAGGTCACAGTGGGCACCTCGGAGGGGAGATGTTTCCCCAGGGATGCATGGAGGTGGCAATGTGGAATTTGCTGTGGCCCGAGGAGCCACAGAAAGCTGGGGGACAGTGAGCAGGGCTGGAGGAAAGCACCTGGCCTGCAGAACCCAGGAGGAGGATGCTTGGGCACAAGGTGGGGTTTGTTTCATCTACTGCAGTTTGACTTTTCTCCCTTTTTAAAGTTGTTTTGTTAATGATCTCAGAGCTTTAGCTAGTTTGCGTTCTCATAATTTCTTCTAACCATTTTTTAAATTAAAACCATATACAACAAATGATTAATTTATTACATACTTATGCCAAGAATGACCAACCAAAGATTTTACATTTGTACATTTCTTCCTCCTTTCCCTTAACCTTCTCCCTTTTTTGAGCATAGAAAATAGAGGTGGGGAAGAAAATTAAAAAAGCTAAGCACTGAAAGGCAGACAGACAAAATAACTTTTGTCACTTGTGTAGGAAAATGAAAAATGGTTACAAGGTTCCATTAAATGACATTGAATGTTTCAGTTAAAATGCAGTTACTATTTGTCAAAAGCTCTGGCTTAGGAGCGTTTTTTTGATATATGAACTGCAAAGATATTCATTTAAATAATATGAAAGTTTCTAAGCAATGACAACAGAAAAGTGAGTGAAAATTTAAAATTTAAAATCCATCATTTTGCTGAGTGTTATTTACTCACCTGGTAGCTCACTTTTGATCGTGGCCAGTGACCATCAGTGCCTTGCTTTTATAGATTCTCTGATGATAAGACACTTGAGTTGCTGACCCAGAAGAAGCAAACATGGTCCCCAGGGTGTGGTGACATTGCAGTTATTGCTTCCAGTTATCACCACACTGCACTTATCTGAAGCGGGGTGTGGAAAATTGCTCGCTGTGCTGAGCTGGCCAGAGAGGGAATGGGTACAAACCATGGCTCCCCTGCGAAGGAAACTGATTTATTTGGTGAAGTGTTGGCTTATTCTGCTGACACCAACCACCTCAGGGACTGCAGGCAGTGACAGAAAGCATTAATCATCAGGACAAGGAGGGGCAGGTGTTTGCAGCTCTTGTGTACACAAAGCCAGGGGTCTTTGGCCAGGTACTGATTGGAGAAAAGACTCAGTTGAAGTTCTTGGCTTCTTGTCTTTTTCTTTAACTGAGGTTCATGACAAAATAATAATAAAAAAAAAAAGAGTCAAGTTTGGCCACTGTTTCAGGAAGTTCTGTGCCATGAAGTCATTTCAGTTGACTCATTTATAGTTAATATAAATGAGATAATGAGATACAAATCCATCAGGAAAAAGCCCCAAAGTGGTACTGCCTTGCTAATGGCCATTTCACATTTTTTGATCTCTCCAGCTTAGCTCAGTTCCTCAGAGCACAAGCAGAAGCCTTGTCTTTCCTCCTTAGCTACACAAGGTGGATCAAAATGTGATCCTAGAATCTTAAAGTCGGAAAAGGCCTCCAAGATCATCCAGTCCAGCCCTTGAACAAACACCACCATGGCCACTATATTATACAGAGAAGAGGCTCTCTAAAGGGTGTCACTCACAGATAATTCAAGCCACTGCCACTGGGTAATCAGTCCCCAGCCCCTTAATGAAATCACTGTGAAGTACTGATCAACAAGTGACACAAAGGTGAGAAGCTTTGGGAGCAAAGTTTATGGTTAATGTAAACATGCTTGTAATTTAACCCTGCTCATGATAAACAACACTGAATAGATAACAGGGTCTGCTGCATGTAAGCAAAGCCTACTGTTCCCAGAGTGTTATCTCTGAACATTCTGCAGAGGGGGAACATATAAATGTTCCCATTTTACAGACAGGGGAATGGGCTCCTGGTGAGATGTAGCTGTGTATCAAGCTGTTCAGCAGACAACCTCAGCACAAGGAATTAGAGTTCATGCTTAAGGCAAATTTGGCTTTCTCTCCACAAGGTATTTTATTCTCCATTAAAGTGCATTTCTCTGTGAAACCCCCGTTATACAGAAAAATCCGTATTAGGTGAGTATACTGAACTAATGGAAAACACTGTTGGGGTGATATTGCTTCTTCTGTTACTTAATATGCTGGAACTGCAATAAGCTTGCGAGTCATTTCTTGGTGCATATAAATGCTAATGGCATTCGTTAAACACAGGCTCTGAGAGCCACAGCCCACTGAAATGCTAGAAAAGGAAATGTAGGAAAGGAAACTCTTGATTTTCACAAGCTTCTGAGAGGGACTGGTCAGGCACAATCTCCTTTCTTCTCTGACTGATGCACAGAGAGAGCTTAGCTGAGGGGAACCACTGACACCCTAAAATTGTATCAGGCAAAGCATCCTAAGGAACCAGGCAGAGCAGCAATGCCTAAAGGATTTCTTTTACAACTAGGAACCTTGTTTCACTGGTGGAACTCAGTATTTGCCTGTAAACAAAAATTATTCTAAAGGAAAGACACAGCAAAGAGCAGGCATGGCTTACGAGAAGCCAGCACCGGAGCTCCTGTGTGTGATGGGATGAGCTTTGCTTTGGGGGTCTGGAAATGCCTGGCTGCCACTGCTGTTGGGGGTAAGCTGTGAAACCTGTGCCCTGCTCTGCCTGGTTATTTGGCTGCAAGGCAAATGGTTCGACACGAGGGCATTCTGCAAAAGGCTCCTTACCTCAGCACGGAGCAAAACTCTGTCCTCAGCAGTTCACTATTCATAGCTCCTGCCCTGGTCAAGAAGAGCCAAGGGCAGAGGAAAAGCAGCTGCTGGATCAGGTTTCCCTGGCACTGTCTGTGAGGGGCAGAGAGGCAGAGCAACACTCATCATTCGGGTTTGACAGACAGGTTTCTGTTTCATAGGAAACAGGGATATTTCCCCCCCTGCTTTTGAGGGTTAACAGGTGGATATGCATCAAAAGTACCCCAAGTCTGGTTACTGCTGAATGTCTCCAAAGCAAGGCAAGCAGACATCCTGGCTGTAGCAATATGTGTAAAAGGATGTAGGTTTTTATGAACAAAAGAGAAAAGGGAGGCGGTTGCTGTACAGCAGACAGGTGACAATTAAATCATTTTAAATACTAGCTTGATATGCTAGGGGAAGGCTGGAAGGCATTTACCATGCTATTCCCACCATGCTAAATACTAATTAAAGACTTGTATCTCATATGGTTCTCTCATCCTGCAGCACTTCGGTGTTTTCAGTTTTTCAGTAACAATTTAACACCCTCATTCCAAGCTGTGGAAAATTATCTTGCACTGCAGCATCTGCTCCCAAGCTCGCTCCTTGTTTGTGGAATTAAAGCCTTTGTACTCTGCTTTCCTAGGCAGCTAAAGGACTGTGGGGTCTCTCCTTTCCTCACCAGTTTTCAAACGAGAGGTGTTTGATTGAGATAAATGTGTGTTTGCATTATTTTAATGAAAACCCCCAGGCTGACAGTCCTCACTTACAGGGAACACCATCCTTGGCTGCATGGAGGACAACGAAAGCATGCACTCATTCTGAGAGGGAGAAACTGGAGGAAAAGAAGAGCAGTGATGCATTTTGCTTGTGGTTCCAATATATTGTGTGTGATATTCTGCTTTTCACTTGCCCTGATGTGTGAACATTTTGCTGAGGGTACTTTTCAATTAGAAAGAGCTCTAAAAACAGGGCTCCATGCTCCTCCTTATATGGTTTTTAAGCCCGGAATATCATTTTCCCAAAGTACCTAATAATGTTTGGTGTCCATCTGTTAGTGCCTTGAAAGAACATATTTTTCCAAGACTAGAAAGTTAGACTGCAGGCTGGCAGAGTTCCTAGTCAGCTGTTTTTTCTCAGAGCAAGCAAGCAAACCAGAGGAGGCTGCAGATGTGGCCCCCAACAAGCAAAACACACCCGTGTGCTGTCAGAACATCTATTTATCCTCAGATGAGAAGTCTCACACTGACAAAATGCTGAGCTGTGGCTTTCAGGTGAGATTAAAGGCCTTTGTGGCCCCAGTGTGCACTCCATGCCACTTTTGCTGTCAGAGAGTCTCTTTAATAATTGATTATTTATTCTAATCATAGAGATCTTTTAATCAGAGAGATCTCTTTCTGAAAGAAAGACTACCTTGATATATTTTGCTGGCAATTTCTTTAAATCTTACTATTTGTGACATCCCAAAAGAAAACTGTTATGTGTAAGGGAGATGTTTAATTGGGAATGAATTCACTACTCTTATAATAACCAAGAAGTGTCCTAGCCAAGAGGAATGGCAATAGTCAAAGCTTTTATGTCAGATTGCACCTGGATTTTGTGAGTAAGAGGTGGGATGGCCTTTACAACAACTGCAGTGTTATGGTCAACATTCCACAGATTTTATTTTTTTAGCCTTTCTTAAATGAGGATGGCAAAAAAATAAAAAAAAAAAAAAGTGATTAAGAATTCATTTTCTCAGTTTGCTTTCTATTAAATCTATATAAAATAGCTCACAGAGTCCCAGTTCCTTCAAGACAATTTCACGTGTAGATGATCTTGTAATAAATGATGTCCCATTATGAAGTTATTTTCTGTATCTCTAGTCATTAGTGAAACACAGCTGTAAACAGCTGTAACAAATTAGGGCTGTTCGTGCAAGCTTGAATGCTTCAATGAGAGAATTTTAATTTTACAAAAGAGATAAAAATCCTTAAGTATTTAAAAACAAATACCTTGGTGAATAGTGAGCAGCTGGTGAACTGAAAACAAAACTTCTGGGAATTCTGTCACTTAAAAAAAATTATCTATTTTTGGTCTTTCTTTTGTCAGTCCAGGAAACAAATCTGTTTGTTTCTCAAAGGCTTGTATTTTGGTTCAGGGGGTAATTCCAGAATTTTTTGTGGCCTTTAGTTTCAACAGACCTCTTATGATTGGCTGATTTTCTTTACTCAGGATTTTATATAGTACTATCCATATTGTTAAAAAAAAAAACTACTGAAAGCTGCTCCCAAAATATCATTCTTCCCAAGATATAGGGATGTTTAAAATATTCTCTACTTTCAAGTTCATATAGCTGTCCAATTACACTGATTTAATTTATATTATAGCATAATGTAAATTATGCTACGTTATGAAAACCTATTATTATATTTCATGATCTCGTTTTAAGACTATCACATTTGTCTTTGCAGTTCTGTGTTACTGCCAGGAATACACTGCACCTACAGCCTGTGATTAGTTCTTTTATCATATTAGGAAGGCAATGTAGGAATTTGTATCACAAGAAACCTGCTGCCTCTAACATACCTATGTTTTCATTTTAATGTTCATACATGTTTTTTATTTAATGCATTTATATGCTTTGCAGTGACAAAGTTCCCTTGGTTTTGGGAATCCCACTAAGCTACACATGGTAGTTTTTTGAGTCTGGTTTCAAAGCCCACGTTGGCACTAACCTTTCATAAGGCACCCAGAGCACACAGGGTGGGTGAGGACCTTGGCATGGCACCGATGGGAGAGCTGCAGCTCTCCTTGTAGTCTACTCAGCTGTTTTTCCAAGAGGAATTTTGGGAATGCTGGGGGCACCCATGGGTAGCATAGGCCATGCAGGTGCAGTTTGTGTTCACCTGGCCATGGAGGCTGGTGGAGCTTTGGACATCCCAGGCAAATAATTCCACAGCAAAGAGAGGTTGCAGTCAAAGGACATCAAGCGAAATATATTCCTTATCTTCTTTTGTTTTGCTACTGGCTACACATTTTCCTTGGCAAGGGCCTGTCTCATTGCTTATTAAACAGCCTGTGTTCCCTTCTTTTGATTGAAATCTTCCTTTCCTCTCAATTGCCCTAAGCACTAAGTTTTTAAAGGACTCAGCCTGACATCAGCATGATATTATTTTTAAAGTGTTTCTTCCATGTGGCTTAGGATTTTGCCAGGCAATGTGCTTGAGAGGGAGGTCATCAAAGCTGGACACTTCTATTTTTCTCTCATCCAGTAACACCTTAGGAACCATTTTGTTTCATCTGATCTGGCTTCTCAAATTCACTGTTTTTAAGACAGCCACTCAGCTGATGTGGCTTGAAACCCCATTACTGGTGGCCAGCTCAGCTTGTGCCTGGGGAAACAGCTCCCCTTCATTCACAGATCAGCAAACTCTCCAGCTGGCCTGCAGGGGAACTTCTCCTCCCGTGAAGCAGCAGTGCTTTGTCTCACCTGGCACCACAGGTGTGTGTTGGTGACAGCAGTGATGAAAAAATCTGTAAATCTAAAACATTTTTTTGTTAATTTGATACTGAAGCATAAAGATAACAAGACATGTTATCTTTATCAGCCCAGCCATGTAGCAAGTGCAATGAAGGAATTTCTAACAATTCAGAGCAGTTAACTGTTGAAATGCTGTCAGGATTTTTTCCTTGGAATTGAAATTTATACAGACACTTGAAATGTGAAAAATGCCAAAAGCAAAGAAATTTTAACAGGGCTTGTATCTGAATTTCCTTCTATCAGTAAGTCAAATGGTCATTTGCTTAGTGAGGCAAGTCTGGTGAGGGTGGCAAGTAGAAAACTAATTAAGGAAGAGGGTTGAGAATGTGCTTAGTATTAGATATTGTTTCATGTTAACATGATCACGGCATCATGACACAACTTTTTTATTCCTTAAACTGCAGAAGGGGGCCCTGACTGGCAGTGGAGTCCCCTGAGCTCAGTCCTGCCTGGAAAGGGCCTCACAGAAGAGCTCCCACCCTGTTGGAGCTTGAATGAAGATATGGCACTATCGAAGGCTATTAAACTATTTATTACTTAGAAATAAATCAGATAAGACATCAGTTTCAGAGGCTGTGGATTTAGAGCAGTAAATCATCCATAGCTAAGGAGAAAGTCACAAGTTTCTGAGTTCTATGGCAATATGCAACTCTCTGGTCCAATGAACAGCTAACACAGAGTTTTGTTTTGACCTTATAACCTATTGATTTTATTACTTTCTCCTGCATTGCATCTGTCTTTCATCCAATAGCTTGGCAATGCATGTAACACACATATGCTTCTATTATAACAACTAAATTCTTAACTTAAACTATAAAATCACATTACTACACTTCAGAATATTTACACTATACTTCCACTATATCACTCAATACAGTTTTTTATTTACTTAAAGCATATTCTTACTTAAAACTATAGGAACACAGGTTTATAGTTTTTCTGTTTAATATCTGTGTGCCTTTATCATTGCATCAACCCAAGCTCTTTCCAAAGCTACATCAAACCCATTAGTGTGTGTGGAAGTTTCTACTTTTCTGTTTCCCACACCACCCAAGGGTTTAGAATTCAGCAGCTGGAGGGACTGTCCTAGTATCATCCTCAGCTTCCTGGGAAGTGAGGCACACAGGAGGGAGGTGCCAAATTTCTGTTTGTCTGGGAGTTGATTGCAGGGCAGTCAAATGCCAAAATGGGTGGTGGTGTTCTGAGGCTTGGGCCAAAGGGGGTGGCTGCAGATCTCTGCAGCAGAGGCCAGGACTGAGTGGCACCTCCTGGGTCCCAACCTGGTGCACTAATGTGGCAACAATTTAGCCATTATTGCATGTTTGCTGCCACCAGTGAAGTTATTCCCCCCCCACCCCCTGAATTTTTCCCTTCTTAGATGTTTGCATCACATTATACCCCCTTCACACTGCTTTCCCATTTACAGAAAACAAATGCAAATCTGACAGATCCATCTCACCAATCCAAGTTGGACATTTCCAGCCTCAAGCATTAATGTAAGCTCCCTTTCAGACACAATTCTCCAGCCTACACGCAGAAAGAGAGATGGTGGATGTTTCTCCTTTTAGTGCACCATCATTATTCTGACAACTTAATTTCATTTCTTATCATTTGTCTCTCTCTGCAGCGCCAGCTCCTACATGCACAACTCATTTTTCTCCAGTAGGCACCACTGTGGGGATCATAATTTCCTTTATCCTGCACGCAGGGGCACTTTCTTCACCCTGCTGTTGCCAGCCCTAGGCTCTGTTCCCACCATCTATCCAACAGCCCCAGGTGGGAGAAGCACAGCCCTTGGGCCCAGTGCTCAAAATGCTTTTAATTGTGTCCCAATTAGATGCTGCCCATCCTCCAGCTGAGTCACTTGGGCTGCTCCTCAGCCAGCACCTGAGCTGAGGCTGGTTTTGGCTTCTGTTACAATAAACTGAAATGAAAATACATTTGGGAGTTGACTTGTTCTTCTGTTGTCTTTCTCTGGTCTTAAAATTAAAGCCAAAACATGGTTTAGGGGGAAAAGGGGTTTTCACTTTGGTGTTTATTTAAGGATCTTTGGGTACAGTACTTTGTTTAAGTAGAATGTTTCCAAATGTATATACTGTTCTTTTACACACTGAAATACATGCAATTATAGGCTTTGTAAATTAGCATATTTATCAAAGATTTTTTAGTGAGAGGTTGGAGTGAACTTTCTGGTTTGAGGAATTTTTTTTTTTTTTGGATGGGCTTATCTTAGTTTACAAAAATATTTTTTGGAGAGGCCTTTGGTGTCTGGGATCTTTAGGATGTTTGGTCTTCTGGTTAAACAGTACAGTGGGTCTTAGTTAACTTAAGGTCCCAGACTTGAAAAATTACAAATATGTAGGTTAAAAAGTATTAAGAATACATAAAATTATATTAAAGGGTATATAAGAGGGGTATAGGGGTATAAAAGAAAAGACAAAAAATTATTGTGGCATCACTTCCCGCTGCAGCTCTGTCAAAGCTTCCCTCACATGAAGCCAGTGTGTATTAACCACAGGGAACCCTAACTGCATTTATTTATATTTATTTATGTTTAACATGAAGCACAGTCTTACAATCATCACTCCTTAACCAACCACATAGTTATGGATTTTGTCAGCTTAAAACTATGGAGAGCTGTAAATAAGTGATCCACTGGTACTCTTCACTTACTACAAATCAAACCTTTAAAACACCAAGGTGGTATGGGGGGAAGGCATTGCCAAACGTAATTTCTAACAAGACAGTGATGCCTGAGATGGCCACCGAAAAAACAGAGACTAGGCAGGAATAAGGGAATAAAGGTAAGTATTTATTTGGAGGGCCTTCAAAGGCTCACCCTGGGGGTACAGAGGCTACTCCCAAGATAGATCCCAAGTCATGAGTTCTTCACACTTTTATAGGTTTGGTGCATTTGCATATCAGAGTTAATTCTCCAATTAAAGCTTCAGTTAATGATGTAATTTCTCCAAGCTTACCCCCCTTCTAAGATGCTGGTTTACACATTGGGGCCTAGCACAGTCTGGGTGTCCTTGGAGAGGCTCTGTTATGTCTATCTGGCATGAGAGAGCAGAAGTTAACAGGCTACAAGAAACTTCAGAGTTACACTCCAGGCAGTACAGGATGTGAAAAATATGAAAGCTAAAACCTAAAGCATCATCTGGCCATGTTTATTTTGTACATCATCTGTTTCCTTGTTGTTTGGGGCCACCAGAAGAGCTATCCCAGAACTATTTAGCAAACAGGAAATGCAGACACTCTTTGCCCTGCCCCTCTGAAACAAACCTCCCAACCCAGCAGCACTCAGCTCCCTATCCCCCTCCCACCTCCATTATCAGTTTCTCCCCCTTTACAGCTGCTCTCAGCAACTCCTTTATCGATTTGCTAGATTATTTAACTGGTTTTTGTATGTTGTCACGGGATTTTTCCACTTTGTGATATAGGCCCAAAAGGCACATGCCCAGGGGAGGGTTGTTAGTGCCAGGCACCCCTCACTGTTTGGGTCAAAGCTGCTCAGCCATCAGAACTCTGGTTCTACAAAGTGCAACATTCCCAGCTCACAACTGAGCGTTCCCTCGCTGGGCCTATGGTCTTTAATTCCTTCTCTCCATGCACAGCAGCTTTAGACATGCAGTAAATGAAAAGATGCAGATACAACATATCAACAGACAGAGTTCTTTTAAAAATAAATAGCTGCATTAAAAGCATCAAGGTGGTAAATCCTATATATACACTGTAATATTACCTTCCTGCTTAAAGACCCTTCCAGTCATTTTTGCAAGCGTTTGGGGCAGGATGTTTCACAGCTGTTTAAAAACATGCCAGGTACGTGCTCAGCTCTTCTTTTAGGGCAGAAAAAGGTGAACTCTTGGCATATATTGCATACAACATATCAAAAGACAGAGTTTTTTTAAAAATTAGTAGCTGCATTAAAAGGATCGACATGGTAGATTCAATATATGCACTGCAATATTACCTTCCTGCTTAAAGACCCTTCCAGTCATTTTTGCAAGCGTTTGGGGCAGGATGTTTCACAGCTGTTTAAAAACATGCCAGGTACGTGCTCAGCTCTTCTTTTAGGGCAGAAAAAGGGGAGCTCCTGGCACATCCTGCACACATTCCATACCAGTTGCAGCAGCTGCACAGCAGAGGGAAGGTGGGTATGGAAAGATGAGCTGTAATTACGTCCTACACTCCTGGACAGCGGCAGCACTAAGCAGCCTACCGGAGGTATTTCACTCTCAAAAGGCTCTTAGACTGAAACCATTACCTCTACTAGGAAGAGCAGTCTGAGGAATAACACCCTGAAGGAGTGTGTAGAGATGATACTGCACACGAGGTTGTAAAATGTTCCCTTCAACACCGAGACTAAACGTGCATAAAAGGGATGGCTTCTGGAAAGGCCTTAAAAGCTGCTTAATAGTAACTCTCGCTTCTGCCACACATCCATTTACAAGGCTTTTAAAGAAAGCATGTATTTTATCCCTCCCAGGCATGCTATTTATGTCAGCAGTGGGCAGATACAGCCAGTCCTCTATGCAGCTTGTTAAAAGCTTTTAAAAATACATGAAGAGCCAGGCGGAATAAAGGTCAAGTGAATAACAGGAGTGTATAAAATATGTTGCATTAAACATTTAAACTAGTGGTTTTCCTAGTGTCTTTATTTCATGCTGTTCCTTCATAATACTTTAGAAACCAATTTGCCTGGTGTTCTTCTAGGCAGCACATGGCAGAGGAGCCAAGAGTGCCTAAGCAGGATGGGCACTGTGGAAACCTTGGTGATCTGTCAGCTCACATTCCTCTCTTTCCCAGATTTGTCATCTCCTGGTCACACAGAGCTGCATCCCAGCAGTGCCACACACAAAACCTGACACTCCACCACTCTACCTATTTAAGTGACACAAACAAAAAGAAAAAAAGAAAAGAAAAGAAGTGCTTTGCAACCAGAAAGGGAATTTGCAAACATCAAGGGTAAAAGACAATTTGATTTCTCTTCATTTCTGGCTTTATTTTATTGTTTATGCTCTATATTTCCCACTAAAAAATTGAATGGCAAATAAGGAAATCTTGGGCAAACAGGCCTTTGAATTAAATTACTGGAGCTTATTTTTGTTTTCTCTTGTCACTATGCAACGTCACCAAGTCATGATGACCATCTTGGCAGTTATTCCACAAAAATCCTGATATTGTCAGGATAGCAAATATTTCCCTGCCATTCAAATTCTGTGGGGAAAAAAAAGCCAATTGTAATCTGAAAATATTGACTGTCTTAATATCACCTTGTGGTATGGATATCACAAATTTTGGTTATTTCTTTTGTGTATAAAATTTGGGCTCACAGTACCCAGCATGGACAGAAACCCCACACATCACCAGGAAAAAAGGTTTGAAACAGGAAGAAGTTATCAACTTGTGGCTCCATGGTTTAACCTTAGTCACAGCAGTGTGCATTTGGGGGTCAGGCATCACATTTAAATGGATGGCTCAACACAGGGGTTGGAAAAGAAGGAAAATTGCATAAAAATTATATAAACAAAATTCTGAAAAGTCTGTCATAAAATAGACCTTTTCCTTAGCCTGTCATTGTCATTTTCTGGTAAGTTATTTTGCTTTTCCAGTTCTATATTTTTCCATATAGCAGCTCTGACATCTAATTTTAATTACCTCAGCCAAAGGCTTGTGCCTCTAGATAATTAGGTACAGCTGTATTCAATCTAAGTACCTCATTGGGTTTCAAAGTTATAAATATTATTGTCACAGAAAGGGAAAATGTCCAAAATCTACCATACAGGCCTCAAATGTTCAATATCCATGAGTTTCCCAAAATTATCTTTCTTGCAAGTAGCAAAACCAGAAAATATAATTTAATTGAGTCCTAACTGGGCCCTCTCAAAATGACTAAAATTACCAAGTTCTTGGCTAAGCTCTTGGAATGTAGTTAGCTATACTTTAAAAACGTATTTGAAAAATGTTATGTGTATTTATACCAGGATTACAGAACTTCAGCAGATAATAATTACAGTACTGAAGAATGAAGTTAAACCCTTCCATAAGTGGGTATGGAAGTAGGGCCCCAAATCCTATTTCATGATTTCTTTGGACATTCAGGTGACTGAGTCTCACTGAAAATCAGGTGGGACCCAGATTCCTTACAGGGTGTCTAAATATGCAGCAGTTGCTTTTGGGAAGAATGAAGGAGGAAAATTATTGTTAATATTTTTGGAAGAAGTTAGAAACAACAACAGCAACAACAAAACTTACTCCAAGCTCTCTTCACCAGAGAAACTGCAGTAAAATCAAGAAAAGCAAATTAATTGAAATAGTTATAGGTTATATGTCATGATTCTGTCATGGATAACACGCTGTGTTCATCCTCACTGTGGGTGGTGGCTGCTTCCAGCTGTGCTGACATCAGTTGCTCACTGCAACAGAATTTCATAAAGGGGCCAAATTTTTCTCTTTGTAGAGACTGTCCTTAATTTTCTTTTTCCCAATTTAAAAGGTCACAGGGATCACATTCAGGGACACATTAACTTTCTCAGCTCAAACAAATCTCCCCGAGTTTCTGTCAAGCCTATAATTAGAACTGAAATTTTGTGAGATGTTTAACCTTGGTTTTTCCTTTCTACCCCTTTTATTCTGTCCTGTTTCTTCATGGTGGCAAGGCCTGCAGGTGTGCAAGAGAAAGGCAAGCTCCAGCCTCACGACACACACAGCTTGGACAGGGACTTGTTCAGGGTGCCACTAACTCACCCCAGCTTCCTGCCCAGCCCTCTTGGTGGAAGTTCCTTCAAGATAAAGTCAGCAGAAAGGAACCATTCCCTCCTGTAAAGAGCTTGGTATCCTCATACCTGGTGCTGTGTTCCAATAAAATATTGAAATCTGCCCAGAAACTGCCTTGCTGAAGGTGCAGGTTCCTTTCCTGGAAGCCTGGTAACCTCTGGAAGTGAGACTGGAGATAAAGCAGGATTACATCTTAAACCCCAACACTAAGCTTTGCCAGGCTCATCAGTCATTTTCCTTTCTTTTCCTCTTTTTGTCTGTACTCAATTGGAGGTTGGAAAAAGGGGGATTGCTAGTTTTATGCCAATAAATCCCATTCTTGTCTAACACAGCTGGATTAAACGCTTTCTGAGCTTTATGATCCAGAATTACTGTCTCCTAGCTATAGAATATATGTCTTGATAATTATTCCACAAATTTTATAAGTCTCCATCTATCTGGGCCTCCAACCAGAATGGGAATTATAACCTCATCTGAAAAAAGGGATTATGACTACATCCTCCCCTGCCATCACAGAGAAGTTGCTCCCTGAGGACTCACAAGACAGGGCTCACAGATGCTTAATTTCATGAAAGCACTAAGTCACAGTGACACGAGTGCCAAAAGGAAGAATTACACCCTGGTTTTTTAGCTGCCTGCAGAACATACTTGAGAGCAGCTCCCTCCCAATTACCCAAAGGGGATCCACAGGACGATGGCAGGTTGTGAGGTGTTCCTTCACTGCAGGGCTCTCACTGCCCTACCTGCCCCTGCAGACCATGACCAGCCCATGTACCAGCTCGTGGAGACTCATTAACTTGCTCCTAAGTGATGCACGCCTGAAATGTTCTTCAAAATGTGGAAATAAAGCCCTTTCTGTGACTGTTTTCCTCTAAGACAGTTACCCATAAATTTCTGGAGAGCCATGAAAACACTCCGCAGGGACAAAATAATTGCTGGTGATTCAGTCAGAAAAGCGACAGTAAAGGTTAATTTCCTAGAAAAGAATATTTCTCTAATAGAGATTGGGTATGAGGAAACGAAGGTCAGAATTCTACAGCTTCAGAATTTAATCAGACAACTTTCTGAAAAGGCCAATATATACCAAAAGCCATGTATTAAAAATGTTGGAAATAAAAGAATGCAAAGACAAGCATCCCTTTTCTGCAGCAGGTAAAACAAAAGACGCTGGTGTATGGGGGTGGGAAAGGACTCTTTTGGTAAGAACCTTGGGACTTTCATGAATAAACATAAAGCCTTTTAAAAGGAGCTCTGTGCAAAATCCACCCAAAGGTTAAGACCCTTTTAACAATTAAGTAGCAAGGAAAAAAATCCAATTCTTCTTTTGGTCTGAACAGACTGTCACATTCAGCAGCAAGCAATAATTTGACCTGCAGCCTGTTTCCCTTTTTCTCTCTTTTTTATCTTTCTCTTCCTCCATTTTTCTCTTTTTCTTTAATTAATTTCTGCCTTTTTCATTAATCCCTCTAGTTTCTCTTTTCCCTTCACCCTGCCCCTTTATCCAAAGCCCACTGCCTATACAATGGGTCAGGAACTAACACGCTGAGTGTGTAATTACTAGTAAAACCATCTGACTGTTTGCAGACCCTCTGAATTTTGTCTTTCTTTTTGACCAGTGAGCATTTTCAAATCTGAAGTGCTCAACCTTATACCAATGCCTGTGAGAAGGCCAGAGTGACCTGTAAAAATCGACATACCTTTCTGAGAAACCATTAGAAAACAGCCAAGAGCTGACAAGCCACCAGCTTCTGAAATTCCCCAAATGAGACAACTGACAAAGGGAAGACTGGAAAGGTCTGACAGCCAAGAGATGCACTGGAAATGCTGGAGAGAGAAAATGAACAGGAGTTTCCAGAGCTGAGAGGAGAACCAAGAGCTCTGCAGTGAGGTGGCCCAACAAGGTCTTCTGGGCTGGGTCTAAGCACTTTGGAAGTCATTCTGGCTCTGCAGAAAGCCTGGGGATTGCTCTTGGCTCCTTGAACCCATCCAAGAGAAAGTTTCAGAAGACAGAGGAGATTAAATGAGCAATGTGCAAAGAGCACTGCCCAGCTTTTGTATTTTGTGTGCACCTCTGAGAAAGCAGCAGTAGCACTGCAGGAGAAATGCCTGCATGTCCCAGGTCATCTCTTCACTTTTTGATTGTCTCTGAGCTGTCTTGCTCCAGGGATTTTGTATCATCTCTGTGATCTCTTTCCTCCATGGAAATATTTAATTTAGGGTCTGCTGTCCATGGAAAATTAGGATTTCAGCCAAAATAGATTTTATGGGATTAGAGCCTCTTCAAAGAGAATGCATAATTGTCCAAGGAGAGGCACTGACCAGAACTGTAAGTATGTGCATTCCCTACTCAGATTAAACCATAATTGCTAAAAGTACCAGAAATACCACACTGATATCGACACCTTTAACCTTCTCATGACTCAAAATCAACAATCTGCTGGCAAGGCCAAGTTCCAAACACCAATGGCACTGGAGGCAGACACTGACTCTATTCCCTGTTCTTCTTTATACATACAATTGAATTTTGAATATTAATTTTTCCTGCCCAGAACACAAAATGCTGCAGAATGATGGATAAATGCTGAAGAATGGTTAGATAGAGTCAGAAGGCAGCAGACCAAGCAATGGTGAACTGTGGTGACTGGGAGAGTAAAAAAAATTAGAATAAGGAATTGTAAACTTCAGTAATATGGACAAAGTGAGAGATTTAGGTTAATTAAGGCCTAATAAACCCCAGTATTGATAGTCACTATTAGATTTCCAAAACCTTGATCATAATCAAATATCTGGAACCAAAGACTTATGTGAATCTTAGCAAAACCAAAAAAACCCCTTTGGTTGATGTCATCCCTTGTATGTACATGTTTGAACACTGCTACTTATTATTGCCATTTAAAATATTTACTGCTTTTATTGACTTTACATGCCTATATACACTCCCAACTTTGTTGAATAAAATGAAATATTGCATCTATGTCTTTAGTTGCTAGGCACAACCTCCATTAAATATAGTGAAGACTTTAAATATGAAGTAATCTTTGCTGCTTAATAAAAGTGAAGTTGGCCAGTGATAATTTGTGTTCTTTGTAAGCAAGGAATGCCATAGAAAGAGAGACTTTGATGTGGCTCAAACGAGAAAAAAGGGACAGACTTCAAGTCAATTATACCAGCAGCTTCATTAAGGCACTCAAAAAACTGTGGACATCATTAATTAAGTTTATTTATACTTCCTTCCCTCCCTCTCTTCTTCCCCCTCCTGCCACCTTCATCTCCAAAACACTCCTACATCACGCCAACATTCTCTGTAGAATTAAAAAATAATTCTTCATCCCTGACCAAAAAGGAAAAGTAATTTTCCTGCTCATCTTCGCCATCACGGTTTCGCTGTTATCACTTTGCAGTGAGGTGCTGGGGTTCCCTCCGCTCGGCCAGCAGAGATTTCCAGTATTCCCAGCAAAAAGCAAAAAATGGGAGCAGCAAGTAGAGGCAAGTCCAATTCGTGTGAGAGATTGGCATCCCACTCTCTTTTTCATCTTACCATGTTCAGTTCCAAGGTTTTAATTTGAGCCTGCCTGTTTCTAGGTTTTGAGGTGTTTTCCATCCTTGTGCTGCCTCCAGCCTTGTGTCTTCCCGAGGGACAGCTTAAAGATAAAAAAGAAAGAAAAAGAAATGCCAGGGACTTTAAAATGCGGGGGGTGAGAACAGAGGAACAGACGATCCAACCAATTTGGCTATTCGTGTGTTCTCTGCTTTATTATCTCAAAATGTCGGGTTATATAGAGTTCAGATAGTTTACAAATCCAGGTGCTTTTTAATTGGTATACAAGGTGAAAAAGAATTTAAAACAATTCAGTCCTAAAACGGCTACTATGATTACAATATAACTATGCTATCGAAAATCAAACACACTTTAATAGGTATTTTTTGCTACGCCACAGGTTTTAAACTACAAACTAGGCCCAAAATTTCAAGGCCTAGCTAAAGCTCTTCCATCAGAAAATCAGACCCACGCCCCTGCAAAAATTCTGCTCCAACAGCTGGTGTGGGACAGGGTGCAACAACTCTCTGGATGTCCACTGGGCTGGAGCCCCTCACCAACCTCTCTCGGGTCCAGCTCTAACACTACCTGAGGGGCTGCACACAGAAGGACCCAGAAGGTGAATCTCTGATTGTAAAGATGGCACCTGCATTCAGGAGCACCCTCCACCCAGATAAGGTTTCTGGAAAAAGCCCGGGGATCCCACATCTTGTAATATTGCTGAGATAGCAGCAGAATTTTCCAAGGCTGAGGAAATCTCCTCTCTGTGCTGGCCAGAAGTGATGCTGAGTTCAGGGAGACGCCTTCCTTCAGATCTGTTTTTAGTGTTTTTAAGCCCACATTTCTTCCCCACTCCACCACAAATGCTGTTCTTCACTGGTAGCACTGCCCTGTGTTTTGTTTAGTCAACACCTGGTGTTTCATTGGAATGACCAAATGGCTCAAAATCACACTTCTAATTTAAAAAAGTGTTGCTGAAGGGCTCTTCTTCTTTTGGATCACGCACCCAGGGTGCTGGAGCCACCTGTGCCATTTGCATTTTCCCTCACAGCTGACCCACTTGAGCTAAGCAGCACCACATTAAACCACTAAGGTCAGCCTTGAGCCCCAGCGGAGGCAAAGAGAGCACCTAACCCTCAGGAAATGCAAATTTGCTTTTGTTCAGGAAGGATTCCCAAGGAGGGGCCCGGTGTGAAGTGTCCAGTGCTGCCTGAGGGTCGGTTTCCAAAGAAACAAGGAACTTCTCTCAGCAGTCCTTGCACTCCTCCAGCATCTCGAACATCGCAGGCTCCTCAACACATTCAGCTCTGACTGCCTGCACTTGTCATTAACAGCAACCAAAGAGCCCAGGTGGCACCAATCCACACTCCAGGACTGAAATATGGAGGATAAAAAATGATCCTGCTCTTGCCAGCCACTCGAAGTGCCTGTGTTTTCATCTCACCACTCTTTGGCAGTATAGAAAGCTCATGCAAACACAGCACTGTTCACTTCCTCTGTGCCAAAGGGATTATGTCATTTGTGGAGGTCGAGGCTGCACTGTTTAGGTATTAAGTTGATATTTTGAAGAGTCTCAACAGTTAGCCCTGCCTGGTCAGTGCTGGCAGTGAGTCACCAACCTCAGTAAGAGCAAAGGTGGAGTGCATTTAAACAAAGCTCTCAATACTTATATTTCAGTTAATTTCTGACAACCTCTCCCTGCAATCAGAATATTTTAAGGTTGATGCAGCTCATGTCTTTTTTTTATTTTAGAGGTTTTTTTCACAGAGGGAACCAAAATGGAAGACTGAGAAAGCTCCACCTGAGTCTTTGTTTATCCATGGAAGGACAAACTCTGTATGAGACTTCACATTAAATATTAATATATTTGAGACATATGCTAGCATGAGAGAACAGAAAAATATTCATGCTTTTTTTCTTATAGCAAGATTTATACCAAGTAAGTCCCTGACCAAAAGCCTAGATACTACTTCTGTAAAAAAATGTTGCATATATTAGGACATACAGTTTATTTAGGCTAGATAGACTTTGAGACTTTTCAGGCTTTGATAATATCTCACTACAGATTTTATGTTCTGATCTTATATAGAAACCTCAGATCAATCAAGTAGAAAAAGCCATAAACATTCTTCACAGGACTTGAACTCTTTCTTGTGTTTTCTGTCCACAGAAATTAAGGAAGCTGTTTTGTTTGTCCAGAAAATGAAGGAAATTTCATTGCAATTTCACTTTCTCAGTAAACTTGGGGTGAATCTGGACACAGCTGTTGCACTTATATTTTTGGGTCAATTCATGTGGTCATTTCAGTCCTCAGATTAGGAGAGAATCTCACAGATAAACTAAAATTAGACAGTGTGATACGCTTTCATGGATTTTTTTCAGTCAGTTAAATTGGTTTATTTTTTATTCCATGTAGAATGAGTGGGTATGTCAAAAAAATCTACCATATTTTCCAAAGCGATTTACTGTCTTGGGCTAATACCAGACATTTCTATTATTTGAGTGAAATGTTCAATATTGATGGTAGGTGATTGTTTTGCTTTGCATAGTGTCCTTAACACAAACAAATCTGCTAAGAAACCTTCTAAGCAATGTTTTTCAGCAGAAAGTGTCAAATCATCAAAGCCAAGGCCTTTTAGAAAGGAGCAGACATGAACAAAAACATCTGGAAAATACATCTTTATACCAAAATTTTTACAATACCTTGTTTTAACATTTTTCTAATCATTCTGGTTGATTTTGCTTCAAAATTTCAGCACCTCTGACCTGTGTATGGATTAAAAATGTGCAAAATGCCTGAACGGCTGTTAAATAACTTAGATTTGAAAACAAACTTTCAGATACCGGTAATTAAATCAGAGCATAAGCAGACAAATTTTGGGACTGGTGAGAAAAGGCTGCACAGGATTAGAGATGGGAATCAGGCAGAAATCTGTCCTCATGTTACCTGTCCTCAGGTTACCAGCCATTGTGGCTGCAGAATCCCATCAGGGGAGGCTGTTCCTTTTTACACATTAAACACAGGGCTTTTTTGTGTTGAAATATGCTACAAAGGATATCAGCTTTTTGCTCAAAAGGCTAAAGCAAAAAAAAAAGGAAAAAAACCCCTTCCAGTAGGTCTAATTAAATATTATTTTAGAGCATTTTTATGGTTTTTTATCAATTCAAGGAATGTCTTTTTTCTTTTAGGTCTTTCTATGTGTTCGCCATTGTTTGCCTGTGAAACACCTCATGAAGTCCATTTTTTGGGTAAAGGCTGTGTACTCTTTTCATTCCTGCTAGCTTAAGGAAGAAGAAAAAAGGCAGGAAGAAAGACAGGGGAAAAAAGGCAGCACCTTCCTACATATTCCACCAGCATCCTCATCTGGAAACTCCCAGGAGCTCCGAGTTTGGCCTCACCAGGAGCAGGACAGAAATAGCAATAATGGTGTCTTTGACGTGCTGCAACTTTTGTGCCACCAACATAAAAGCTCCATAGCTCAATTTCCTAGTTTTGCATCGCATTTTCATCCCAAAGAATTCTGTGCCTTTGGAATCTGGGTTGGAGGGCGGCACCCTCTGAGTGCAGAACTTGCTGAATAATAGGAGGAGGAGGAGGTGCCCACCAAGCCTTCGCCTCCTGTCCTGACACAGAGCACGAGGGAACCTGAGAGTCATAGCTCTGAATGCTAAATGACTCCACAGTACAATTAGGGTTTCGGGTTTTAATTCCAGTGTGCACAATTAACTCCTCAGCAGCCTCAGGGGGTGATTCAGAGATGCCCTGTGCCATTTTAAGAATCCTGTTAAAGGCTGCCAGACCATGGGAGGGAGCTGCAGAAGACACAAGTCTCTCTGGAGCTGCAGCAGGAGGGCAGGCCCAGTGCACCAAAACCAGAAATATCAGTGTATGGCTGGACACCAAAATCCCTCTTCTCTACTTGAAAAGGCAGACTAATGAA
Organism: Erpornis zantholeuca; assembly: GCA_013400515.1. Classification (NCBI taxonomy): domain Eukaryota; kingdom Metazoa; phylum Chordata; class Aves; order Passeriformes; family Timaliidae; genus Erpornis; species Erpornis zantholeuca. The sequence goes on from VZTN01006031.1 coordinate 169,947, forward strand.
TCCATTGAAATAAATTATCTTTCCTGAGGAGCCAGGCTGTTTTCTGCTACCTGTTGCTGACCATGCTTTGGCAATTAAGTTTTCATCCAGATTTCCCACAGCCATTTTGGGAATTACTGCACACATGGGGTAGGGGGAAAAAGGACGAAGCTGCAGGTCCTTTTGGAGGTCACACAATGGTGATGATGATAATATAATAACCACAGATATTAATTATAGCATCATTTTTATACAGTAGCTAATACCACAGTGCAAGCAAATGAAATGTCAATATTTTCCATAACCATCACATAATGCCCCCCCAAAACCAAAAATACACATTTGCCCTTCCAGCTTTGTGGAGAGCTGTGCAAACACAGGCTCAGCATGAAACCTAGTGTCCTCATCCCTGCAGTACCTGCCATTCCTTACTCCACACACTCCCTAGAATAATGAGGCCCATCATCTTTTGATGAGACTGTGGGAGTTAATATTCCCAAAATATAACATTACACTATCACATAATCACTACTACTTAATACTGCTCTGGGAAGGCTATTTCTGTGAGAGCTACTGGGAATACAATAGCAACGTGGGGAAGTCAACACAAGGCAGCGTTGCTCGGTTTCTGCAAGGGATGAAAAGACAGTTAGAAACATTAAATAATTATAAAGCTGCTTTTATGAGACTTTATAAACCTACAGAGCTGGACTAGGAACAGGAGGCAAGACAAAAAATGTCTTATCTTGCCACATGTGGGCCACCATTTGGGCAAGGACTGGCATCTGTGGACAAATTGGGCATTCCAGCAGTATTAGAAAATACACCTGAGTATCTTCTAGCAGCACAGAAATGAGAGCAACACTGTTTCTGGCTGAGAACAGAGGTGGGTAGCAACAGACATGGAGAAAATTCAAAGAATCAAAAAATACTCCTCCTTTCTTGAATTATTGTGGTTATTTTTCCAGAACTACGAAAATTTAATCAATCAGCATCATTAGAGATCACAGGAAGAGGTAAAAATGTGGTTCAAGTTGTCCTGGCAAGATTTTATTCAGCTTATCACACACCATTACTGACCCTGGCTGATCTGCAGACTATCAGAGATGGAAAAAGATGTAGAATCCTCCAAGCCTCCACTGGGAGAAGGAAGAGGACTCAGAGTTCACTGTGTTAATGCGTTGTGGAAAACAACTAAGCATGTTTAATTAAATCTCCATGAACTGCCAAGCTCTTAGGTTCTGACTTAATCTTCTGGTAAGAAATTTAGTGAGGGTTTATTTCTACTGCTTGTAGCTAGAGAGACATTCAACAGCCAAAATAAACCATCCAGCTGCTCTAAGGTACCTCTTGTAAATCCATTTCACCTTGGTGAATGCTTGGTGTTTGTTTGGTAGGTTTTGTGGCTTTGCAGAGACCCACATTTTGCAACATCTGTGTATGGAGGAGGTGGAAATGTTTACATGGCAGCAGAGCTGTAATATTAATTTTAGGCTGAACAACCCTGAGGGAAGGACCTGTTGAGCCCAGAGGGGAAAAAGAAGTACGAAGAATTTTAGGTTGATTTTCATTATCCCATAATTTCTATTTGTTCCTCTGTCACTGTTGGGACGGACGTGACACACACCAACTGTGCCTCAGACAAAGAGCAAAACAAAGCAGTTTCTTCATATAGAATTTTGGATGTGTTACATAGCCATTGGCTACTAAATTACTACAGTAGATTCATTGGTTATTGTTAACTAAATATACTACCACGGGCTACCTACAGCATTCAAGCATTCAGAAAAATACCAGGTGCAGATATGTTGCTGTTTTTCTCCTTCTATTGTTTAACTTTCTTGTTTCTCTTGATTCTCCATTTTCATGGGTAAAAACTAATTGTTTTTCTTTTCCTGGGCTTTTCTCATGGTCCTTCTCCAGCCAGAGTAACAGGCCTAAGCCATGATTTTACAAAGGTAACAAGGCCTTCACTTCGTAAGGTTTTTCCTATATGCAATATTCCTCCACCTGAGCTCAATGAAAGCAGAGGTTTGCAAAGCACAGACAGTGGGAAGAGGCAATGGGAGTGATCTGGAGAGCAGCAAGAGCAGCAGAGGGTCTTGCTGCAGCTTCCATCACTGCTGTCAGCACTGAGGGCAGCCACAAACAGAGGTTCAATCACAGCTGGACTGCCCAGAATGTCACCTCTCAGGTCACTTTAAGACTTCCAGGAGCTCTTGTTCAGAGAGGTGGAGAAGGGAGACCTGTCCTCAACAGGGTAATTCCTCACTACTTGGTGTACAGGGTCAAGCCTGGCCTCTTCAGTGGCTCAGACATGTTCATTTGAGAAGAAAATAACAGGTGGAAGGGAGATGGATGGGTGACAGTTTTCACTGAACTATCTGTGCCTTGTAGTCCAGCACAGATCCCTCTTCCACCCTCTGTCCCCGAGTTTGTGGCCTAACCACGGGTAGTGGTACAGGGAAGAATAAAATGAAGGAACCACTCTGTCTCCCATATTCAGACAGCTTGCAGCTACAAATTCTGAAAAATCAGGAAAGAAATTGGGCCTCCCTGCAGGACTCACATCTGGGATGTCAAGCAGCCCCCTCCAATTTCTTCCACAGGGCACAGGCAGCCTTTGGGCCTAAGAACCTTACAGCACCAGAACCCCAGATTATGAGCTAGGGAAAATGGTGTATTCTTACCTGTTCTCTCAAGCTCCACATAACAGAGTCAAATGATTTGTTGAGGTTTTGTAGGGATCCAGTTTAAAAGAACTGTTGTTATTTAAAAATAACGAAACACAATCTGCTGTGAGTTCCAATGCTTTTCAGAAGCCTGCTGAATAACAGCTCTAATGTAACAGACTGGAAGCAAAACTACAAGCACAACTAAATCCTATCAGAATTTAAGATCAGCTTTGATACAGTCTTAGTCACATCTGTTTACATATTTCTGCAAATCCAGAAAATGTTTTTAAAAATTTCAAACTATTGATAAAAACTTAAATTTATTGTTGATTCTCTCTTCTCTTCTCTTCTCTTCTCTTCTCTTCTCTTCTCTTCTCTTCTCTTCTCTTCTCTTCTCTTCTCTTCTCTTCTCTTCTCTTCTCTTCTCTTTTCTCTTCTCTTTTCTTTTCTTTTCGAAGGGAGATGCCTTAAATTCCCGCAATACTTAAATGTGTAAAAGGCATGGAACTTTGGACATCTTGGTTTTTCTCAAGTCTTTGAATGAAACACATCTGACAAAGAAATCACCTTAATCTCACAGTAGAACCTTGGATTACTCTAAATCTCTGCAATATTGAGTTGCTTGATAGATCAGGCAATTTGGAAATTTTAAGCATATTGTCATAAACCCCTACAGCTCTGGAATATTCTTTCATATTTTGGCTGGCATTTGCTTATTTATAAAGAAAGCCATCTACCTTTCTGCTTTCCAGTTTAAAGAAGTCAGCTGTCCAATTTAAAGCCTGAATTACAATACCCTTTTCTCTAACACACACAGAATGCCCCCAATTATCCTTAGCACTCTTCAGTCATTTTCTAGCAGAAATGTAATGACTTATTGTCCCTACTTAATCTATAAACTCAGCACTTGACTTGGCCAAGAGCATTAGACAGAAACATTTGAAGAATTCTGAAATTTCAAACTGTTCATCTCCCTAAAGACCAACTTTTTTTTCTCTGTATGTAGAAACAAGCCAGTGCAAGGTGTTTCACTTTAAGATGCATTTATATTTTATTGCTTGTAATTTTATTGCTTATGGCTTGCCTCTGAAGTAGAGGAAATATTGCTTTCCAGGTAATTTCATTTCTAATGCTGACAATAAAAGGGCCATGACAAAGATCGTGCTGGGAAAATGTTCAGCTAAAAGCCAATGTCATTTAGAAAAGATCAAGTGCTTCAGGTGAAACTTTAAAGAAATGGGACTTAAAAGTCAGGCTAGTTCATGTAGAACATTATTTTTAAAATTATCTGTGGAGCAACTCTATTGAAATGGGGCAGAGGAGCTGTAAAGGTCACCGATTTCATCATGCTGAACAGTTTAGGAGACAACTCTTCAAAACAAAACACACACATTAATTTAAGGCCACTTTTTCCCCTCAGAAGGGTTGGTCCTCATCCAGGCTGCAGGGAAGCAAAGAACAAGGAACCAAGGCGTGCAGGATAATTTCCAAACCCATCAGTGTGGTGGGAATTGAGGACCAAATTCATCTTTCAAGCAAGTTACTGCTTGTGATCCCAGGGAAATATATCCCAAAGGTGCATAAACTAAGGCTCTTCTGCCTTAGACATGTTGGATGAGCCAACGAGACATCCATTATTAACCACTGGAAATTGCAGCTGGAGGGAAAGAGGGAGAGTCCAGCTCTTTTTTTCCCAGCAAATCCTCTCCTTGGGCTGTCTGTTTCTGAAGCTGCTGTTAAATGCAGCGCTGTTTGGATGGCACTTAATTAAACTCCTGCTAAGAGACAGGCCAGGAGCTCCCTCATTTGTTTTGTGGGCAAGGGGAGGAAGATAACAGTGATGTATGGGCAGGACTTAAATAAAGGAGATAAAAAGACAATGAACTGTGAACCAGCTAGATGAGGAAATGCAGGAGGGAGGAACTGCTCTTTCCAAGTAATTAATTGCTGTAATTGCTGTCTCCCCACACAAATCCTCCCAGGTCAGTTTTATTACAAAACTGGAGCAATATTGCACCTTCAAGAAAACCCTTTCCTTCAGGGAAGAAGGCTTATTTATAGGTAAAGGAATATCAACTGTAAATAAAATATGAATCATTATTATTATTTATAAATTAAAATTTTAACCAACATATATCAGTGCACTTAGGAGAACTCTCAGCAGCCCAGAACGTAAAATGGTTGGATGTATTCACTGCCGTGCTCCAGTTGCTTTGCCTTTCCCTGGCCCTACTCAGAGGCTGTAAAACTGCCTTAGCTCAGGCTGGTCTAAGTTTACAGCCCTCATGCTTCACCAAAACAGGAGGACACTGGTAATTTTGGTATGCTGGTTTTAGAGCTTAATAAAAGGAACGTGGAAATGATAACACTGTGAGACTGATACAAAGCTTTAAGGAGGGGGAGATAAGGACGATAATCAGGCTTTGCTTCAAGGTCAGTCTGTTGAGAGAGGGGAGTATCAGAGGAGAGTTTTATTCTCTCCACCATAACATTGGTTTAAAAGCACTGGGGATGTACAGGAACCAAAGGCTGCAGCCACAGCGATGTGGATGAGATGTTTTGTCCTCCTGTTTCTGCCCCATTTTGTCAGAAATACCAGTCTGAGGACCAATTTGCCTTGTACCTTACTGGTGCTTATTTCAAAATCATAGAAACAGGACAACTTTCACAGGTCTGTGTCCACTTTTCAAGTGTTCTTTAAGAAACATTACATTCAGTACCTCTGTAATAGGTTACTGGTAAATAGGTGCTTATCTCTGAGTCCTCTCTTAGTCAGGGGCAGAACGCATTAAACATTAATTTCAAAACCTGTGCTCTAGGCTCATACCAAGGGTATCAGAGATTAATTCCCCCCCATTTTTTTTACTGCTTCCTAATAAAATTCAAAAGTAGGAGAGAAGATACTTGAAAATACTCTAAAAAGGAACATTTATAAAAGCTCAAAACAAACCTGCAGCTACAGAAAACTTTGGTATCCTTCTAATACGAAATCACTGAGGAAAACCCTCCCTGGATTTTTATGACACATCACATACAAAGAGAAGAATTTAGACTGAGTTGCACTTCTTAAAGGGAAGGTCTTAACTATTAAAATGAATTTTCCTTGCTGTAACACAATCATATTAATTTGTAAATGTTCAATGTTTGTCGATATTATCATCCATACACATGGTAAAAGGAAATCTGATTTCTGTGATAGTTTCCTGCCAGCAAGTAAATGGTAAATTCTGTCAAATGTCCTGTGAGCAACAGCATGTTCCTAACAAAACTGATGAAGGCAGAAAGGAGGCTGGTGAAGGACTGAAAAAGGCCTCAAAGGACACTGAAGCCAATGGTCAACCCATTACCACCACCATGTTCGCCACTCCACTGTGTCCTCAAATGCCACTTCCAGATGTTTTTTAAACACTTCAGTAATGGTCCTTCAACCACTTCCCTGTTCCAGTGCTTGACTGCTCTTTCAGTGCAGAAATTTTCTCTAATACCCAACCTGAGCCTCCCCTGGCACAGCTTGAGGCTGTTTCCTCTTGTCCTGTCCCTGTTCCCTGGGAGCACAGCCTGACCCCCCCAGCTGCCCCCTCCTGTCAGGGAGTTGTGCAGAGCCAGAAGGTTCCCCCTGAGCCTCCTTTTCTCCAGGCTGAGCTCCTTTCCCAGCTCCCTCAGCCCCTCCTGCTGCTCCCTTCCATTCCCCAGCTCCCTTCCCTTCCCTGGACACGCTCCAGCCCCTCCATGTCTTTCTGCCATGAGGTTCCCAGAAGTGGCCCAGGATGTGAGGTGTGGCCCCAGCAGTGCCCAGCCCAGGGGACAGTCACTGCCCTGGCCCTGCTGCCACCCCATGGCTGGCACAGCCCAGGTGCCATTGGCCTCTTGCCCCCCTGGGCAGAGCTGGGCTCATGTCCAGATGTTGCCAACCAGCAAACAACTGGATCACGTATTTTACCTCTGCTAATTCCATCTGGCTGAAAATGTAGGACTCTGTTATCTGTTAGAAGTAAGTTCTGATGGACTGCAGCTCTTTAAAAACATCTCTGCCGTTTGTTTTAGGCATGGGAAGTGAAATGCGTTTGATTCCTCACTCAAAACACACCATTTAATAAAAGAAGGAAGGAAAAATAGGGCACTCAATAGTTGCTTGAGGGTTCTCACCTGGAGATTTCATGTTGAAAAATGCTTAGTTCCCCTCAGTGCCTCGGATTCAGAAAAGACCTAAAAAAGAGCCTTTGCTCATTCCGATGCTTGCCTTGAAATATCCTGGCCTCCTGCAGGTTTGGAGAGCAGGTGAGTATTTTGCAAACATGTGTTTTATGTCAGACAATATTTGAGCTAGCACAGGATGTTAGTATCAGGCAGATGAAAAGATCTACCTTAGCAGGCAACAAGGAATAAAGCTTGTTCTTTTTAATTGGCAAAGTGCGAAATAAATAGTAACATGGCTTTCAGAACAGTAAATCTTTTGACAACGGTGTTTTTCTACAGAAAAGGACTGAGATGGGCTTTAATGCATTAGGCTCACTGCCAGCCTTTTGTTCTACCAGGAACTGCCTTACCATGCTCAATAGCCCCCCACCCGCTTTTCTTTGGTGAGATGCACAAAGGGAAAAGTGTTTCTGGGAAACTAATTCAGATCTAAATGTCAAAAAGCTTTTCAGGGAGGATTTTCTGTGGTCTAAGGTAGAATCTGTGCTGGAACCAAGAGTAGGAGAGGACTAGCTCTCCTAGTTCAAGAATATAATGTTTAAAACCACTTGTGTTTCCATCTTTTTGTTGTTTGGGTTTATTATTTTTTTGTTGTTGTTGTTTTGTTTTGCAGGTTTTTATTTTGATTGGTTTTTCTTTTCACTGTTGTTGGTTTTTTGGTTTGTTTGCTTGTTTGGTGTTTTTTATTTTTTGGGGTTTTTTGTTTGCTTGTTTGTTTTTTGGGGTTTTTTTGTGGAGTAAGGAAGGGGGAGTGTTAAGCGAGCTCACTCAATAATTATTGTAGCTACAAATATATATATACTTTTATTACTTGCAGAAAGGAACCTTTAAAAAGTACCTTTTTTCGACTCTGGAGTTTTTGGTATCATCCACCCACGTGGGCTCAATGTGGGAGATTTCTGCAGTTCTTGACTGTCTGGCCACACATGAAATCATAAAACTGATTCCTAAACTGGAAAAATCAAAATAATTCACTTCTTTCTGAGACCAGAATCCCACACCCAGGAACAACATCAAATCAGAGCTGTCAGAGTTCACTGTAATTTCCAAATTATTTTCAACAACTACCTCCATGTCACATCACTGAACATTTTAAGGTGTGTTTATAAAATTAATTTCCAAATCTTCAGCTTCTATGGCTCTGCTCTCAGATTGATTTTAAAATTGCAGTTCCTTGAATTGTTGATATTTTTCCAAGAGCATGTCTGAAAGAGTCACTGTCACTCCAGAATGTTTTCCTGTATATTTTCATGCAGGACTCCAAATGTTTAAAAGATAATTCTACTCCTTGTTTGAAAGCTTCTTTGAAATTCCAAATCCTATTAAGTATTTACTTTTGACTGTTACTCTGATTTCTATTTCACTTCTCTTCCACCCTTTTTCACTGGTACAAGACTTCATCTCTCTGGCCAGTCTTGCAGAAATATTGTGGCTCAAAGGACACATGGTCCAGCTTGGAATGCTCTTGAAATTTTAGCTCTCAAGCTTTCAAAATTTGTGAAATGCTTCCAGATTTTATCCAGGGCCTGCTAATGAAGCCAGGAGAAACTTGTACGTGGTACCCCCACTGCTTGAGACAGACCATATGTACCATGGTCCTGTTCCCTTCCAGGGTGACGACAGAGCAGTGCAGAATTAGCACTCCACTAATTAGTCCTCTACTCTCTGCTTGTAGGCAGCTTGAACACAGGCACAGCAGGATCTACTATGCAGCAAGACTGGAGCCAATTGTCAAGTTGCCAACATAAGAAGTCACTTGGACATTTGGAAAACTTCTTGTCACTGGCTTAATAGTCAGAAGTGTGTCTGAACTTCAGGATACACTTCTTCAAAGCAGAGATTTTCTTCCTTTTCCCAGGATGGGCAATCACCATGGAATAGAGCAGTGGCACAGCAATTCCTTAGACTGCCAAGGCAGTTCTCAGTCCTCAGCTGCCTTCCTTGAGCTCTCTCTGGACAAAATCCCAACAGGTTTATCTCCAGTAGCAGTAAATCGTGTGGTAACAATAGCTTCGGTATTCTCTCATTAATAATCTACAGGCAAATGAAGCTTTGCAAATTTGTCAGCCTTAAGCCTGCGTCAGCTTTTGGACATGACATAAACAGGCACATTGCTTTACTAAAATTGGGAAAATCAGCTCTGGTTCCTTGTGCTCACCACCTGTCCTGTCCAGCAGGACCAGAGGTCCCTTGTCATCCCCAGCAGGGACACTTGCTGATGCTTTCCAGAGCAAAATGCTCAAAGTGCAATTACTGTGCAACATTCCCCAAGGTGGAGTTTCACTCTGACTTCCCTCTAATTCCTGATTTCTGACAGCATGGTTGGTGCTTCATGGATAGATGATTAAACTACAGAGGCACCTTTGTAATGAAAAACAGTTTAATCTCTATTTCTGCTAATTGTTTCAGTACTCATTTTGATCTGCTTTTAGGACTCCTAATAAGTATTTCAGATGAGGCACACTTGATCTGGTTTATATTTGTTAGACAGTGATAGATTCATGTTTCCATACTAAAGGTTTCATCATTAAATGTTCCATCCAAAGGCCACTGCTCTTTTCTTTTGAACACATCTAGCTAAAACGTTCACATTCATAATTAAACTACTATGTAAATGTGCTCTTTGCCTAGAAAATGGTAGGAAATTAATATTAATATTCCTTAATATCAATACCTGGAAAGGGATTGCTATTTAGCTATTTAATCCTTAACCTTTGATTTCAATCCACAGAAAGAATACATGACCATTTACTACTTTGTTTTCAGGTACTTGCTTACCCAGTACAGTCAATATTTTTAAGACTTTAACCTGGAATGTGTTTCTTTTGGGCTTAGAGTTGCACTTAGGCAAAGCCTGACTTTTTCCTTACTTCCCTTGGAACTGTATGCATTATGTTTCCTGAGTACTGTGAGAGGTGGTTTTGGTTGGGGCTTTTGTTGTTGTTTGTTTTGGGGATTTTTGTGCTTGTTTGTGTTTTTTTTCTGTCGTTGCTGTTTTGGGGATTTTTTGTTTGTTGGGGTTTTTCAAAACTGGAGTACTCTAAGTTTGTATTTAACTTGGACATGTAGAAATGAAGCAGTGTTATTTACATAAAAATATAATGAACTAATGCAGATTTCACACTCTGTGGCCCGGAATCAAACAGAAATATATTCCTGTTCACTCTCCTCTAGAAAAAATACTGCTGCCACAACCAAAACCACAGCAAAACTATGATTCCTTATGTACAAAAATCAAAGGCTGCAGGTCAGACTTGGAGTCCAAGGGCCAAAGAAGTTTCTAGTTTATATGAAATATTCATTCTGCGCTATGAGAAGTACAGCTCAAGATGGGCTCTGGGTAACATGCAGCAGCTTTGACTCTGCACAAAGTTGTCCAAACTGATTTTACTGATTTGTTTCCAGCCAATTAACATAACTGGGATGGTCTGACATTGTCAGCACTCACTGGTGGATCTGGCTCTAACTCTCAATAAAGAAGTTACACTTGATGAAGTCAAAGTTTTTTGAAAACCATATATTTGCCTGGGATAGAAAGCAAAACATGTCAAAACTAAATTGTGGATGAGTAAGGTTCACAAAAACCCCTGTTTGAGATGGAATAAATAGAGCAATCAATGCATTTTGATTAACTGATTACCAGCTTTCACCAGTTGCAGAAATGACCTTCCTCTATGAAATCACGAATGCATTCAGATTAAACTGGGAGCAGATGGAAAGCTGTTTGTGTTACTGACATTTCGGTTCCTGAATACCCTTCTAAAGCCTGTGGTACTGCTACATTGCGGTGTAATTAGAATAAAGCAACAAAATCAGTCTCTCTTCACTCCACAAATACTAAGATCATTATCCAAAAGGTCAGCCTGGCATACAACTAATATTGACAACAAAGAGTGCATCGCTTTCTAGATGTCATTTTGCAGTGTTCTCAACACGCATAATTGTGACTGAATACGATTTCACTCAGAAGATAGTTCTTAGGAAAAAAAGCCTTACAAAGGACTTTCTATGGGAGATCAAATTGGAATCAGTAAACTCATGGATCCCAAATTAGTTTCAGCAGGCTCCCAGCTATCCTTTACAACAGGATTTGGACCACAACCAAGTCCTGAAGGAAAAGAGAGCTATCGTGCATTTCTGTTTGTGGAAGTTGCTCTGGATAGATTGTTGAGCCTTTAAGAGGTTGATTTTGGATTTTGTACTTTTATTTGATACTGACCTAGTCTCTTTTCACTGCAATGGCAACCAACATCTTTTTGTTTCAGGAAATTAACGTGAGCATAGCATGCATTGGTTTTAAATGTTCTGCTTCTTGCACACAGAGGAAGAAATTTGACACAACTTATAGAGCTGCTTCTGTTACTTGGGAGGCACAGTTTTCAGCAGAACCACCTGCTCACCAGTTCCACAAACTTCTCAAAAGTCAGGCTGAATTTCAAGTGGCATTAAGCACATGGATTTGGATCTAGAGGTCACAGTTGCTTCAGGCTTTTCCTTTAGATACAGAGTTCTGACTCTGGAAGGGATGTGTGTTGCTTCAGAAACAGCTGCTGTGTGGATAATTCTCCCACAAAATTCACCAAAGGGAGCATCCTGAACTCTGGTCCACATTCAGTATAACAGCAATGTTTAAATGGTTGTGTACAGGATTTTGCATCGTAGTAAATCCACAGAAATATTTTGTATTAATTGTCAAACACTTATACAAAGAATTCAAGGTTTTAAATTTCAGAATTGTTTGTTATAGAACCATCCTGGGTGAAAATTATGTTTACTGGCAGTACAGTCCTGTTTAAGTCTGTGCAGTGTCACTTGGTCTCAATGAAGCGAGTGGAGGACGTAAAGATATTGCTAAATTCTGAAAAAAATACTGGTCCTAAAGAATCGAGATGCAGTGTAATCCTCAAAACACTGCAGTGCCAAACAGTTTAACCAGAATTTTTGATTGAAGAATGTAAGAAAGAAATAGTTCAAATCTACAGTTAAGTTATCATTTGGAACATTTTATAAAATACACTCCATTATAAAAATCTTGTGAAATGTAGTTTTTAAAATCTCTTGATTAATCCAAGATGAATATTACTCTTTTCTTGGTTCTGAGAGTGCTTTCAGAGCCCTTTCATAATATGTTGCTTTAAGATGCTTTCTGCAATAGAGATAAAGTTTCAAAAGGTAAATATTTAGTCAAGGGATTGCTCTTCTTGTCTGATAACATTTATTAAATATATTACTTTTTCTTGAGCAGCAAAACAGAGATTTTCCCTAAGCTCCCTTGCATCTCTAACCTTTCTTTAAAGGAATACAAACTCTTGCAGAGTTATCTGTATAAGAAACAGGTACATTAATCAAACTGAAAAACCATTTTCAGCATTATTATTCTGCACAGCACAACACTAAATTGATATAAAATATTTACTTTTATTAACATCCATTCACATGTATTACATTCATTACTCCTGGCAATACCTTTACCCAATAATGGCTTTTTTTAGTTTTGCAGGTTTCAGTATCTGAGAGGCAAGAAAACCTAACTTGTGGTCACTCCAAACTTTTCTGGAGGGGTAAAGAGGGGATGGACACAAGAGAGCCAGGACATACATGGCAGGGTGAGGCACACCCTCAAAGTGCCGTGGTAGGGATTTTGCCATTTTCTCCAACATTTTCAGAAACTGCTTCAGGATTAAAGCTTATCTTATCTCGGTGTCAGGAGATGCTGCTGTGCTTATCTGGCACTCTCTGGGCGTTCAGAGTAGCACCAGGCCTGACTCAACATTTGTTTCACATACAGAAAATTTCTGCAGGATTTCAGAGGCTGAAACAAAACTTCAGGAGATGTAAAGGAACTCTTTGTTCTCCACATCCAGGTCTAGCAGTGGAGGCTGTCCCAGCTGAGACAAAATTACCAAACAAGCCACTGTGGTGATGCCTTAGGTTTTAACTTTAATATTTTTCAAATCCTGTACTACTAGTGGAACTCTGAAGTTTCCTGTAGCTTGTTAAATGCTGTTGTCTATGCTGTTCCCTATGCTAAGATAGACATAACAAAACCTCTAAATTGCTCTTCAAGGACACCCAGAAACAAGAACTGTAAACCTTCCTCTTGGGAAGAGGGGGGCAAGCTGGAGAATCACATCATTGGCTGGGTTCTGGTTGGTGAATTTATGTTATAAAAGTGTGAAGCACTTGTGACCCAGGGGACGTCAATTTTTGGGATGCACTGAGGCAGGAGCCTCTGGAGCCCGAAGTGTGCACCTGAAGGCCTTTCAAATAAATCCCTCCTTTTTTCCTTTATTCCTGTCTAGTCTCTGTTTCTAGGTAGCTATTTAAGACACCATTGGAGGTCTTATCCTTGTCCTGGAAGACAAGGAGAAAAGATTCCCTAATTAGAGGGAATCCAAAGTTTTACTATTAATAGCAGTTTCCAAGGAAAGCCTGTGTCTATTAAGAGGTGCCATTTGGAAAAAGGAAGATCGGCTCCATTCTTTCAATAATTCCCTTCTCCTTTACAGGATATAGAAGTGAGCTCTACCAGTGATTTTGCTCTGCCTGGACCTGCCAGCACCTCCTCAGAGCCTAGCACCAGGCATCCCGCAGGGATGAGGAGCCAGATTCCTCTCACCCTCCCCAGACCTTAGGCAGAGGGAATAAGAGATGACACCTTGCAAGAGCTCTGCTCTTTTTCATCCACAGGATTAAATACAACCCTCACATTATCACCCTCTGCCCAGCCCTTGTGATGCCTTAGGTTTTAACTTTTATGTTTTTCAAATCCTGTACTGTCAGTGTCACTCTGAAGTTTCCTGTAGCTCATTAAGTGCTGTTCCCTATGCTCACACAGACATAACAAAGCCTCTCCAGCTCTCCAAGGACACCCAGGCCCTCCTAGGGCCAACAACTGCAAACCTTCATCTTGGGGAGGGAAGGGCAAACTTGGGGAAATTCCATCATTAACTCAAGTTTTAATTGGTGAATTTATGCTGATATGCAAATGGACCAAACCTATAAAGGTGTGAAGAACTCGTGACCTGTCGTCCATCTTGGGATCCACTGAGACAGGAGCCTCTGGACCCCCAAGTGTGACCTTTGAAGGCCTTTCAAAAAAATCCATCCTTTATTGCCTTATTCCTGTCTAGTCTCTGTTTCTGGGTAGCATCACCTGTGCATGGGTCTGAAAAGCTGCAGGACCTCAGCATGGTTCTGTTTTTGACTCAAGTGCCTTGCTGGTGTCCAGAGTGCAGAGCAGCCAGGCTGAGCATGAACCTGCACAGCCCCTCCAGGCACAGCAAGGGCAGCAAGAAAACTCAGCTTCCAGGTGACACTGGGCCTGCTCCAAAACCCAGTGCCTTGTCCTTTGGAGGCTTGAACGGAACAAGCAGGGGAATACTGGCACTGCTGTGAGCTCCTGAGCACCTGGAAGGCAGGGGAAGGCTGTGGAATCGCCATGGACAGAACCGCAAAGGCCCCAGGGCACAGCTGGATTTGGGCCCAAGGTGAGGAGCATTTCTGAACCAAGATATTCCACACATGGTGCACAACAAAATGCACCAACCCGAGGACTGAAGCAGAGCCTCCAGAGATAAGACCAACACCAAAATCCTGTCAGACTTACAAGAGTTTTCCCACTGGCTTACAGAATAACCAGTCCTGTGGGATTGGAGCTGAGTGTAAAGAAGTTTAACAGCTTTAAATCCGAATGCTGTTTTTGCTCATTCTGTAAATGTCAGGGCCTGGGCCCCCGCAGGGGTTGGAGCCATTGGCTCCTGTCCCTGTCCTCTGCCCTGGAGATTCTCTTCCTTCAGTTCTTCATGTTGAAAAGAACGAAGTGAGACATCTTCTTTGCTGTTTCACGAGTTGTTTATTTTTCTTATCAAGACCTCGGAGGCAGAGGCAGTGTCCTCCGAGGACATCAGGGCAGAAAAGCAATGGCTGCTAATCAGCAGCTACCTTTTATATCTTACTAACAACCATTCAAGAAACAATATGTATCTTATTTTCTTTTCAACACCAGTAAACCCTCATCTTATTGATATGTCTTTTCAATACCAACTTTTTTCCACCAACCAACACACCACAGGAACTGGTGTCAGAGAAGAAACGAAGAGAAGAGAAGAGGAAAGAAGAAGAAAGAAGAAAAAACCACACCCAAAAAATCTCCATTTTGTCCCTATATAATACATAGAGCAAGATCCTAAAACTACACCTAAACTCTCTGTGATACACTAAACAAAAATCTCTTCACCTCTCTGGTGCATTCAGGTTCTCCCAAAAGTGGAGGGAGCTTCTCCAAAAGCCTAGGTTGCTGGCTAGGCCACTTTTGAGGAGCTCTGGGGATATAAAGAAACCACCAGAGGAGCAGGAGAAGCTTCCAGGCTTCCCTGGACTCCGACATGTAAAAGCTCTCTAATAGGTACTGTGGTAAAGTCAGTAAAAAGTGCCAGGGAATCCTTTCCCAAGGTGATATGCACCAGTAACACCCACTAATTTCAATAAGCAATAATTTAAAACCAAACAGTAGTTATGCTTCTGGTTTTAGATTGGGCAATTTGAAATTTTCCTCACTAGGTGTCAGAATAATTTGTTTTATATAAAAACCCAAAGAGGCAGGAGTGGAGATAGACTCATTCACTACCTGAACAATATTGGATTTTAATTTTTTAATTTCTACAACACTCTCTTTTGTGCAAATCCATTTAAAATTGACTAAAAATTTGCATACTCAAAAAAGCTATTAGTGAAAGCAATGTAATTTTTTCTTCTCCAGTGCCCTAGCTGAGTGCCTAATTCAGTGTTTTGAATAAATTGAACATTGGGCTGATTTATGAATCTAGAGAACATTTTTCTTTTTTTAATCAACTACCATTAAACTGAATTGCCTGCCAAAGAATTTAAATTAAAATGACAACAGTCGTATTTAAATTTTATCCACACATAATTGTGTTGAATTAAATAAATATTGCATTTTATGGGATGCATTATTGCAGTTAAAGTGTCTAAAATGAGACAAGTAGTAAAGACTGATTATAATGCAGTGACTTTTGCTGTGAATACTAAAGCCTTTTTTAGAGAAAAAAGACTCCTGGGTGTAACTATAAATTGTTTTCCTTGTCTTTCTTCCTGAAGAACAAAAAGAAAGAATTCTAACTGATGCCAGCAAGGTGAGATACCAAACTGCCACCTTCCCTGTGCCTTTTTTTGCCTATAATTTTTCATAATGATACAGGTATAGTTAGAGACCTACAGACCACTTTCCCTTAATAGCAGACTAAATTTTGAATACGTGTTTGAATATGGATGCCTATACTACCCTGAAATTAAAACTAAAGGGAGCCCACTATGCCCCCTTGCCTGCAACATAACAGCTTTTTAGTGGAAAGAGTGTGTTCACACTGTGCCCATATAATTGCCTCTTTTGGAATTGGCTTGTGAACTTAAAGCTAAAATACTTTCCATGCAGCTGAGTCCTAGAACAACTAATTATTGTATTTGGGATTTTTGCCAGTTTTAGTTGCAATATTCATAGGTGCACAAGGAATTGACATTCCCCGGGAGATATTCTCTTAGTATTCACGTGAACTGGTTACATTTGATTCACATTTTTCAGCCTTTCTGTAAAACCTTAAGAGCCAGAGACCTAAGTCAACGCAAATATCAGGGCCAAGATAATAGGAAACAAAGTAGCTTCAACTTCATTTATGCATGCAGCATCTGTTTGAGACTTGCTGATAAATGGAGGTTACAAAAGTGACTTGGCAGAGCAATTATTGGGTTGTTCTCTGTAATGAGAAAAGCTCCTTAAGACTGGGACTTCTCCATGGCATTTGTACAGCACTTGACAAAACACTGTACAAAAATAGTCCTGCTTTAAACAGAGCAAAGGAAACAGACTGCTATTCCAAACAGCAAAAACCCAGGAAAGCAACACGGTGCACAGCTTAAAACTCAAATTACAGACTGAACATTGGGGTGGAAAACCACAAGCCACCCAGAGAACAAGTCACGTATCACTCCTTTCATTCAAGTTACATTAATATATCAGTTTTCTACTCTTCCAAGTGAAGCTATTTCCAATAATTAACATATTATTTCTCAGGAATTGCTGCAGGAGTGGGTTTTTTTCTGTGCTTTGTGCTGCTCTGAAGACAATTGTAGAAAGGAGCCTGCCCTGGTTTCCCAGGGCACAAACCACAAACCACTCATGTCCATGATTTTCTCAGAAGGCTAATTTATTAATATCAAGAAAACAGAACAAATCTTTCTCCCTCCAGCAGGTTCAGCTGCAGGGAACATCTCTGTCTGTGTGTCTTTGACTGTGTCTCAGTCAGGAGTTCACAAGACAGAGGAAGACATTTCATTGGTCAAGACAACCACCTTACCATCAACATTTCTCTTATTTACATTATTCATCAAAGCTTTCTCCTGGGGAACTACAAAAAGTTCCCTTAGAAAATGGTTTTCAGGATAAGTTAACAAAAGCTTGCATTTCTCCAGCCTTTCTCTGAGCTTTCTCAAAAACCCACTACAAAGTCACCACCACAGACAATGAAGCCTACAGTTCAGGGGTTAAAAGGTAGACAAGGACTATCCTCAGCTTGGCTGCACAAGCCTGTTTCAAACCACACTCTAGAACAGCTCATCCACCTGGGAGTTATTTGGAATGAAAT
Source organism: Erpornis zantholeuca (assembly GCA_013400515.1). NCBI lineage: Eukaryota > Metazoa > Chordata > Aves > Passeriformes > Timaliidae > Erpornis > Erpornis zantholeuca. The sequence continues at coordinate 187,459 of VZTN01006031.1, forward strand.
AAAGCTTTGATGTGACTGGGCCAAAGGACTCACATAGGAAAAACAGGCATGGTACAAAATAAAATACAAATGGTGCCAGACCCTCTTCCCCCACTGTTAACTTGTGACACAGGTGAGATGCTGATGGGAGAGGAAAAATCCTTCTCTTTTTCTCTCCTCTGAGATGAGACACCAGAATGCTCTGTCCTTCAGCAGTGCAGAGCAGGTCTGGGCTGGATAATGCCTCCCAGCCCTGTGCCAAAACACAGCCAAGGGCTCATAAACCAGCGTGCTCTCACTGCAAAAAGTGCTAAGTCATTGCCTGAAGCCTCACATCATCCTAGAACATTTTCTACTGGTTTTACTGCTGTCTTTCAGGGGTCATTTGACTTATGAATAACCAAGTATTTCATTCTGCTTCATTTGTTCTCTGCCCCTGCCCTACTAACTACTTTATTGGCAACTCCAGTTTTCTGCTGGGTGTCAGTAAATTGCCTTGTGATTTTTTGTAATGGCTGCCATAAAAATGTTCTACATAGAAGAAAGATGACACCTGAAGTGACACCTGATGACACCAAGCATTTAATAAAGCCAAATAGCCTGGTAGAGCCTGGCCAGTTCCCTCATGAAATCCCTTTCCTTCTGACTGTTCTCTACAGCATCATGGGTAGAATGATTTGTCACGGGGATGTCTGTCAGAAAGAAGTTTGATTTTATCATTAGAAAATTCAGCTTGTAATAGCCTTAACTATTAAAGATAAATCTTTAGGCCTTTAAAATGTCATAGGAGTGTTTGAGGGATAAAAAGATTATGAAGTAAAGCCCTGCAGAAGTTTAAATCACTCTGGAAACAGTTTGTTTCTCACAGAAACCCACTTAAAGCAGAAATCAAACCAACAAAATCACCTGTGATAGCATAAAGATGAGGAATTGTGAAGTTAATACACATAGCCATGTTTCTCTAGTATGCACACTGCAGCCACACTGTAATCCCCCAGTTAATCCCACAGCACATTCCAGGGAAGAGCCATGACCTCTGCAAGCAGTGAGCATGGGGTGGCCAGAGAGTCCTTGCAGGCAGCCCACCTTTGATAAATCCCAGAGCCAAGGCTCCACTTCTGCCTGCTGCTGCTTATTTTCAGCCTCTCAAATATAACCCACACTTATCTGAAATTCACTTTGCAGAAGTGCTGAAATATTTATTTTATTTCTTCCTGGGCCATGCTGGAGAAGCATTTTCACACAATGTAGTGCTCCTTTCAGATAGATTCCTGTGACCACTTTTAAGAGCAGAGGGGAAAGTAGAAAGTTGTTTAAAATACACTCTAAAAACGCTGGAGTATGCACCTCTCTAGCTAGCACTCCCTTGTTGTTTATGGTCTCCCAGTCTCTTCAGGACCAGCATCTGTATTTCCATCTCTGCAGAGGAGACCTCTCAGCCACAACTACTTCCCTCTGTATGGCAAATGTCTAGAAGTGTTATCCTTCAGGCATTAGGAGAACTTCCTGTTGAGAAAGTTAAGACCTTACCTGTGGTTGAGTCACCCAAATTTCAGTCCCTTATCAAACAAATGTAATTATTCTTATAAACTTTTGACTGTGTAGTCTTTGCAGACTTTCAAGATCTGACTGGCTTAAGCTCCAAAGAGTTCTGGCCTCAAAGCTGACAGTGTTTTGAGAAGGAACTTGGACTGGAGTCCTTGTGAGTTCTCTTTCACCCTGAATTATTCTCTGGCACAAGAACAGCAAAAAATTTAACTTTCAAGATAGGATTTATTGTTTATTAGGTCATTCCATGCTGGGATAGCACTGTCAGCCTGAGTGTAATGCAGCTGAGCAAAGCACAAGCTCCAGGCTATGAAGCAGAGCTGTGGATAAACACTTGTATTGCTCCAGCAGTTTTGTGACTGCCACCCCAGACATTTCACTCTGATATTCTGGACAGTATAGTTAAAAGCTTAACACATTCCAAGATGAAGCTTAATAAAATAATTTTCCAGCAATTTGCTAAAAGCCAGTTCTACTTCATTAAAATTTCATCTCTCCCATGTCCACTGCTGAGGATGCTGAAGGACCACTTCCCTCTATCAGTAAATAATAAAACACACAAATATCATTTCCCATTTATTCCCCACAGAGAGCTGCAGACAGTACCAGGGAGAAGAGGCTACTAATTTCCTTGAACCCTGGAGCTCTCCATATTTGAGGGCCATATTGTACTCCTCATTACTTCAGTAGGGAGATCTCTCTTTGAACAAGAATTTTAAGAAATTTACTCGGTGCCTATTTCTGATCTCTGCGGGAAAAGAATCATGTATTTCCCAGAGCTGGATGTTTATGTTCATAATATTTTAGAAGAGTTTATTTGAGGAAAACAGCAATATCATGAGAAAAGCATTTTATATACTACTGCCTTTTCCAATTTAATACTGTGAATCTTCCTTCAGTCAAATGTCTTTTTTCAGTAACATACCCATGTAGGATGATAAAAGCAGTTGTGACTCTTAAACAACTAGTGCTTTCTGAAATGCATGAAAAGAGACTGGAAGATGAGAAAAAAATCATTTTCCTGTAAGTGAAATAATTTTACAGATGAAACATGACTGTAGTGAGTTTATCCTACTTGTACTTTATATTAGACACAAGAAACAGACATCTTCAGAATGAGCTACTCATCATTACTAACAATTTAAATGGCAGCTTAAAGAGCTTATCTGCAATGAATTATTCAAGAGTTTCATGGATTAACTACTGAACTTTCCATGCTTTCTCACCACAATATTGGACCTCCCAGTCAGGTAAAAGAATATTACTAGCAAAGAGTTAGCTGTTAGAACCCAATTGTTTTTGGTGGAACCATGAAAGATCAGCTTTCTAAAAACATGATGTTCTGCCAGATAAATAAGGGGCAGAGAAGTAAAATTCATAAAAATTGAAATTTGAGTTGTGTAACTCTACATAAATAGACTAAAAGCAAGAGGGGAAGAGAGCTATTGTTGCATTGGAATTGAGGAGAAAACCCCAAACCTTAAATGCATAATGCTGAGAAGTTTCTTCCCATCTAAAAGCCATTCACAACTTGTTCTCAAAAGTGTGTATGAAGCAGCCATCAGACACAATCAAAGGGGAAGAAACTTGTGATTCATTTTGTTTCAGGAAACAATCAGACTTCAAATCATTATAGAGGTATGAGAATAAATTTAATAAAATTAATTTTATGAGTCAGATATTTAAAAATAGCAGCAGTTCACTCTAGTGAAGGCAATATTAGACCTGGGTTTTCACTGGTGTTTTCCTACCCTCTTTTTCTGTCAAAGTCCATTACTGACAAATATCAGTTAGGTGGCAGCTCCTGGAATTTTTACAGGCTGTATTCCACTTGGGGATGGATATTTCTAACATAACATCACGTTGGAAAAGCAGAAATTTGAAAGTGCTTTCATTCCTTTGCCTTGCTGATAGTGCACTTCCCTGCATAGTTGTTCCTCCCTGAACACCTCCTCATTACCACCGGAAAAGAGAAGTTGTTTTTCACTCTTCTTGGCCCCCTCAGTGTTTGGCCTGAGGCTAAGGAATATTTCTTTCAGCATTTAAATACCTATCTGGAGTAAATACCTTAGGGATTTTTCCTAAATCTACAATCCTCATGTACTTTCAGACCTCTGAGAGTGTAAAAACCCAAGCCCAGATGGACAGTGCAACCCCAGCAAGCATCTTCCTTGTGCACAGGACTATTTTCCTTATCTGTGGACTCCAAGGCATGGAGCACTGCTCAAAAAGAGAAAAAGGAAAGTTAGAGAACATGGATTTTCTTAATTTACTGGAGCAGCCTGGCTTCACCACTCACATCAAGATGCTGGGCATCAGTTAAAGAGTTTAATTTTTTTTCTTCCAGTTAATAGAGAAGGAATTTAGAGTACTTATATATGGCAATTACACATTGAATTAATGACGTAGTAACAAGGAATGGGACATTTCCTTTAGTATAACAAACTGGTAAATTTATAGGTTACGAAACCTTTAAATCCCCTTTCAGGCAGGCTATGGATGGCACAGAATATTATATAATATATGTGGACACGAATATTGCTGTTTGCAATGTAAGCCTCTCATGCAGTACAGCTGCTGAACAAACTGCAGCAGACATTTAACTCCTCTTTACCACCAAAGCACTTTATTGGCAGCGATTTACAATCCCAAATCTTGCCCCCTTTTAAATGCAACATACCCCATTCCTTAAACCTCAGTTACTAGGAAGGCAAGTAATCCTGTGGCTTCCTCAAGAGAAACTGTCGCAGACAGGAAGGGAGTGTTTTAGGTGGAGAAAAATACCCAAAGCATTGTGTCCAAAGTCATTCACTGCCGTATTTCATGTGGGAAGGGATCTGCTGCTGCAAAGAGATGGTGCAAGATGAAGTCTGTGCTAAGTATTAAGAAACACTTGTTCTTGTTATCACTGTGTGTCCAACACCACTAGAAAACTTCCTAGGGCTGAGGCACAATGCTTCTGACTTCATTTCAAAAGGTAGGTGTTGTAATGCTTATGATTTTACTATTTGGAAAAATATGTTTAGTTAAGTTTGAGTTTGCTCAATGTCATTGGAGCTATCTCACTCAGAGCCTGGATGAAATCAGGTAGGCTGTAGATAATATTTAGCAAACTGAGGAAAAACTTTGCCTTAGTGGGCAAGGAGGTGGGATTTTTAAAATTATATCAATTTACTTAAACTCTGGAATTGAATGGCTTTGAAATTAAATAATCCTACTGCTTTGATTTAACATATGGACTAAAATGACTCTCATTATAAGGGTGACTGCTGTATAGTAGTCAAGAAGCCACAGAAAGGGATGAAAGATGATTCATTTAAACAAAGTTCGATGACAAAGTCACTTTTTAGCAAACCAAGACCATTATTCTAGAATTTATCAGTATTTAAACAGCTTTGATCCATGTTCTGTGATATGGGAAAGTGCAATTCACAGGAACACCCAGCAGCACTGTACTTAACACTTATATAGTGTCTGAAGAATGGTCCTGCTTAACTGAGCCACTCCACACTATTTAAATCATTTATCTACAGCATGTTGTACATAAATGCCAGGACCAAAATGGGCTGCTACCATATGTGTACAGGAAAAAAACACAACATATTTAGGCAATAAGATCATGTAAGCATTACTCAACACACTAATCAAATCAGGTGACTCTACATGGCTTATAGCAGATGCACATCTCCTGCTAATATCCATAAAAGCCTCATCTGTTTGATGAGAGAGTAATTCTAATAGATGGAGCTGAAAGATAAACAGCACAAAGCTGAGGGCTGTGTTTGTGCCACGTATCTTCAGACACAGCCTGCTTATTTTAACTCACCTGTTATGCAACAGAAAAGGATTCACTCCCTATATTAATGGATGAGATCCTGCCTTAAATTGATAATGTGACATTTGATGTCTGATTTATTGTTTTCTATTCAGTGCATGCACATACAGAGAGCAATAGGAAAGGGTTTGAGTGTATGAAAAAGGTCACAGATGAGAGCAGCATACACCAGAGATGAGATCAAGGCTCTTAGCAGTTTTTAGGAATTTTATCTGCCTCAAAGTTGGAATGTTGGAGTAGACAAGTCTTGTAAGAAGAATCTGCATTCTGGAATTATTGTGGATATATGATTTAATTATATGATTTAACCTAATTAACAAGAAATCTTAGGAGGAGGGTGTATCACAAAGGCTCTAAGCTAGCAAAAATATATTAAAATGAGAAAAAGCCATTTGAAATACAAATCCCTTCAGAATTATTTTTCAGATCACCTTTAAAAAAATCTGTAAGATAGGGGGGGAAAGACATAAATATCCAGTAACATTTTTAAGGAATTTTAGAAGAATTAGAACTAGGTCTAGAAAGATGGACAGCTCTTTTTTGAACAAGGTCCTTCTGCATTAGCTATGAAATCACATTTAGCAGCAGGTGCCTAATAATCTACTCTAATGTTTGGTTATCTGAACTTACTTTAAGTGTCACATTCTAACAGCTAAGATGCATCTATAGGGTTGTTTTTTCCTTTTTTTTTGCCAAATTAGTGAGAAGATTCGAGGCTGTTCCTGATGTTTAGACCTAGTAACTAAAGAGAGAAATTGGAAGGGACAAACATTCTTTTTAAAGATACTCCAGCAAATTCTTGTAGCTGAGGCTTCCATTCCAGCACTTGAAGCCAAAAAAGGCAGCACCACAACTTGGCTGTTATTTTTTCATGTAAGTGACAGCAATATTGGAAAACATCAAGAAAGAATTTGCGAGTTAATTCAATTTCAGTTGAAAGAGGTGAAGAATTGTGCATCATTTTCTCTGGGAAAGGAGAAACTGGTGAAACAGGCAAGGAGAGACCTTCGAGCAGGAAGAGAATGAGGACTGGGAAGAGTGATTTTATGTTAGAAAGGTCACGAGCTTCATACTCTTTGTTTGCAGCCCTTGTGCTTTCAAACAACCTCTAAAATCTTAGAGAGAAGCACAATGAAATGGTTCTTGTAAAAAGGGGAAGTTTGGCCAAGCAATCCTACTCAGTTACTTTGATTTTGCATTTGTTTTGGATAGGAACCAGGTATACAGAGAGCTGGCAAAGGTAGTTTGAGAAAATATTAGTGATTCACTGGATTTTTTGAACTTGTCTCTAAGTGAGTTAAAGACAACCTTTTGTTTGGTCAGAACAGTCACCTTGTCCAGGTTAAACACAAGCATGTGTGAGGTCAATAAAAACCATATTTACCAGAATTTCTCTGGATTTAGTGGATTTTCCACTGCCAACACCCATCTTCTGCACCAATGACAATATCAAAATGTCAATAAGGACATTTATTGAGAGGAATCACCATGACATCTGCTACACCCATGGGCTAAGATCTGTGGACAAACCTTTTCTGCCCTGACACTTGAAGTTGGTGTAGGAGCTCTGCAACCCTGGATGAAATGGTGAAGTTTTGAATTTGTATTTCACTTGGAAACATTTCACTTCACTGTTTGATAAGAGCAAAGTTAACCTTGAAGTTTTATGTGGCACACCAGCTAAAAAAATAAGTTATCTTCAGAGCATTCAGAAAGCTGCACTGGAAACAAAGATAATTCCCAACCAGAAAAGGTGTTTTGATCCCCATTGTGGAACACATGTAAAAGAAGCCAATAGTATTATGTTAGCAATTTACCCAACCTCCATGCCTCCATATCATCTTAGGTACCTGGAGCATCAAAAATAATGTACCATGGACTAGAATTACTGCACTTAGGCATTTTTGTTGCTCCAATAATGTACTAAAATTATCTGCAGCTCCACAATTAAAACCGAGGCTTCAGAGGCTCTGTGGATGTTAGTGTATCTTCAAAGCACTTTACAGATCAATCCTTTTCAGCATCACTCCAAAAGTGAAAAGAATTACCTTTATCTAATTGAGAAGCAAGCTGCAGCACAAAGACACAGTGAGTCATCTGCCAGATAAGTGCCTGGATACCAGGGGGATGATACAAGAACAGAGAACAGAGTGTCCAGAGCACATCACATCATCTGCAGCTGGTTTCCAGAACATTAATCTCATCTCCTTTCTATATTTAGTCTTCCATATACTTGTTCTGTAAACCATTTTCCATACCTGTGGTACACAGCTCTTCGGCTGCTTCCAAAAATGCATTTTCCATCTGCTGCTTCTTTCCACATGACCCTTATTTCCTCTGCTATCTATTGTTTCATACTACCAGTACCTGAAAGTTGCAACCATTTCCATCTCCTTGCATCCCCTTGAGCTCCTTTTTTCAGGCAATCCAGGCAGCCAGGCTCCTTTTCAGTTCCAGCAGCTCTTTGGAAATCACAGTCCAAGCAGTCTGAACACTGAAAATGGGCTCTGCAATTCCTTTAGTTTCAAAAGATGTTACTTTCCACTGAGCCTATAAGGTCTGAAGCCTCTTTTCTTCATCAGCATGTATCAAATTCTTTGAACTTTCCCATATATTAGCAATCTTCAAAATGCTTTCTTTTGAGTATCCAAGAAGCCAACATTTTCTAAGCACTCCTGGTAAAGCTACTGATCATTTCAAATAACATTTTTCTTTAGCCATTGAAATTTACACCAATTATAAGCAAATTTTGTAGTCATGTACCTCAAATATGGCTTCTGTTTAATGGCACAGACACTGAACACCATCCAAATCAGTGAGACCTTCCCATGCAAACAACCAGCAATATTTATTTCTGTTCTCAGGGTGCATTTCAGAGCCTAAGTTTAGGCGCCCAGGCAGGAGAAGGGACAAAGACAGAATCTTTATTGTTAAACACAGATATTATCCAGTGTTTCCCAGTGCTTTACCAAAACTAATCTGCTTGAGCAACTTTAGCTGTCACCTATTCTACTCAGATCTAGCAGAGATTGCTGTGTTTAGGTTCAGGACACTTTGGAAGATGATCAGGCAGATTCCCTAGCCCTTTCCAGCCCACGGTCTGTAAAAGCCCTTTTGTTCTGGTGTGTAATCACATCTACAGCTTCTCATACTTCCTACATGAAATACATATTCAATTGCTTTCCACTACCCAGTTCTCTACCTGTTTGAATACTATTAAAGCACCTTGACATCCAGAGAATAATGGGGATAAATATATACAGAATGTTATTTTTTCCTCCTCAGATGCCTTAGTTCCTGGTCTTCAAAGTACTGTGGTATCAGTAAGACAACAACAAAGATGTTGTTTAAAATTACTGTCTCCTTGTGTCTTTTTTGAAGGGCTCTTCCTGAGGGATATTAAGTTCTGTGAAACTCTGCAAGACATTTTTCTTTCTGAGGATAAGGTGACCCCAAGGTTTATTGGGCTGAAACGCTTTAATGGTTTTTAACAATGTTGTCAACTCGTGGTGTTACCAAGCAGCTAGCATCCAGACCTTTGATAACAGTCTAAAACCCTTTCAAGCATGCATTTTTAGTCCTGGTCAACTTCAGAAAAACAGGTATGAAAAGGTTAGCAGCATTTTACAGGTGCTGTTCTTGCACACTTTTCCTAAGCCTTTGGACCAACTCTGTCTACCTACACTGAACTCTTCTGTGTCCTTGCTCATAGCACAGTTCCTTGGATTTCAGTCAGATTATAATCCAGACAGAAGAACAGATCAAAAACCAGGCTAGCCCCCTGTGCTGAAGGGTACCTCAGGAAAAGTTAGCACAACAACATCAATTTAGATCAAATCATGGTGTCTAAGATCTCTGAAGACAACCCATCCAGCCAGAAATATGTTAAGGTAGCAGCATTGTTCTCTTGCTCCTAAACTTTCACTTGAAATGATAGCAGACAAAAAAATACCCCCAAACAACTATATGAGGAACAATTATAAACCCATTCAAAACATCTATTCTACCACCATGAAAATGTCAAACATCCTCTGATTTTAAAATATTGCCCTGCAGATTTACATTTCATTGTGTTGCAGTGAAGAAACCTCCTCCTGCAGGAACTGCAGTTGTTGTTGTGATGTTATTTGGGCAGCTCCTCTAATGGTGTCATGGTTCTTAAATCAGGCTTCTGAAGCTACAAACAGTGCATGGCAACAACCCTTACAGCCTCTCTCAGCACAGGAGCAGGGAGTTATAGGAAAATTAATGAAGATAAGTGGCAATGAAATGGTTTTGGTCAGTGGCAACTTCAATATTTAAGTGTTTGATTGCATTACCTGCAGAAGGCAGGTCTGGAATCCTCGGCCATTGATAAGAAAAATCATTATCAAGCACAAGAAAGGATTCAAGCCCAAAAAGTCCTGATTCAAGAATAATTTTCTCCCTGGCTAGAGTCATGCAAGACCATTTGCTTTCAGGACAAACTAGCAAATTGTCTCATCAGTATGAAAAAAACAAGCTAGATTAATGCTGACACAGAAATGGAAAGGTATCTTCTAACCCATAAGTATTTTCTAATGGAGCTGAATTACATGTCACCAAGTAACCCCTTCCTGCAGCATTAAACCAAGGATGTCCTAACCTGTGTTCCTGGACTCCCCAGTAAGGGCACACAAACTCCTGGCCTGTTCACCAGCCTGTCCCAGGATGAGCAGGAGGAAGCACCAGCCTCAAAGCCAGCACGATTCAGTTTGCTCAGCTGGTATGGCAGGAAGGCTGAGAGGAGGGAATTTGTCCTCACTGGTGTTACTGCACTATCCCAACATGCTTTTAACTGGTCAGGCACGTCACCTGCTGAGGGCAAAACTGAATGCACAGAAAGTAAAGGCTTTCCACATGGAAGGACAGCTTGGGATGTTGAACAGCAGCTTCAACCCAGCATTTTCTGAGTTTGATTTAACTCATGTTAACAATGTTGTCCTCCTTGCAGCCCTCTGAGAGGTTCAGGACAAGCCAGAGATTTCAGCTCCTCAGCCCCACTGCTGCACTCCTCTTCTCCTACTGTCCACCTCAGAGAAAATTGCCTCTTACCACAAGCACCAACCTTGGCTCACGAGATGCTGTGATATCCTCATGGGGAATGAGCAGGTCCAAAGGAGACAATATGGGATGCAGATTTCATATTTAGCCTGTCCTTCACAGACTCACAGAGACCACGTGACTAATGCACCCCACATTTTTAATTGTCTGAATCTTAAAGCCATGGCCTTGCCTTTATTCTCTGTTACACTCAGAAGGCATAATGAGCCCATGCTCTGGGCTATCTCACTAATGCAGCTGTCACAATAATGATTTTTCTTATTTCATCTTCACAGCCAGGTGGTTCAATCCTAAGTTAGAAGAATTTGCTTGCAATTGATCAGTTCAGGGAGTAGTTTAGCCAAGGAAAAGGATTTAATGTTTGCACCCTGGGTATAGAAATGATTCTGGGTGCCCCAAGTAGTTCAATAAAACAATTTGCTCTTTCACAAGGCAATTTGGTACCAAAAATAATGCTTTTTCCTTAAACATCCTTTGTGCAGGCAAAGGATCAATTTAGACAGTAAATAATATTCAAATATGTCCCTATACCATAGGATGAAGAAGCTCTCAAAGCACAAAGCGAATCCTTTCCATAATAAAAGGCAAAAAGACATTTAACAGAAGAATTGTTCCATCCTACAGTTCATGCAGAATATGACTGTCCCCTGCAGGGACTCCCTTCAGAAACCAGGGAGGTGTTGGTCTGGTTTGGACGAGGCACAGTGTGGTGACCTGGCAAAGGTGCCCATTTCCCATCACCCACAGCCTGGCCATGCTCCTGCTCACCTTCCTGCCTGACACCCTGCCAGGGCTCTGTGCAGACAAGGTATAGACTGCATTTGTCTATCCTTGTTGTCAACTGAGTACTGCTCCTCCAGGAGCTGAAACTCTGTAAGAGCTCACATTTGGAATTCTGAGTATGCTTCTTTTACAAACTCAAACCTTTCAACATCTTCTGTTTTGTCAGGCTGGAAATTAGTCACCTCACACATTGATTTCCATTGTTTTCTGAGGAGTACATCTTAGACTAGCAGCAAATTCTTAAATACACATAGTAAGTATAATTGTGTGCATTAGAAATACATTGCAGTAGAAATCCTATGGAAGTGACAATTTATGAAGACTTTTCTTCTGAAATGACAGAAGAATTTGAGATTGTACAGATGGCATGCTGACAGAAAAATCTAGATTAATTTGCCAGTCAGATTAAAAAAAATTAAATCTACATACCAACAACTTTTCTGTATATGCCTCAGAAGGTTTTTTTTTTTTGGCAGGTATTCCATGAAAAGCCACTAAAATAACAACTCAACACATTTCATTTTAATGCAAATTCCAAAATTCTGTCAAAAGTCTTGTCTTTGGCAACAAGCACTGGCTTGAGTATTACACATTAAATAATTACTGACAAAACAAAAGAAAATGGTTTGCCAGGTATTTAAGAATGAGCAATATTAGCTAAGAAAGAAATTAGAGCTAAGCAATTTATACCTACAAGAGGGTCTATAAATAGCATTACCTGCTGACCTGTTAGCAAGTCAGCTGTCACCACTGATGGGTCTGAAAAACAAATAATAATGGGTTTCAAAGTGGCTGCCTACTGATCAATTTATTCCAAGCTCCACATACATTCAGAACTGCAGCTCTGAATGAACACGCAAGAGAAGGTTCCCTTGGATGCCATTTCTTTAACACAATCCAAAACAAAGTCCTTCTCCACCCTCTCCCCACCCAAAGTAAGGTGTTGTATGTCCTCTGGTGTCCCCTAAATCTCCGCTCCAACCCAAAACCACATTACGTCTCAAATCCAGGTTGAACTGATAGAAACCATTTGGTAATCTGCTATCAGATTATCAATTCACATGGTTTTAATTTTCCTGACTATGAGAACTCTGTTTCCCTTCTTAGGTTGTCTGAAAGGGTTTATATTTAGCAAACGACCCATTTTCTACACAGGAATTACAGGAGAGCTTTATGAAGATTTTCAAATCCAGAATTGCAGCCTGTCAGTTTTTCTTCACACAGCTCCGAGCCCAGTTGTGAATTTGTGGGGGTGGATGTGTGGGGGAGTTGCAGTCTTTCTTCTCCTTGCTGATGTTCAATGATAGGCAGCAGAAAAAAGCAGATATCAGGTTTACACTGCTGAGGCAGAGAGAAAAGGCAGCTCTAATATGCACATCACCAGGGAGTACAGCAACAGAGGGTGTCAGCTCCCAGGGAGAGCCTGGACATCCCAATGACATCACTCAACAACCCCTGCTGTCTAAAATTCCATGCATTTTTAAAAACACCAGTGTTGACAAATCCAGGATATGTTTATTTTTTAAACCAAGAAATGGGTCACAGCTCATCAGCTCATGGGAACTTTGACAGTCGATCCCATCAGGAACTCTGAGAGCAGGAGAGCTTCTCCCAAGCACACAACAGGAAGGGGCATTTTAAGCATAAACCATTAAGTATGTTCCAAGAAATGTTGCACATAATGAAGATAAATATGTAAGAGGAATTTTAAAAGATGGTTTTTCTTCAAAGCCTAAATATGTGGCTCTGGAGTAGAGTAGGTTTCTATCCTACTTTCCCAGTTCACTCTGGTATTTCCAGGACCACCAGACACCATGCCTGTCTGATGAGAATTTTAAACTATATAATCTCTCCTGTATTTCTTTGACTAATAACTGATAACTAACCTAAACCCAACCTCTTTCACTTCAATCTGTTTTCCCTTGTCCTATCATTACATGCCTTATAAAAAATCACCCTCCAGGTTTCTTGCAGACTCCCTCCAGGCACTGTAAGGTGTCTGCAAACCTTCTCCAGGCTGACCAACCCCATCTCTCTCAGCCTTTTCTCATAGGAGAGATATTTCAACCACCTGATCATAATTTTATCCCAGCATTGCTAGAATGGATAGATGGGCAGAATGAAGATTGTGAAAAATCTGATGAAAATGCCTGTAGTTTATCTTCAGCCTAACCACTCTGCATCTCACATGTGGTCAAGGCATTTGAAGCAAATAACATGAGCAATAAGAAAAAGCTGTTGAGAAATACTTACCTTGAGAACAGAGGCTAAAAGATTTATTCTCTTCTAAGTGCAGATCTCTGAGTAGTGTATATGTAGCTCAAATAGAGTGAATGAAGCTTTGCTTGGCAAATGAACATTTGTATCATAAAACAATAATTTCAATCCTCATCAGGAATATATCCAAGTTAGTGAAATTGCACTGAGAAACTTAGCTAAAACCAGCAGTTAATTTTCTCTATATTAGTTATTCAGACTGCTGGTACCCAGCAATAAATCCATTTTTAACAACTATCTCTGAATCTGAAGTTCTAGGACCAGCTACAGCCAATCAACAGAAGCACAGTTTCCAAGGCCAATCTGAGCATAAAGAACTCAGATTTTCTATCAGTGATTATGTGCCCCCAAATATTTTTCAAGTGCAAGCCTGCACTAGAAATTCATAGGGGGTATTCATAGGGGATATTCATAGGGGATAATTCTGCAAATATTTTCAACATTTATAACAACTACAGGTTGACCATATCATCTACAGACACAAGGAATCAACAGGTATTTTCCTAGAATTCTCATTTTTTTCTAATGAGAAAGAGCATGGCTGAATTAAGACAACTAACAGCTAACTCAGAAAGCTTAGTCCATCCACTCAAAGCTGGCTCTGATTTTCTGAGTAATCTGCTAGTATAAATACAATTTACCAGGCTTGATGGAATCAGACATCCCTAGAAAGAAGTGCTATAGTCTCTGCTCTGTACAGATTCAGAAGGGTCCCCTAACAAAAGTCCAGAGTGGAATCTTAGCATTGCTAAAAAAGGCTGATTGTTCACTGTTCTCCTTCCGTGGGAAGGTAGAGGAAATCCACTACTTTAAAGCTCCACTCCTGTCCAGAACTAGGTCAATCATGCAAAAAAAAATTTCCCTTCCTACTCAAACCAAGTCTCCACCAAAACTCTTCTCAGGAATAGTGAATCCTCATGAAGGAACCACTGAATCCACCCTTCCATATGCAAAAGGATATATTCATTTGATACTAACTTAAGAATACCTGTCAAGAATAACACAGGGCTTTTATCTCCCCTGTAAACAAACTGTGAACTTGCAGGAAATGCACCTTAAAAGGCAGCTGATAATAATGGTCTGATAGAGGTGCTGTGCTGGGACTTGGGCAATCAAGGTTCATTTTCTGACTCTTCATGGGGTCAGCTGGACTCTGTCCACAATTCTATAGCAAAGCCTAAAAATCCATCCTTCACCTGCCTCTTTGCCTTGTCAAAGAGACCTTCCAGGACTCTGTTTAAGGTTTTGCTATTTACTTTGATTATGATAGCTCAAATTAAAAAAGTGGGAGACCTGGTCTTTCTGGGCTAAAGCAATAGGAGATGAACCTTCCTTTCATTTAAAGATGATATTTCCAAAGTTTGTTTTTTGGCTTTGTGTGCTCAGAGGTACATGTGTAGACTTGAGTGCTCTCATTGCCTTGGAAACATTTTTGCACTGAACTGAAGCAGGCACCAAATGAAAATGCATCTTAGATACAGTAGTTTGACCCAACTTCAGCAGTTTCTTTTATGACACACAATAGGAAGGGAAAAGCCACCACAAGTCTGTCACTATGCAGTGTCAGGGCTGCTTTCATCAGAAGTTGAAACTATAAAATAGAAAGCCTCACTTTCTGCATGCAAAACACCAGCATTCATTTAAGAATTTCTTTTTAAATGAATACAGTCCCAGCTGTCATTCCTAGCTGTTTAATCATGAGAGGTTTCTGAGGAATATGAAGCAGGAAATGATTACGTTAAATTAGAGTCACTACAAGCCTCCCCTTAAACAAGCAGTATATGTATATATATTTATATATATTCCTGAGGGCTGTTCAAATGTGGTATCTGCATAAATGAGACTGTTAATGGATGAAGAGTGCAGTATGCACTTGCTATTTGCATTGTACTAATCTATGACACAAAGAAGATTTAATGAATATTTGAAGACTACAAACAATAGCCTGCAGCAAAGGAAAATCTTACAGTCAACTTTTAATACCTCACTTATTTTCCTAATTTTTTCATAACAATCTTGCACAATAGGTGAAGGCTTCAAGCTGTCATTTCACTTCTTCTTTCCACCAAAATTATCCTCTATCTCTTGAATCATCCCTACATGCAATATTCTGCTTATACTGGATAAAACAGCAGAGGAAGAAGCTTGTTTTAAAACTAGATGCTCGCAGCATTTTCTTTTCCAGTCTCTGTTATGTTCTCCATAATTGTATGTATTGCACACCTCGTGATGGGGAGGTGTAGATCATACTGGCTGCTGTGGGAGAGCCAAGGGAAAAGATGGTGCTCAGAGCAGCTTTCCCTTCAAAGCCACCCCTCTTCTTCCTGAACACGCCAGACTTCTTCCAAATGTCTCACAGTCTTCTCTTTCCTTTCGCTGCTTTGGGTTTCGTATAAGTCAAGTGCTCAATAAGCTATTTTCCATGACATTAAACAGCATATGTTGCTGGGTACCTTGAGCATGCTCCTGAGAGAATCCCTGTTTTCAGAGGACAGGCTTTGTTGCCAAACTGCCAGGCAGCTTTTTAGCTCCCCAGTGACACTTAGTATTTATGATCATTTTTTGTGATCCAGAACTTGGGGATGCTTTCAGAGCCTGCATCCCCAGCTTGCCTCTTGTATCCAACAGCTGGAGAGCAGATGTGCAGGGAGGCTGGCAAGGCACAGCTGGGTTTGACACCCCTCAGATTCCTCACACACTGCCACAGGTGAGCAAGCTGTGTGCTGGCAGCAGTGACATGAAGCCAGAGCTTGGGGATCCTTCATTTTTTGATTTTCAGAGTTGCAACACCAATTCTTACACCTTCTCACATAATTTCCAGGAGAGCTCTGTGCATGTCACTACAATATCCACATCACACTCTTCCCTCACATCACTGATTTTATCATTCCTCCTGATTTAAACAAAACCAAGATCTTGCCATTGCTACTTGCCAAGTTTGTTGATCATCATCATCTAAAAGGCTGTGAATCACTCTAGGTAATCTAATTCCCATGTCCTGCTTCATAAAGAAAGATTTTCAGGCTTACTGAACTCTCATAGCTTCACTTGCTGTCCAGTGTGTGGCACAGATACCTTAGAACATCATTTAATCACCCTAACTTCGCAAAAATGAGAAGATTTAGGCTTGAAATTTAACATCTACCCTTCCAAATCAAAAGAGGTTCTAAAGAGGATCATTAAGTGCACAGAATAATGAAACACAAAAGCTACAATTATATACCCAGCCACAGCTCTGGTTATGATTATTTTTCCATGTGATATCCTGGAAAACACCACCCCATCCTCCACTTCCAAGCAGGCTGCAGTGAGAGCCTCTCTGAAGTCTCCTCCTTCCTCTGTGGAGACAAACTCCCTCCCTTCTCTATCAGGCCAAGGTTCATGGGACAAAGTCTCTTCCCCCAGAAGTACATAAGTAATGTTCTTGATGTGCCACGAGAGGTTAGTTGTGTCTGAAAAAGAGATGAAACCTCACCGAGCCACAAATTTTAGCCACGAAGGGAAGTAGCTTTGGCTGACTTTGCCTTATCCCCTATACATAACATCCATGTCAAGCCTCCACCTGACTTTCAGCAAGGCATTAATGCCAAAAGCTTAACCCCATGCTTAATTTGCACTTCTGCTACTGCATGTCCAAGTTTCTGGCCTGAAGATACCTTGCTTGGGGAAGGTCGAGCCTCAGAAAAGCTCGCTCACATCAAAGATCAAACCTCCAAATAAAAGTTCTTCACCACTTATGTTTTTAGCTATAAAGCCTCCCACATGTCTCTTGTTCTATCCTACTAGTGCCCCCACCTTTCTGCTTTAGAGATCAATTTTTTCTTGTCTTGTTACACACATCCTTCCTAGCTAATATTCCCTTGCTGTTAGGCAACTGTGATGGTAGATCTTACGTATTTGCTATCAAACAGATATAGAATACTTCTATGTTATTATAAATTCAGAGGATTCAGACATGTTTTCTGCTTTCTTTCATTTAAGGGATTGGTGGGAGAGGGTGTTTTGTTTTTCAGTACAGATATCCTCAGGGTATAAAGCAGTACAGACATCTTCTGCTCCCCAGGCTGACTGTAAGACAGACAATTGACAAATTAGTCAATTTTACCTGCACCTAATGTTCAGAGATTGGATACTTTGAGGGCTGAAAAAGGCCTTGGATTGTCAAGGGAACTAATTGGTAAAATTAGCATAAAGCAGAACTTGAGCTGGACTATGCAGTGCTGTGCCAGGACAGGCATTCTTTGTTCTCACAGCTTTCCTGGTGGGGAGAAGGGTGGCAATCAGGAGATGATTGCCGTGTGCTGGGGCAGTATTCATACACAGCAGGGATCCTTTCAGCCAGGGCTGCCAAAACAAGAGAGGCAGGGGACAGAGCTTTCCCCTCCTGCAAGGCCTTTTGCTGGTCAGGCCATTTTTAGAGCTTTTCCTTGGTCTATGTGGAGGGCAAGGTAGGCAGGGGAGTCCAAACCTTTTGTTTTCTTTCTCCTAATTCTGCTGAGCATCCAGGCTTTTAGCTGCTGCATTCAGAGATAAAGGCTTGCCCATTCTCTTTCCCACTTTCACCCTGTTAGGCAAATCTTAGGGGGAAGAACACAAATCATAATTTTCCAAGTTTCTCTTTTTCTGAGGTAGGAGTAGGAAATGCCAGGGTAATTCTGAGCTTGCAGCAACAAAGAAAGCAGCCCCTTGATAAGCAGAGGCAAAACTAAGTACAGGCCAATGAAAAGAATACAGAGAGGTTGTGGTACAAGATCTGTTTACTTTTCTGGTATCTACTGATTGCCTAAAACCTCAGCATTGCAACATCTACCTACAAAGCCTCCTTCTGTAACCCTAGAGATAAGAATGAAGCACAGCACTGAGAGGAAGCAAAATCAAATCACTTCTGTAGCTTCCACATCTGGAACCTCCTAAGGAGAGCAAAGTACTTAAATATTTCCTTTTTTTCTGTGAAAAAAAACATGCATGCAGGGGAATTGCTTGTAGCCAAATCATCTGAGTCAGAGTGAGCTGTTAGAACTGGAGTTTTTCTGTGGAGGGGGAAGTGGAAGGGCAAATATTTGAGGCAAAGCTCGGTGGCCCTTGTGTTTGTTTTACATCTGACCCCAAGGGTCACTTCTTAATAAGCCTCCAGCAGGATATAGCAAGATAAAAAGTGTTAAGATGCCATGTAGCTTGTGTTGATGCATGGGAGACAAAAATAATCAGTTTCAGGGAATAGCTCTGAACACAACAGAGGAAACTGATGTTCATAACCCCTTGCTCTCTTACCACAGAATAGACACACACAAAGCTCAGAAATAAAGTTTTCCCTTACAACAGTTTGTGTCTGCCTGAGTGTCAGAGAGCTGACAGGCATGGACACACAAATGGTGCTGCGCAGGGCCAGGAGCTGGACTCGGTGATCCTTGATCCCTTCCAGCTCTGCTTATTCTGTGACCTCTTTCCTGTAGCTGTAGTTAGGCAAATACACCTGCAAGGAAGTGATCTTACTTATTTAATCTGAAGGCAGTACAGGCACACACCTTGGGCTGCTCAGGATGAGTGCACATACCTAGACTGTGTCTACTTGTATGAATACAGCCATGGACACTATTCCTTCTCAGCAGTCTGTTTCCATTTTTTGCTCTAGAGGATTCCCAGGAAGTACAGGAAAGCTGAACACAATATTCAGCCATCGTAGCAAAGGGACATATGGAGAGAAGGAGTGTTACTTTGGAGGCTGCTTTTTTAACCAGGCAAACATGCCAGCTGCTTTTAAACTCTTCACAGGTTTTCAGTGCTGCAAATAATCTTGAGATGCAGCTCTTGAAAGGAGCGTGAGCAGGTGGTCAAAGTTCAGGAAAAACTCCATTTGATGCTTCAGCATATATCATCTGCTTATTTCCATTGATGTGAACATTATAACATGCACAGTGTTATAAATAATTGAAAGCGCAACACATTTATAATTCTTCGGTGGTTGGGCTCCCAAAGGGCTCATGAATTAGATTTGAGTTAACTCTGAAGAAAACACATTTCTACTACTTAGAAGAGTTCTGACATGTAGGGAACTTTTAGAAGCAGAACAGAGTTCTGCAGAAATTTCCACATACCAGCTGACACAATCACCTAATGTGCCTCTGCAAGGCACTTGGCTGAGGGATAGGGAAATAAATAAAATGGGAACTGAGCACAGAGAAATGCAAAATCTGCTAGTACAGACAAACGAAGTGACCAGTGAGAAAAAAGCCCCAACTGCAGAGCCCAGACTTCACTGTCACAGGTATGGGAACCATTTGTGGTACATCAGAACTAGAGCCACACAAACTCCCCCTTCAGCTTTCTGGGAAACTCAGAAACGTCTCGAACCTCAGAAGGGGGATAAAACAAACCAGAAGACTTTGGAATAATTCAGAGAGCAAATCATAAAACTTCCCACATGCATTGATGCACATGTGTCCAAAAATCCTTTTGGGAAAATGAGATCTGAAGATGATTGTCACAATCTCAAAAAGTTTCTATTTAGACAGAACAGAGACAGTTTGCATGAAAAGTCCTTAAGCTCTAATTAGAAGAGAGCAACTTCAGAAAAAAAAAATTCAGATTACCAGATTGCAACTCATTAAAAACCATCCTTGTCATGTCCCATAAAAAAGCTTCCTTGGACCACACTACACTTAGAGGAATCTTAATGAATTTTCTACTGCGGTAATTTGTATGAACAAGTTACTACATTACAAGTTGCACATTTTTATAAATTAGAATTGAGTTTCTGGGCTTTTTCAGCTTTAATATGTGTCATAAAACTGTTTGGTAAACAGTATTTTGAAAGTTTATGACACACTGTACACTACCAGCTGGAACAAATGGACCCAGACACTGAGAGCACTTTCCATGTAGCCACGAGTAAAATCAACATTTCTGCCTTTTACATTTCGGTTTAATTCATGCTTCTCAGCAGCAGACACATTAACATGAAGTCAACAAAATTTGTCTTCACTGAAGTTTAAGCCACTGCTTGTTACTAAACAAGCAAATGGTCAAAGGAATTGCAAAATGAAAAAAAAAATACTTGCATGTAGTTGGGAGAAGAGATTCAGAAATGGCCTCATTGGACAGGATTTGGTACCCATTTGAGGCACTTAGGACATATTTTGTGCTTTAAGAAGATGGGTAGTGGTGGGCCATACATGGGCTGGGGTGCACATGATACTGTAATTATTCTGTAACCATCTGTCACAGAAAAATTGCATGTACTTAGTCCAAAA
This sequence comes from Erpornis zantholeuca, assembly GCA_013400515.1. Taxonomy (NCBI): domain Eukaryota; kingdom Metazoa; phylum Chordata; class Aves; order Passeriformes; family Timaliidae; genus Erpornis; species Erpornis zantholeuca. The sequence continues at coordinate 208,213 of VZTN01006031.1, forward strand.
TGTAGAAAGTCTGAAAGGAAACTCTTAATTCCTAGGCTGAAAACCAACATTTTTCCTCAGAAAGAGATCAATAGTTCTGGTTGAAATGTTCTGTGTCCCCACACTTTCCTTTCCCTGCACATAAACTTAGTCCAGGCCAGTAATTTTGGCCCAAATAGTCAAAATGTTTGAAGTTTTTGAGCAACTGGAAACAATATGTTAATGGAAAGAGTCACCTTAAACTGTCAGCCCCACGTGTATCAAAAGAATTTCATTGTGCCTTGACATCAGAATGAGCTCCCCACACACAGTGGCTTCTATTTCAGCTTCTTTTCATAAATATATGAAACAAGCACCTAGATATGTTCTCTCTCAGCACACCACAGAGAGGCAGTTTCAGATTGTAAAGAAGAGGAATAGCAACTGAGTGAGCTCCTGTTTCTCTCCACTTCTAATTTTGTACCCTTCTGGTAACTTGGGCAGCTTTATTCTCACTGAAATTAGATGTGCACCAGGTTAATGAAAAGATTCTCTCCCTGATTGAACAGTGATCAGTGCACTCCCTGATTCTTCTGTAATCACTTTCATTCCCATTTTCTGAGACAGAAGAATGAAATACTTGTGGGATTTGTTTGGGGTTTTTTTTGGGTTTTTTTTTGTTTATTTAAACTAAGAATAAAGAGAGAGATAACATAATTTTTTCCCTCGAATCCCAAAGTTTTGTGTATACAATCTGGATCACTGTGCAATTGTGTCTCTTGGCAGTAAGCATACCTATGACCACAGTGTCTGAAAACCTTGAGCATTTGAAAAATAAGCCCAGATTTTTATCTTGTTGAACCTGCTGCTGCATAAAGCCTACCTACTTGTAGGTACTTGAGCTACCTACTTGTTTCCTCATATATTCTTTGCTTATTCTCGTATGTTTTTTTTTAATTCAGCTGCATGGTTATTCTTTAAGGCATTGAGTCAAGAGATGAAAAACCTCATTTTTTCTTGAAAAGAGAAAAAAAAGTATTGAAAAAGAAGTCTAGAGGGAATGGTGTTTCCATGCCCCATGAAGCACGAGATCTTATTTTATAAAAGGTGCAAGCAGCAAGATCCAGAGAAGACGTAATTAATCCTTTATATTTCCACAGAAGGTGACAAACCAAGTGAAAGATGAACTCCAAGACACCATGTCCATCATGGGTAATTAATTGAGTGCTAATGAAGTATAAACCAGTATTTGTGTCCCCACCCTGTTTAAGGCATATCTGTGAGCAGAGCCTCTGCTTCAGATCGCTTCCATTATGACTTTTTCATTTGGAATGCTGTTTAGCCAAAATTAATTTTTCAGCTGAGACAATTGCTTTCCAAAGATGTGTGATTGCCCTTATTAACAACACTAACAATGGTAAAACATGACTCCAGTACAGACCTGCCTGACTGATCGATTATAAACCATCAAAGAAAAGGTAAAGCAGACTGTATTAACATTTGCTTGGTTTTCTCCTAAGTGTAATTAAAAACAATCAAGAAAGTAGTACTTGATATCTGTTGTTCTCATCACTTCATTTCCTCACTGTGTGGTGCACAGTCATCATTTGGAGTGTGGCACTGTTTTTAATGGTGAAAAGTGTAAACATACCATCAAAGCTTCTGCCAAAGATTGATTAATTGTTGCATGGCAGCTTTGCAGCCAGTGGCTACATGGATTTTTTAGAAGAACTTTCTCCTGCAGTGTTAGGAATGTTGAAGACACAGCATTCACCAGTGCTGGCACATTTTTTTGCTTTTTTGAAATCTTTTTGTCATTTTTGTTATGTTGTTTATGCCTTGGGAGCATCATGTGTTAAAAAACAGAAGGCTGGCTCGGGCTCAGGGCTGCTGATATTTTAAAAGGCAAGCTGAAGAACAGAAATCACTCAGGAAATAAAATTGACAACAAGAACTTCCTGAGCTACAGGACAGCTCTTATTTCTTAACATTCCCAGAGAAGGATTATAACTCTTAAAACATGCAACCTTTCCTCCTTGGAAGTCATCTCTGTGATTATTCATTTCCAGAGGATAGGTCAGAGACAAGTACCAAACTTCCTAGAGTCTTGGAGAACATGGCTGACAGATCATTAATAAACTAACAAGAGGGGGGAGAAAAAAAAGTCCAAGCCTGTTCTTCCTAGTAGGGTGAGGTGGGAGATTGCTAAATCTAGCACTGCACTAAAATCCAATATTTAGATTTTTATGAGCTTACCGAATTGATCGAGATGGAATCAGAGGAGCTGGAAATGATCTGGAATTTAAATAGCTAAAGTTCTTGGGAAATTTCATCAACATCTCAAGCCACTTATTGAGAAATACTAATTAAATTGCCATTCCTTGTCCTGGGGAGGCATTTAATTTTCCTTTTCTCCAAATGTATTTCCAAAGTTTACACTGATTATTTTTGTCCTTTGCTGGGAAATCTGTTACTCCACAGTCAACAATAGCAAATTGGTGCTTTGGCTGCTACTCACACTTAAGTGCATCCTAGATTTGTAACTGAAAGAAGAATTTGATAAATTATTCTTGGCAGCTACAGAGAAAGACAAACTTGCCCAATTTATTTCTGACTTTCCTATTCTTCTTAGTACCATCTGATCTAGGGCAGTTGAAATACCTAGCAGGGGTAACACCTTGCTTTCATATGGCACATTTGTCTTTCAAACCCACAGCATTTACAAAAAAATTATATACATATATATATATATATATAAAGCAAAAATTAAAATATTGCACCGAGGTCACAGTGGGGATCACTGGCAGGCTAAGGAAAAGGATTTCTGAGTCTCAGAGCATCACACATTTTGGAGGAGAGATGGAAATCATCAGTGCAAAAGGAAATATCAATCACCCAGTGCTGAATAAACTTAAAGAGGAGCTCCCAACAGTTTCTCATGTAGATTTGTTAAATCTCCCAAACTTTACAATAAGAGATATTTTCATTTACTTTTTACTTTATCTGTTATAATAATATATGTG
>VZTN01006031.1:211203-318136 GCA_013400515.1 Erpornis zantholeuca
TTTATCCATTATATTAATATATGTGTAGTCTCAAAGAAAATAGTGATGGTGAAAAGTAAACTCCATTAAGGTCATACACCAGAATCCCTAGGCATAAGCACAGTGTATAAGTAAAATTTTACCAAAAAAAAAGCAAAATGCACAATTCCCTTCAGATTAGTTTTTCATTACCTGGATTAATACCTCAACTTCTCTGCCACCCCCTGGGAAAATCTCACAAATTTCAGACTTATTTGAAGGCCTCTGTCTTGGACAACTTGAGGGTGTCAGCAAAGTAAATGAGAGTCTCAACTAAAAAAAAAAGTGTCAAAGTGTCTAATATGGTTTAGGAGCTACTACAAGTAATATAATGAGGTGTATTGTGTTTGCATGGCTTGGTTTTGGAAGTCCAGTTCACAGAGAGCTGGTGCTCATGAGATGGACTCACGTCAGGGAAATTCATGGAAAACTGTCTCCCGTGGTAGAGACCCCACAGAGGAACAGGGGAATGACTCCTCTCCCTGAGCAGTGGGTATGAACTGACCACAGCCCCCATTCCCTGTCTCCCTGCACCACTGGGGGAGGAGGTAGAGCTAGGAAGGAGGGAAGGGTGGGGGGAAGGTGTTTTTAAGGTTTTATTTTACTTCTCATTATCCTGCTCTGATTTTGTCAGTGTAACAAATTCACTGCATGTCTCTAAGCTGAGCCTGTTCTGCCTGTGAAGGTATTTGAGGAGAGATCTCTCTCCCAATCCTCATCTCAACTCACGAACCCTTGGTTATATTTCCTCTCCCCTGCCCAGCTGTGAAGGGCAGTGAGAGAGGGGCTTTGATGGGTGCCTGGCATCAGGCCAGGGCCAACCCCTGACAGAAGGATTTTCAGCAGTTTCAAGCCTTGTCTGGAAATTAAGACAAACTGTGCCGTGGTTCTTCTTCTTCCTTCTGTTTAATATTCTCTTTAGCTTGACTGTTATTGAGGGCTGACACAGCTCCTTTCTCCTGCAGAGCACCTAACCCAACAGGACCTTGGGATTCAGTCCAAGGCTTCATGCTGATGCCAGAATGATTTTTTGCTTTTTCTTTTATACCCCTCTTACATACCCTTTTATATAGTTTTATGTATTCTTAGTGCTTTTAGCCTACATACTTGTAACTTTCCAAGTCTGATAACTCAGCTCAGACCCACTGCACTGTTAAACAAGGAGACCAAACATCCTGGGAGCCCCAGACACCAAGGGCCTCTCCAAAACATATTTTTGTAGACTAAGATAAGCCCGTCAAAAAGAAAAAGTTCCTGAGAGCAGGAGGTTCACTTGAGCTTCTCATTAGGGAATCTCTGATAAATATGTTAATTTTGCAAGGCCTATAATTGTGTGTATTTTGGTGTGACAGTGGTGCATGCATTTTCAGGGCATTCCACCTGGATGAAGTGCTGTGCCCAGAGATCCTGAAATAAATACTGAAGTAAAAATCCCTTTTCCCCATAAACTGTGTTTTGGTTTTAATTTTAAGACCATGGTAAGGCATCAATACCAGAAGGTTCCAACAGAACAACTTTCACATTTCACATTCCATCCATGGAAGTTTGAAGGATTTATTCTGTCATAGTCCTGCCATTCTATTCAGAACATCAATTCCACTGCAAGTTCTTCTTACAAATGGCTGCTTTCTTTTCAAGTTTGTTTATTCTTGCAAAATGTTGCCAGTGCAAGAAACGACAGGCTGCTGTAAATAAATGTGACTGATCTTGTGGGGCCTCCTTCAGCACACCAGTGAATATTAAATTTCACACCTCTGATCCTTTGGAGTGGTTTAGGATGACAGACACATATTTACAGGAGAGGCTCTTGTAGACAATTAACTTCATCTGGGTAGTGCTTCCAGGTAACCTGACTGCTTGTAAAGGTCCCAGATTAAGGTTTGGTATCCAAAGCAGGGATGGGCAGTTGCAGTTCTTCACCCTGTCAGCAATTGCTTTTTCTATTATGTGTGGATGGATTCAAGGACAAACACATCAGAGTAATAAACTGAAGGGCAGGATGACACTTGAACGTGTGTTTATAGTTCACAGGCATACCTACATTTGTAAAGTTGGATTAATCTCAGCTCCTCTCTTGGCAGCAATCTAAGCATCTTGTTTAGGAGAACACCTATTTTGCCTCTGTTTTAGTGCTGTATTTCATACCAGTTTCAGTAATGCCACATCAAATCAAAGCTCTATGATAGAATTAGCAGGGCTGACTTTCTCCTAGCAGCAGTGCCCACAGCAGTGTACACCAGCAAAATACTGCTCACTTCAGGGGATTTAATCCTCAGCTACACCTGGGAAAGAGAAATCAAGTTCTGCATGTAGGAGTAGGGAGGAAGAATCCCAGCCCCTTACTAAGATGGGAGGAATTTTATCCAGAGTGATAGTTTTGACTTTCCCTGTAGATTGAGCAACTCAATCTGAGTTACCCTAAAGCAATCCAAATTTGCTTTTAGAAACAGCACCGCCAGGAATAAAAGAAGCTCTTTAAACCCAGCCTCTTGTCCCCCCTGCCTGCCCAGTCCTCCTCTCAACACCTTCATTCACTCCTCAAAAATGGTGATGGAGGTGACTAAAAAAATAAGGTGCACAAGATGAGAAAAAAAATTAAAGCAATAAATGAATAAAAATACGGAGGTGAAAGCAAGGAGAGAACTGTATAGTGTCATTGTGAAGAGCTGCCAGGAACAATAGGAATAAAAGATTCTCAGCAGATGAGGACAGAGGCATGAAGGAATAACAAAATACTTATTTTTAGTCACATTTGCTAGATGCTTATGTAAGTGATCTAGTAACAAACAAGAAAGGTGCTTTGAAGCAGAATTCCACATAAAAGAGATTGCAAAGATTGGCATACTTAAATATTGCTTCCCTTTTTGTCTTTGCTAATTGGCATATTGCACAGGGCTGCAGCTAATTTGGGTTCCAGCAGCACCACCATTGATCTTATAGCATTGGATTTTAAATTTTTTTTACAACTCTACAGGAGAAATAAAAATTCTGCAAGACCCATGTGTCTTGTTTTCTCTGACTTTGGAAAACAGTACAAAACCAATAGTGAAACCAGGAGGCACCTGGGACCAAAATGAAGGTTCAAGACTTTTAGGATAATACAGCATCCTGGAATTGGGGGAGGTAGTGCACTCCTGCAGACAGCCAGTAGTGGGGTGACATGGTTTTGGGATCACTTTATCCCTGATTTGTACCAGTACTGTCACGATTTTTCTTATCCCATTAGTCTGAAAACCTGAAGTCAGAACACGTGAACGCCATGAAAACAGAGAAGGATATCATTCCTGACTGAAGTTTATCTGTGCTTCTTTCAGCTGTGCTTAGATAAAACCATGCCAGTTTTCAATCAAACATTAATTTCAATGGGTAACTGGAGATCTAAACAAGACAAAAATGCCTGGATGTCTTTTCAGAGTTTGTCAGAGAGAGAAGCTCATGAAGGCATTGAACATTCTGTAACCCAGACATCACAGTATGAGAGAGTCCCACAAACACAGCTGTTCATTGGGAAAATCATTAGCAGCAGCTGGAAGTACTAGAGATTGGAGGAGCTGGGGGGAAAAGCGTGCTCTGGCAAACGAGAAAATGATCTTTAACATTTTCTGCAAGCACACCATCTCATTAAGTTCTTTTAAAATAGACACACACAGACACTTCCCATCAATGTGAAGCCTCCACAGAAATCTTTTTGTTCAATTATGCCTGAACACATCTTTCTTAACATATATTCAGTGATGTTTCATACCTTATACAACCGAGTAGAGAATTATTAGGCAATAAATGGCTCCAGTAGTTCCAGTGGCAGCCATTAAGCTGCCATTCAACTCAGGGTGTCCCTCAACAGGAAATATGCACAAGGGGAAGGATCCTTTTGTAGGTGTGGGACCTAATGCACATTTTAATTTAATTTTTGACTGAGTTAAAACCATTTTTTTGGATGAAGTTGTGAGGATTTGGGTAACATTTTAATACTTGGGAGACAAGATTTGCTATGAGATGTTGGGATTATTTTAAAAGCCTTCATCTTGGGAATTTGTCACATATTGATTTAACAACATGTACAATGGGATACTAACAACTGTTTATCGTATCTTCCCTTCTGAAGATAAGAGTCAAAGAAATTCTACAAAGTTTTTGAGTCTTTGCTTTTGCAATGTTAATTTGCCTGAGCAGCAACAAATAGTAGAATAAACCTAGAATAAAATACAGAGATAAAGTCAAACATCACAAGAGAAGAGACTGGAAGGTGGGGAAGTGTCTGGGAGATGGTTAAAGTGGTTAAAGTGCATGGAGATAATACAATAACCCAACTCAGATTTTCTGGCTTTTTATGGATCTCTCTGGGCGAGGAAGCAGCTTCATATTCTTTCAGAGAAAAGATTTTGCTGATAACTAATTCTCTTACCTTGTTCACATGGCTCTTTTCTCCTTCGGGTAGGATCATTATTATTGTTCTTTAAGTACTTAACAATATGCTTGGTCTGAGAGGAGACACGCTGTACTATGCATGGAATTTGAATAGACAGACTACATAAATCATGTACAAAGTGCAAGGAAATACCTGCCCTGAGGGAGGCCAGAACCAAGAGGTAAAGTGACCTTGGCCAGACTCAACACCAGAATTAAATTTACAGCACTGCAAGCGTTGTATGGGAGAGGAGAGGAGAGGAGAGGAGAGGAGAGGAGAGGAATCACCCAACTGTCTTTTCCTTTGAAAACAGCCCCATTCACACTGAGAACAACCAATCCAAATGCAGAAATAGAGCTGTCAGACCTCACTGGACTAAGTGATGACCAGAAGCAGATTCTAGCATCAAGTGGATGTAGGATTTTGCTGAGACAGCTGAGGGTGACACTTCACCTGCCTGTTATGTGCAGCTCCATGGTGTTCCATGATGGCATTTTCCTTGTATGGAACAGACCTGCCCACAGGAGCTTCCACCTCAGTGCTCTCAGGTGCTCAGCCTGTTCTTTCCTCTGATTTGCCTCCTCTGTTAGGCCCTGACAGTTTTGATTCCATCTTGTACGTGTTTGGTGGGTTTTATGGAATGTACTGCACCTTATCATGTGTCCTATCTCAAAGCAAGCACATTCGTTTCGAATTAGGCATTATTCAAATAAAACCCACCCCAGCAGCTTTGGTCCAAAGTAATCAGAAGAAGGAAAAGCAGCTGACAAAATGGAAACCGCAGTATGTTCCCTGGAATGAGTAGATGGGGAACAGATGTCATTGCTGAGAAGGAGAGGTTAACCTGACAGAAATAACAAAAGGAAAGCAGTGGGGAGCCCAATCAAGGCTGAATCAATGCTCTGATCATGCACAGTCTGACAAATCTTCCCCACTATTTACAGCTTCATTTCTCCTTTGCTCTCTGGGATTGCAGGTGGCAATTATGGGAGAAATTATCAGGCTCCTTTTTCCCCCTTTTTAGCATTGTCCAGCTTGTGAAACCTGTTGGAAGTTGATGCTGGATGAGGAGATGTAGTTAATAAGCTGAGATTTGAACAGAATGTCAACAGCTACTCAGCTTGGGGCTTGCATTTTTTTGACTTGTGTATTCCCTATTCCCTCCTAGAAAGGGCAAAAAGCATTTACTCCCATTTTAGAGAACAAGACTAATATCATCCATAAACTTTATTCTGTCTGCTTAATAAATCACCTCCTTGTGATTTCACTACAGGGAAAAGATAAGAAAACTGAATGCGGGCAAAGCTTTTACTTCTATCTGTATATTAGTACTTGTGCTGTAAAATCTCATATACATATTCACATCAAAACCCAAATAGAGCTAAAAAAAATATTTTATGAGACCATCTAGTTCACCTTCCCACTAATGGGAGTGCAGACAAGGCCCTGCCTGACACTATGAATAGGAAAGCAAAGCAAAGCAAAGCACAAATGATGAATTTTACCAAGAGCTAAAAAGCCTTTTAGCACATCAGGCTAGAGAACAAAGAGTTTCCTTAGCCCTGTTTGGAGACAATGAATTCAAACATCATCCTCAAGGCACCTTTTTTATCTACTAGAAGGTATCTGCATGATGTTTCCAGTTCAGCCTCACTGACCCTCAGGAAGGACTCCTGGGACTCGTTTGTGATTTCTAAGTGTGCCAATGCTCTCCCTGAACACACAGACATAGGTTCTGCAGGTACTTTTCAGGAAGGAGTACACAGACAGGGAATCACTGCCTCATCTCCTGTGGGAAAAACACCTTTACAGAGTGGGAAACCTACCTCTAATCTAAACAACTCAAATTTTTCCCCTGAATATGTCTTATTCATACATCCTTAGCAGAAATATACCTTTTAAAGGGTGAGCACTTGTGTGCTGCTCTTCAGTGAACAGCAGTGAGCAGCAAAAGGTAAAAGTTCTAATGCAGCAAACTGAGTACATTTCCAGGTGTCAGAATTAGGGGTTTTTTTTTACTTTCAGTTCTGAAAGAACACAGATAAGTAAAGCCTTCAAAGATCTGTGGGAGCCTGGAAGAGAGAGAGCAAGTGAGTGTGTGCATATGTGTGTGTGTGTGTATGTTCACACAGAGCGGGGACAGCAGGAAAGGTCTCAGATGTCTCTGGCAGAAACAAAAACTGAATTTGGCAGGGAGGACTGAATAAGGTTCCTGTTCTGTGTCTATCCCCAGAGCTTTTACACCTGTAACTGCACAGATCAAAAAAGCATTTCCAGTCTCCTCTCACCAAGTTCTGACCTACAGCTCCTCCACGGGCTCGTACCCTCTCCCTCAATGTCTGAAAATACAGCCATGACCACCTCCCTCACTGAGCCACACCAACAATGCAACAGACATTCTTCAGTATTCTAAACTGATATTTCTGCGGAGTCCAAAAGTCCTGACCTGTGTTTAACATACACTTTCCTGTTCCCTGTCAGGAGCCTCGATGAAGCCTTAGCTCGGGGGTGTCCCCACGTGCACACTGCAGTTGTGTAATCCTGTGCACAGGATCCTTCTGTGTGCAGAACTGCAAGCACGTAGGAATAAATTGGGCAAGGTATTCCTCACGGCATTCCCCTGGTTTTTCTCTTTTTCCCAGATTTCCTTTGAAGTAACCTCTCATTAAATGCCTTTGTTCTCAGGAATTCCCCATCCACTTACTCTCTGATTCTCCTTATGCTAGACCACTTACATAACACATTTCTCTTAAAAAAAAAAAAAAAAGTAGAATTAAAAGCCTTGGAAGAACCTTTTTTTAATACTGTTTGCAACCCTTCTACAAATCATCATTTGAAACCAAGTCTAAACCAAATTAGACTGAGAGAAAAATCAAAGCAGGATCTTAAAATTCTTCTGATTTGAATGATCAAAATAACTGTGGGATGTTTCTGGAGTGTGGAAAAAAATGAAGAACTGGTTGCAGTCTGAGGTGACTGAGATGGGTTAAAAGGCACATTGGGGAAATTTAGAGAAAGAATAGGAAAAAAATTAAAAACTAGTAAGTTAGGCTGAAAGGGAGGTAGGGATGGATGGAAAGCTAAAATGACTGGCATGGTATCAGGAAGAAAATCTCAGAGTTTGGAGACATTATTTAAACATTTTTGGGATTGCTGAAACATAAACGTGCAAACCTACTGAGTTAAATATTCTCATAGAATTCGTGTTCCCTGTCTCATTGCAAGGGACACCTGGGGGAAACGTGACTTTCAAAGTAATAGCTCTTGTAAGCCTTTTAATCTTTGCTTTATTAAAGGCAAAAAGGGGAAGCAGAAGGGCTGCCAGAGCAGGAACTCTGTTGTAGGTGGCATTTAAGCATCCTGAGCCTCATGGATAAGTGATGAGCATACTCTTGAACAGGCTGCTGAATGTGGTACAGGCTCTATTTCACACTGCTGTGACCATTTTGCCAGGGAACTGCCAGTTTACTTCTCAATTATAGGATTTCTTTAGTGCTTAGAAATTCAGATTGAAAAGGGAAAGAAAGCCACAGGAGCCTGATGAGAGATGTTTTTACCAAAGGAGTTATCTTGCATTTTAGAAGCAGAAGATCAATGATTTTTGCATTTATAGATTTTGCATTGAAAAAATGTGCTGTTTCTTTGCAGCAGGCTATCACTTCCTGTACCATAAATCAATATTTTACCATCAGGAAGAGTCTATGAAAGCAACCTGAAAAAAACCAAAAACAAACCCCTAATGATCCTTGGTTGTTTTACTTTACCAGCAATTAGGTGAAAGAAATAAACTACAGCCAAAAGGGAACACTGACTTAATTTCTGCTTCTACAGCTTCAGCCTTGACACGAACCAACAAAACTACCTGGAAGCATGAAATTATGCCCATGGATCCCCACTGGACATACTGCCATCAAAAAATGCCAACAGACACCCCTGGTACTTTTGTTGAGAGGCTGTGGTAGGAATGATCTCTTCTCCTGACTCTGGGATAGAAGCACGCAGACAGTCGCGTGTGGAGCTGGGTATTGTGTCTGCACACTCATTATGTGATCTCCTGGTGCCTCTGTTATGCACTGAACTCATAGAGGTGCTGTAATGAAGATGTTAGTGAAAATAACATCCATTGCTGCATGATTTTGAGGAAATTTGCTGTAGGGAATTTAAAATTATTCTACCGTGTTTGTCATCTGTGGAAAATGAATTACACTTTCTTAATTCTCACAGGCTTTGTTGAGATTTAGTTCTGTAGGGACTGGGAAGTATTCAGGTATCCTAATGAGAAGACCCATGTGCATTCCAAAACAGGCTGCATTTGACACATTCCTGATCCTTGCTGTGCAGAAAAAGCTTGTTTGTTCTGCCCATCTCTGGGAAAAAAACAGCACTTAAGCATCTTTTTAAGCCAGGGAGGTGATTCTCCACCTCTACTCTGCTCTGGTGAGACCTCACGTGGAATACTGAGTCTATTTCTGGTACCCCCAACATAAGAAGGATGTGGTAATGCTGGAGCAAGTCCAGAGGAGGACACAAAGTTGATCAGAGGACTGGAGTGTGGAGGAGCTGATGCCTCAAATGGCTGCCTAGAAACAGAGACTAGACAGGAATCAAGGAATAAAGGAGGGATTTATTTGAAAGGCCTTCAGAGGTACACTCTGGGCTCCAGAGGCTCCTGCCTCAGTGCATCCCAACATGGACAATGACAGCTCACGAGTTCTTCACACTTTGATATCAGCATCAATTCCCCAAGGAGAACCCAGCCAAGGATGGAATTTCCCCAAGCTTGCCTCCTCTCCCCAAGATGAAGGTTTGCAGTTGTTGGGCCTAGGAGGGTCTGGGTGTCCTTGGAGAGTGAGCTGGAGAGGCTTTGTTGTGTCTGTGTGAGCATGAGAGAACAGCACTTAATGAGCTACAGGAAACTTGAGAGTTCCACTAGCAGTGCAGGATTTGAAAAATATAAAAGTTAAACCCTAAGGCATCAATACTGCGTCCACTTCTGAGATGAGTTTAGCAATGAACAGAGGTGAGAGCACTGCTGAACTCATGTCAGGGGTGGACGTGGTAACTTTGCGGCCTACTCAAAATAGTGAGCATAAGAGAAAAGTGTGTTTGGTATATACCTGTGCTGGTTAGTGCTAGCTTTTAGTTTTGCAATATTATTAAGAAACGTAGATATGGTTGGTATAGTGATTACTGCTTTGATAAGGATCTATTTTTAGTTACTGCTGCAAAGGTGTAAATACTGAGCCCTGTATCAATAAATTTGGCTTATTGCATCCAGACAATCTGCCCTGTCTCTTCCATTGCCGACTGACACACGGCACTGGAGACAGCTCCCCTGTGGAGACAGCTGGGGCTGCNGACGTGGTAACTTTGCGGCCTACTCAAAATAGTGAGCATAAGAGAAAAGTGTGTTTGGTATATACCTGTGCTGGTTAGTGCTAGCTTTTAGTTTTGCAATATTATTAAGAAACGTAGATATGGTTGGTATAGTGATTACTGCTTTGATAAGGATCTATTTTTAGTTACTGCTGCAAAGGTGTAAATACTGAGCCCTGTATCAATAAATTTGGCTTATTGCATCCAGACAATCTGCCCTGTCTCTTCCATTGCCGACTGACACACGGCACTGGAGACAGCTCCCCTGTGGAGACAGCTGGGGCTGCTCAGCCTCCAGAAGAGAAGGTTGTGTGGAGGCCTCACAGCGTATTCCAGGGTCTGAAGGGACTACAGGGAAGCTGGAGAGGGACTGCTCATAAGGAACTGGTGTGACAGGGCAAGGGGAAATGACTTCACACTGAAAGAGGGGAAATTTAGATAAGATATATCCAAGAAATTCTTCCCCATGAGGGTGCTGAGGCCCTGGCACAGGTTGCCCAGAGAAGCTGTGGCTGCCCCATCCCCAGAAGTGTTCCAGGACAGGCTGGATGGGGCTCTGAGCAGCCTTTTTGAGTGGAAGGTGTCCCTGCCCATGGCAGGAGGGGGGATTGGATGACCTTTAAGGTCCCTCCTGACCCAAACCAGCCTGTGATTCTAGGATCCTAGGCATTTATTTAAAACCGCCTTTGTGATTTGTACAGAAGGGTTCAGTAACTGATAGGAGTGACAACAATTGCACTGTCCTGGGTGCAGCTTTGGTTCCTCTCAGTGCCCTCTCATGGGGATGAGGGTGTCACCGCCCATGGGTAATCTGGGCAGCACAGCAGCGAGGCCAACCTACTGTCCCTGTGTCACAAGACTATATTTCTTACAGTATCAGCACAAGATTTGATTAAGAGGGGTCTGCATCTGCCCAAACCATGCTGGAAATACGTTCAGGACAAGGTGCAGGAGCCAATTGCTGAGCAACCCCAAAACACCATTACATCAGTGACACAGGCAGCCAGGTCACAGGTGGTAACCACTAAAATGTGTGCAAAGAGATTTAATTTAAATCTCTGTTGGACTCTCCTGAATATTTTATGAAGGGAGCTGAAAAGTTTTAATTATCTCTGAAAAGCAACATTCACTTTCTAACTTTCTAACAGCTCCTGTTACAATGGACTCCTGAAGCTCCTGGCAGCTCGATTTATCTGCTGGGTTTGTAAAACCATAAGCTCAAACTGGTAACCACTGGTGCAGAAAGTCCTTGGAGATGCACCTGAAGGTTATCTTTAACATGGAGTTTGTCTTGGTAGGCCTACTCAGGAGTAGAGTTGTATGGAAACAACTTTCTGTTCATGAAAGATTTTTCAGGCATTTCTGTGTCTGTGAGAGATCTTACAGCATCTCTTACAGCATCTACAGGTCAGAGAGAGCCTGTAGATAATTTTCCCAATAAAAAAATATAAACATTCTTTACCTGTTAATGATATTTTAAAAGATATTTTAAAAGAAGTGTTATTCCTTTAGCCAATAAAAACTGTACCTTGCACTGTTTTCTCACAATGCTATACACACACTCAAGAGAGAGATCTCTTTGCTCTTTACTTTTTCCTTTTGCTTTTACCTTTACATAACTGAAAAATCTTTACCTTCTAATACTTCTGAAAATAAACTTTTCCTTTGCTACAAATAACTTAAACTAAAACCAAACAACAACAGATTTGAACCAGAGCTCAATTCTCATGAAATTCATCCATCCTGTGTGACATTTTGTGTGGTGGGCTAATGACTGTGTGCAGGTTTGGAGCCTGATCTCATCACTGACATGCAGAGCTGACCCAGGAAGGAGAAATTAATGCCCCAAACCAGATCATGAACCTGAGAGTTCTGGGCCCAGGTTCACATGGCACTGTTTGATGTTTTTGTTGGTGATGTGGACAGCAGGATGGAGGCATCCTCAGCAAATTCACTGAAACACTGAGCTGTGTGGTGCAGTCACAGACTGGAGGGAAGGGATGGATCCAGAGGGATCTGGGCAGAGAAACTCTGGGAGAAGAACATGGGGTGGTGGTTGATGAAAACCTCACTGTGAGCCATGAGGACCTGTGAATGATCATCCCTTTCCCTCTTAGTGTTCCACAGCTTTTTAGAAATGCCACTGCTACAGCGCTGTGGCCAAAGAAAAGGAAAAAGATTAATTTTTTTCCGAGCACATGGATGCTCTTTATTACCAGGATGCTGGGATTCACAAATACTAATTGGTCTTTACAAAACACCAGTGACATAACAAAAAATTGTTATTTTTTGTAAACTAAATTAAAGAAAAAAAAAAGCCACATCTAATGGAGGTTAAAAACCATCTGCTCAGGTGCCCAGTGCACGTCCATGAGCTGAAATGTTCCTTTATTGTGATCCACTCTCAGTGGCACAGGTAAATAATTGACCATGATAGGTTTGGGTACATCAAAACCCTTTGGGTAAAAAAGCCTCCTTGCCATGGATTTGACACATTACATAGGGTGAGGATGCCCAAAGGCTGAGAGAGCCTTTACCAGCCCTACAAAGGTGCAGAATAGAAGCCTTGTAGGAAAAACTCCCTAATCAATGATCTGGGGACACCCCTGACACAGCAGACAGCGCTGAAGTACCAAGGGAAGGAAAGTCACTCATTTTAAAGACTGAAGGAGGCAAAGGTGGTAAAGCAGCAGAGAGGCTCAGATGTGCAGTCTGAAGTTTCCTGTGGGATAAATTGCTGTCTCCAGGCAGCTCGAGCCACCACCCAGGCATGATTCAATCGCTGCCACCTGACACTGGCACTGCAGGACACCTGAGCACCTCTAGGAACTCTTCCACTGGAGTTTACTCACTCTGTTTTCTGGTACTCTGAACAAATAATGAAATCACAGTGCTGGTGACATTGGTGGAAGTATCTGAATTTCATTTCAGACAGGGTTTTATGTCACTGTCTGGGACCTTGGCAAACTCCACAAGTGAACAGTTAATTAATGGAATACACCTCCACGAGCAACATAGAAATTAAATGCAGATGCTAAAAGAAGTTCTGTTAGATCTGGAGGAATAAAAACATTTTCATCAAATAGCCTTTTCATTGGAAAAAAAAGGTAAATATGATGTGTATGGGTCTTCTGTATTAATTTTCCAGTTATTCAAATGGCTTTTCTTTAATACCAAACATATTGAGTTCAAATGTTCAGGTAGTTTCCAGCTATTGTTCCACTGTCATGATGTTTTCAGTTCTGAAAATTTTAATTCTCCATGTTTTGTCTGGACTCACAAATAATCTAATTAGAGAAACACAAACAATCCCAGTGACTTCTATAACTTAGCAACCATCACCAGGGCTGAAGTTCAGCTATTCACAATGACTTACTCACAGGACATTCACATGGAAAAATTGTTTCCAAGAAATATATAAATTATTTCAGACATCCAGTCTCAGCACTTCTTCCTCGGCTCATAGCAGAAGCAGACACAATTAGACTAATTGTTCATTATAAATTATCTGCTCATCTCTACATTTGCTACTTTAATGTGAAGTGATGTTCATGTGTGAAAGGAAGAAGAAACTGCACTTGGTAGACTGACTGGGCTGCAGATATTTTGTAGTTGTGATATTTGACAGCTTCCCATCAGCAGTTGCCCGAACTCTAACTTGAGCAGGATCCCCCTCGCAGTCCCTGACGCCTGGAGGTGACACAGCTGTGACACACCAGCTGAAACTCCACATCTCAAACACATCATAGCTAAAGAAAATGTGCATTAGTCTGTGGATTAAAGTAAATTGTCTTCAATGGATGTTCTCTCTTCCTCCTGCCAGTGGTTAATAGCTACTTTTCCTTCTTTTCAGCAAGTTGATACTATTTTTTGTAATCTGATTTGAATTGAGCACTACCTCCCAGGAGATGAAGAGCAAAGCTGCCTTCTCGGTGCAGACAGCTCCTAGAGATCAAATAACAAGCCTTGCAGGCCTTCAAAACAGAGGAGAAAACAACAAATCAGCTGGCAAGTACTGTGTGTAAATAAACTGAGTGGTCTTTTTGTTTTATTTGTGCACATAAATGAATTTGGAAATGAAAACAGTGGTGACATCCCTCTGCAACAAGGATTTCACAGAATCTTCCCACAAACAAACTGGGCCCTGGGAGTTGTGATGCCAGACACAGGTTTCCTTCATTTTTCCTCAAGATTTTGAAGGTGGTTATTAGAGACTGAGGCTTTGAGCTCCAAAGTTTTCTTGGAGCACACAAAGCCCCATGAGCTGCTTCATGAAAGAGCCAAGACTATCTCAAATAGATCACATTTCCTGTGGCTGAGCTAGGGAGTGGTGGGCAGCTGGTGACAGAATCCACATCCAAGTTCAAAGTAACCTGGGCAGCCGACAAAAGAAAATGTGAAATGTTCTAAAAAAGTTTGATTTATCAGTTTATTGGCCATTTCACCACCTAGAAAGTCACCCTGTCTTCCCCGTTGCTCAGGAAGTTAACAGACAGAAATCATGGTTTGTCAAATACAAAATATTCTTTAAAAAATTTGCTCGATTTGTTATCTCCCACAAACAGAGAGTGGAGCAAGCCTGGAGGGTGCTGATAAAAAGGATTGTGCTAGAGAAATGAATGGAAATGTGCTCTGCCCAGCCTCTAAAACTTGTCACTCGGGCTAAGCAATTCACTGTGCAGATAAGCTATTTCTATGGAGGGCATTGAAAGGGGCAATACCTGAATAATCTTATTTTTCAGCAAGCGTAGAGAAGAGAATTGAGGCATATTTGGGGAAGATGAGGACTGAATACAAACTGTGTGGCCAAAAGTCAATATAGTGTTTGTATCACCACTAGTCCCCCTTTTTAGCATAGACCTCATTAAAAAATTAATCCTTTTTCAGTCACTTCATACCAAGCTGAAATGCTCACTGCCTGAAAATACTGTGCATTTTTAGTGGCGTGGGAAATCTGTTTTTTTAAAGCTCAAGTGTACCTTTCCTAATGTCCATCACATGTTCTGAAGGACTTGGAAGACCGTCACAGGTGTGCTGTGATATAACTTTCTTCTCATCATAAATGTATTATAGGGGTAGATTTCAAACCTCTGCTGCACAAGGTCAGATTCTGCCCTTTGCTGGGCTCATCCACCATACTCAAAGCACAGTCTAGGATTTATCTTGTTGCCTGTCCATGACAGAAAACTTGAACACTTCTCCCCTGTAATTGTAAAATACCAAAGCCAGGTCATCTCAGATTTTTGTGTTTTATCACATGAGTCACCAGATCCTCAGCAGGGTAAGTTTGAGCTCCAGCTATTACTAGAAAAGGATCTGACCTAAAATAACAACAAGAACATCAGGAATAAGTAATACAACAATGATAAAATCTCTTTTAAATGCAGTCCCACAGCAGACCCTTAAAGATATTTTCACTGTGCTGAAGCCACGCAGGTTGTCTACAAAATAAGGGATTGTGCACATTCAGGTGTGTTAAATGTCTCATTGCTACATATTTCATTATTATCTTGGCCATTCCTGGCACTGCCTGTTTGGAATCTGTGAGAACCATGACCACCTTCACTCAACCCCTGCTATTTACAGATAACCAAACTGCAGCCTTACTCAATCCCCTTGAAGTCAATGACAAAACACTGAATTTTTTCTTGCAACAGTCTGGTGAGCATAATCTGTTTTTTCCCATTTGCTGTTAGCTCCACTTTCTGGTTAATATGGATGAACTCTTTTATTCATTCTTATCATTCTTGCTTTGCACAGAGAAATAAGTATAATCTATGAACCTGGACTGACTCATTTATGTTATTTCTTCTACATTTTCTTTTTGCTTCTAAACTCTCTAGCTCTTCACAAGGAAAAATATTTCAATCTTCATTATTTTTTCCTGTGAAAAGCAAAAAAAGTCTCAATTTAGCAGTTCTAGTATCATAATACCTTTTATACACAGTAAAATAATTCCTTTTAGATGCTGAAAAGCAAATATACAGTGATATATTATACAAATATTGGTATACATACCAATATGCAGCCATATTTCAGTGGTCCTACCATGAATATATGTGGGCACCTCCTAGTCTATTCTCTGTGAGGAAAATTAACAATAATTTCTACTTCACCAGTAGGGATACAGTACCCAGAGGAGGTAGATAGGTGTTGGTAGGATGGGGTTGGGCTTGCCTAGTCTTCCTAAATGCTCAGCACAGAGAGCCAGGGTTTCTCCCACAGGGCAGAGCAAACACTCAGGTTAGGATCTTGTTCTGCACTACCACTGGAGAAACTTCTGTCTTTCCTCACTGATCATATAAGAAAATTTCTGGTACATAAATTGAGGTGTGGGGAATATAAAAACACCAAAAACCACCATCTCAGATCTGGCAAGTAAAAGATAACACCAGGATTTTTTTCTGAGTCTCCTGTACACTCTGGCTTGGCTTCTTGGCTCTTCTTCTAGGCAACCACTCAGTGCTTTATGAGACTTCATGACTTGCAACAGCACAAATAATAAATAGTGGACCTTTGACTGCAGAAAATTATAATTTTTAGAGAGGCAAGACAGACAGATGTATCTAAGGATGCTGCAGCCATCCCAGGATTAGCCCTAAGGACAAGAAGATTTTCAAATGGAGAGATTTCTGAAAAACCAGGTGTGTCTCCTTTCTAACTTTCTAGAACTTATTTCTTGTTGCTCTGTGTTTTCTGTCCCTACAGAATAATGCAGAAGCAGGATATCATTCCCATGTATCCTGAAGCCTCTCAGCCCTTTGGGAAGGCTCTACATAGTGGACAGATGGTGGATGATGACAGTGAAAATGTTGAAAAAAAGATTTTCTGAGCTCTGCACACAAAGTACAAATCCAGAAATGTTCTGCTTCAGAGGTTTGCAACGTAGTGATCATTTAAGAATAGCCATCCACTTTCAGGCAATTATACCAATCATTCTATTATTTAGTGTGCATTTTGCAGTGATTAATTTACATCTCTGTTTGTAAGAAACTGCCTGAGTGACAAAAATTGTCTCTGCAGGGAGTTTTGCATGAAAGTCTGTTCACAGACAGAACCTGTAGTCAGCCTTTTAATCTCATGAGCAACTTCAGCCTTTCATTTATTTCACTGTTAAACAGGAAATTAATTTTCAGAGCCTCAGTAATTTTATCTCCAAGAAGTGTGGTTGGATTGGCTTTTACTCAACTTAAAATAACACATTACTTCTATTGTGCATCATGGAACACTGGGGTTTGGATTTTTTTTGTACTGGCATGAATCTACTAAGGAACTTTCATGTGAACGTGTGTTGAATGCCTTACAGTGGATGAACTAGAAACCCTGAAGCATCCAAGTCCGTGGGCTAAATGATTGCTTGAGAAAATGAACATTGGGATGAAAAAACTGAAGAAATGTTGAGACTTTCTAACATAGGTCTAAATAAACTATGATAACTCAGCCCCTTGGGGCTAACTGAGGGTACCTACATAAGAGGTGAGCAAAGGGAGCTCATGTTTTGGGACTTATCACGAAGAATCTCACTAGTGATTCTTCAGTGGGTCACCCACGGGCAGGCACCAAAGGTTTATGTGGTTATATGACACATTCTGTAACTTGCACAGTTTTTGACAGCAGCCAAGTGTTTCCTCCCGAGGATAAAATGAATCCTCTAAAGGTGGTTCTAGAAATTTCTTCCCCAGGATCAAAATCCTGTTCCCACCCTCCCTTCCCACACAGAATACTTTTCCCAGAGAAGGAGTCACACAAGCTACTGTTTTTCCAGACTGAGGGAAGGGAATATCAAAATCACTTGGCTTTCTGGCAAAGCAAGGTGTCACTTTACACTGTGCTGCACGTGACTGGCAGGGCCAGGCTGAAATGCTGCTGCTTGAATGCCAAAATGCAAAGCAGAACCACCCAAACCAAGAGGGGTTTTGTCAGGTTTTTCCAAACTGAGCCAAATCTGAAAAGCAAGTGAAGAGCCTCTGCAGGTTAAAGGTGAGAGACTTCCTCATACCTGGCAAGATGCAGAGGAGCAAAGAAAACCAGAAAGCTGGGAGCTGTGCTGTGCCTTTTGAAAAGTCCCTACTTCTCTCTTTGAAGGGCTCGTCCCTCCTGCTGGCCCCAAGCAGGACAGCCAACCTCCCTGTCTCTGAAGCAGAGGGGGTTTTTTAGGCCAGGGCTTCATTCCTTTCCATCCATATGAACAAAATTCCAAGAAATAGCCAACCAAGCCAAGCAGCCCTTTCACACCCATCCCAGATGCTAAACAGTGTCCAGAGAGCATAATTCCTCCTCGCTCCCTCTCTTTCCAGACTAGAGCCAGGCACAGCCAACCCTCTGACAATTTCTGAATGTGCTCCCCTACCCCAGTATCAAACAGCTTTTTAAGTGGCAAAGCACGTTGCTGATTTTTCTCTATATACGTTTGTTCCTGCTTCTCTGGCCAAACTCCTGGTCGCTGTTTGCAAAGAAAAACAGTTGAAACCTGAGAGGAATTGGCCTTTGAATATACCAAACCTGAAATCACCTGTGCTCTGTTCTGTCTGTCTGGTTGCATAAGAGAAGGCTGAGAAAAAACACCTGAGCTGAGCCTCTTCTTTGTCTTTGTTGCCAATTAAATGAAATGAAGCCCACATTTCTGGTAGTTGGGCTGGGACTGTATTAATGGGTCTGGAAAAAGGAAGTGCTTTGTGGGAAGTCCATGAGCTTTTAGGTCCTGGCTGTGCTTAAAATGGACACATCATTAGAGGAACATTAGATATTTAGCTGACTTTCAGAGGAAAGAGGGTGGGGATCCAAACTTCATTATCTGCCCAGCACGCAAGTGCTACTGCGTCATTATTTTTACATTTGAGAGCACTACACGGAAAGGAAAAGGCTCAATTTCAGTAGCTAATGGACGTGACTGAAAGATCCTTTGGTGGGTTTTTCTGCCTCATACTTGCTCTGCTTTTTCACCATGTTCTGGGGGAATGTTTTTTTGGCATGTGTAAGCATAATTTCAAAAATTCTCTTTCCTATAATTCAGTATCATAGGACATGATTCAATTTCTTCATTGTAATAAATCTCCATCTAAATGAAAAGCCTGGCAGGAATATGTGGTATTTCTCTGTTCTAAACAAAGTGGGTGATTTTGAGCTCACCTGTCCTCATCATTTTCTTATTATTCGTCTATATTATCAAGAGGAGAGGGCTCTGAAAAAAACAATTCCAAGATCTTAAGATAACTCGCACATAAAAACAATTTAATCCATCTGCAAACCATGGTTCAATTTTCCCAGTATTCCATGTTCCTGACCAATAACTAGAAAGTCAATCCCTTGATATTTTTGCCTGACTGTGCCCTCCTAGTCTGTCAGAATAGACTGAGCACCAGGGGTTAAACACTGCTGTGCTTAAAACTGACATTCTTGCTCCTTCCTCCTCCTCCTCCTCACTGCCAGGAAGCTGGGGCCTGGCTCCTGTAAATTTGAGATCTCTCTGCCAGTGGTGGGTGGGAGTCCAGCCTGGGCAGAGCTGCTGCAGAGAGCAGAGTGGTCTGTTGAAGGCAACCAGTTTTAGAGTTTGAGGGTACGACATGAACCCATGTGCCAGCAGTGGGAGAGGTTCACTTTAAAGCAAAGAGAATATAAGCTCTTCTTTGAGTTGAAGGTAATTCTATGTGTAACTCTGAGGCTCTAGAATAGGGAAAAAAACCCCCTCTGTTCTTTCTCCTCCAGGAATATTAATTTATTTTGTGCTAAGGAAGCAATTACTTTCCTGGAAAATCATAGAATGTGAAGTTGAAAGTGACCTCAAGGGTCACAGAATCATAGAATCATGGAATGGTTTGGGTTGGAAGAGACCTCAGTGCCCATCCTCTCCCTGGCAGGGGGTTGCCATGGGCAGGGACACCTTTCACTATCCCAGTGATGCCAGGATGATTTTTTGCCTTTTATACCCCTCTCATACACCCTTTTATATAGTTTTTATGTATTCTTAGTGCTTTTAGCCCTCATACTTGTAATTTTTTCAGTCTGGTAACTCAGCTGAGACCCACTGTACCATTAAACCAAAAGACCAAACATCTGGAAGCCTCAAAGTCAGAGGTCAGAAAGCCCCAGACACCAAGGTCCTTTCTAGAACACATTCTGTAAACTAAGATAGGCCCATCCAGGGGGGAGATTCCTTGGGATGGGGGATCTATTCAAGTCTCTCATTAGGGAATCTTTGATAGATATGTTAATTTGCAAGGCCTATAAATTGTGTAGTGATGTATTGTGTGTGTGTGGGTGCATTTTGGGGTGCATTTTGGCACATTCCACCTGGATGAAGTGGTGCACCTAAAGATCCTTAAATAAATACCGAGGTAAAAACCCCTTTTCCCCATAAACCGTGTTTTAATTTTTAATTTTAAGCCCAGGGAAAGGCAACACCAGGTTACTCAATGCCCCATTCAACCTGGGCTTGGACACTTCCAGGGATGGGGCAGCCACAGCTTCTCTGGGCAACCTGTGCCAGGGCCTCAGCACCCTCATAGGGAACAATTTCTTCCCAATATCCAATCTAACTCTGCCCTTTGTCATTTTGAAGCCATTCCCCGTTGTCCTGTCACTCCAGGCCCTGTCAAGAGTCTCTCTCCATCTTTCCTGTGGGCTCCCTTTAGGTCTTGGGAGGCCCCAATGAGGTCACCAGGACCATGGACTGTTGTGAAGACTGTTGTGAGGTCAGTCACACCAGGTTGTCTGGGAGAAGGCTGGGGGAAACCATGTTGAAAGTTTTGGAGAAATCCTGGTAGACAATTCCCACATCATCTGAGCAGGATATTTTCTGAGGGCTGGCAACTGGGCTTGTCAAGCACAATCTGCCCTTGTGCTGGCTCTTCCTATGCATGACTTCAGATACACTTGAGGGAGTCATGAACTATTTTTCCCCAAAAATTTAGGGCTCAAGCATCTGTAATAATTCATATGCCAACTCTTTCTTCACTGGTGTTGGGTCTGTGTTTGCATCAGCCTGGATTTTCGTTCCCCATGCCAGAGGCTCCATCCCAGATGCTGGCTGTGGTTTTGTTCAGCTCTGATTTTAGTACTTCATGTCTGTGAACTGCTGCCCTGAGAGCAAGGCAAGGGAGTAACCTAATATTGACATTTAGATCCAGGCATTCTGCTTGCCAGAATCAAGGCTTTATCACATATTAGGATACAATGCTGGGGTTTTGTCAGAATTATAATTGCCAAAAATACATTAAGTTTATTAAAAGCCATATCTGATGTCTGTTAGGAACGTGGTGAGACAAACTGTTGTTCACACTACACACGCTACAGCAAAAGAGGTCATCATCTTAAGGCAGGGATACAACCTTGTAGGAAAAGAGGAACGGGCACTATTTCAGTTTTTAGTCATAAGTGGCTGAAAAATGAATTTAATATACAGCTCTTCTCTCTGTGTTTGCTCCCTGGCCATAGGAATAATTTTATTTCATTTCTACAAAATATGCTGGCTGACATTGTTTAGAAACGATTTTATGTGATCGTAGTCTTGCCTGTAACTTTCTCATTAACTGCCTGAGGCTGGACCAGCTTTTGCCATTCTTTACTTGCAATTTGCTGTTTCTACAGTGCTGTTACCATCTTAAGTCCCAGGGTATTCATTTGGTTGCCTCCACCACCCAATTCCACTTAAAAGGGCAAGAAAAAGAACTTGAGTAAGTTTTATAGATGGCAAAATTCATGCAGAGTCATCTGAGAATTCACAGTACTTTCAGGGCAAACACATATTGGCATGATTCATTTGAAGTTTTTAAATGAATGTTATTGCTAAAAAATTGCAGTTTGCATGAATATTCATGGGAGCAAATAAACTTTCAAACACCAAACTAAACTCATTTCATTAGAATGTATTTCATAATGCATTTTGAAGCAGTCTCACAGCTCTTACTTAAATTATTTATTTTTTTAAGCATTGCTAGTTCCTTCCCCATCTGCTAGTACAATGATCTATCACAGTTACTCTGAATTATACTGAATATAGTTAAGTTACCATAACAACTCTTAAAATACATATAAATAGGAGACCCACATGTATTCTACAAGATTACATATAGATAAGAGAATCACAGAATCATCAAGATTGCAAGAGACCTTCAAGTGTATTCATTGAGTCAACCTAGAAACTTTTTTCTCCAAGTGATTATTTGACCAAAATAAAACTACACAACAGCCCAAAAAAGGGATAAGCTCCTGCTTGGTTTAATTCTTTTTTAATTAGCTTTCCACAGTATTTTCAGGAATGTAATTACAAAAAGTTACTTCTGCAAGTTAGTAGCCAAAAATATTGATTACTCAGAAAGATGAGATGGTGAATCATTTAATCCAAGATAAAACTGGAGCTGTTGGGGAATATCCCCCTTTACACCAAAGTTTTGTTTGTGGGGTCTGAACACATTGACTGAGGCAAATCATCTGACTGTTCTTCAGCACTTCAGAGAGCAGTCACATGCTTCTCTGCCAGCAGATCTGTGGGATGGCAGCCTCAAAGAGATAAAAACTACATCTGGGAGCTCCTGCCTCCACCAGCACATCTGAATCCAGAGGAAAACAATTGCTAAGAGGCCAAGATGCTTTTCACGATCTGAATTAGGGTTGGAGCTGATTGAACAGTTCTGGCAGAGCATTCCCCGAATCACAGAGTATCTGGACTTGGAAGGGACCTCTGGAGATCACCCAGAGGGTCACCTGGAGCTGGTGACACAGGAATATCCCCAGAGAGGGAGACTCCATTCCCTCCCTGGGCAGCTGTTCCAGTGCTCTGCCACCCTGCATGGAAAGAAATTCTTCCTCATGTTGAGATTAAACTTCTTGTGTTTCAGTTTATGGCCATTGCTCCTCTTCCTGTTGCTGAGCACCACTGAAAAGAGTCTGGCACCATCCTCTTGATACCCCTTTGAGATATTTCTCTGCAGGAAAATTTTCCAGGTCGGATGGGTCACTCTATTCAGTCCTGATAAAGCTTAGAAATAAAAACCTCGGCTGATTCGCACAAAGGTTATTTTCACTTAATTTCAGGGTTTTTCAGGCTAGTATAAATGCATCCCCTAACCACGTGTATGAGACAGCCAGTATCAGTCTTGAACTCCTTCTATAGTTACCTGTGATTCCCTCTCTATTCCTCTCTTTAAATCCACCTTTTAAGCTTGGCAGCTCCCTTCAGCAATGTCTGTGTTCTTCTCTGCTATTGACTCCTGATTTGAAACTGTGCTACTCTTTAGTGTTTCTTTATTCCTTACCTTGTGAAAAATGTATTTCTGACTCTCCTGAATTCTGTTTTCACTAAACCCTCATTGAAGTGAAGAGTCAATTCTAGAAACACATATGAATGAGAACATGGAAAATAAGGTGAGACAGTTTCCCTCTTCAGTAGTCCACTCAACATTTTTGCACTAAGACCAAGTATCTGACTGAAATCTCTGACTTTTTTTCAATGTGAACTGTCATATTATTTAATCAGGCAGAAATGCAGTTCTGACAGTAGACTTGATAAAAACAGCATCCCAGGTTTCCATTTGTGCTGTGGCTCCAGTTCATATGCACTATTTAGAAAAGAAATATCTTATTACAGATATCTTTTTGAAGCTTGAATGTGGAAATCAAGCTATTCTCTCTCCTCGTTTATCTTCATCAGTTAATGGTTGTGCAAGCCACATTTGGAATCCCTTTGTTGTGTTCTCCTGGGTGATATCTCTATTACCATCAAATGTGTTTGTCAGCTTCCTCTCTTACCTGTAACTGACTGACTTTGCCAATGTACCTGCCAAGAGCACTCTGGTGTTTATTGCTCACAGCCTCACTGCCCTTCAGACACAAATTCAGCGTGGTGTTTCTGGTATTTTCACACTGAGGGTTTGTAAGAGAGAGAAGTCAGCTCTGTCTCAGTGCTTGCCAACCCTGCTGCCCCAGCATGGAATAAATGCTGCCTTAGGTGAGGTGGGGAAACGCACCAGCAAATATCAGAAGAGAGCTCTTCTGGAGCTGGAAGTAAAAACAGTACAAATCTGAAAAACAGGTTCCCCTTTGCAGCCATCTAGATCCAAATAACTAGTGGGGAGTGCCTGAATATTATTCAAGAGACAGGTTAAATATTTATGATGTATCAGTGACACTTCCACTCGTGTCAGTTGGACAGTTTCATTCTGGTCTCTGCTTATATTACAGAATACCCATTGCAGTCATCCATAGTTTTTCTCCTGTCATAAGTCTAACACATTTTTACCTTTCCCAAAAATGATGTTCCCATCAGCAGAAGCCTGAACTGCTCACTGCTTCCTGATGCAGTTTAGATAGATTTGCTATAAGAGTTTCAAAGATCCATGGTCTAACTTTGTGGAAACTAGAAAACAAGTGTAGAAAACGCTGCTGCTCAAAAAATAATTTTAAGGAGAATTCTAATATGATTTTTTAATTCTAAGAAGACCTTTGAAAAACTGCAAAAATCACATCTTTGTGCAAGTTAGCACATTCATAAGTCAAAAACTCTGCCTGCTTCAAAGTTCACTCTCTTTATGACTGAGAATTTAATTTTTTTGAGTAATCCCATTTATTTTGCAGTAGCTGCTCTGGGGGCACAGAGTATAAGGAATTCTTTATCCAAAACATTCCACTGAAAATACAACCAAGAAAAAATAACGTGCTACATCATTCAGTCTAAACATTGCAAATATCCTCTGCTTTCTGTGACCTCAATGAAAACTGAGAATGTACTGTGCCCCCCACCAGCTCTCTGGTGTCTTTCTCTGAGCTGGAAGAAACACACACTCTGAAGAGGACTTTAAGTTATGTAAAATGTCAGATGAGTTGCTGTCCTAGGCAGCCTGCTCCAGGCTGAATAGCGTGGGTGGACCAGGCAGTGTCTCAGGTCCCTTCCAATCCCAATGGCTCTGGGAGCTTGTGAAAAACATTCCCAGTTACTCCCTGGGAAGGGCTCACAGAGGAGCTGGCACCCCCTGAACAAAGCCTCTAGCCCTGGTGGTTTAGCCTGCTGGCTGGAAAGCACCAGGGAGGTTGTCTCCTGATGAGCTTCCTCTCAAATCGATTTGTTCCCTGCTTTCCTTGGGTGGCTGTAAAGCCCAAGCTGCTGTTTGCTTTATGCTGTCCCATTGTTTATTCACATTCAATGGTCTGTGCGTTGCTGGCTGATTATAGTCTCAGGGCTCCACTTCTCACAAGCTCATGCTGGCTGCAACTGCTTTGGGGAAGTTAATGTGAGTTCAGAGCAAGGAAATCCAGTTTCTTTTTCCCTCAGGCTAAATAAGCTGTTATATTTCAAAAAGCATGTACTGACTATGAAGAAAAAAATAAGTACACCAAGGAGAATTTTCCAGCTGTCCTGACTATTCAGGTGCAATACCCATTTCAGAAGCTGAGAACATTTAACCCCTTTGCAGTACCAGTATGCCCTAATGATATGTGCCACTTACCTGTTTTGCAATTGAAGCAATTTCTTGCCTGTTCTACTCCAAACACTGAAACTTATTATTCTTTTCCCTTTAAAACAGCCTCTTGTATATCTCATACTCCATCATATCCTTTCTTCTGTCCTTGTTCAGGTTACCTGATGTTATTCACACTCTCTCTGCAAACCATCCTTTCCAAGTGCTGGTTGGTCAAATTGCTCTTTGCTAGACTGGAACTACATTTTCTTGAAGTATCATGTCCAAAATTGGGAACATTTCCATGTGAAACCTGCCTAGTTGTGAACAGAAGTGAATACTTCACCTATTTTTCAGGCCCTAGTCTTTTTCCTGCAACACCAGACTGTATTTTCCCCCTTCTGAATCACTTTATGTCATCGATGGAGCTTCTGCTTGGAATCTACTGATTCCACAGATCCACTTCTACACAACTGCTTCCTACCAGAAGCTTCCCAGCCTACCTTTCTGAGGGTCATTATTTCTGCCCGACTATGACACTTTGCATTTCTCCTTTCTATTTTTCTTACCACACTTGACCAAATCTTGCTTTTTACCATTGATGGATGTGCAGTGTCAGGCCTCTGGAGGCTGAAGCCAGAAAAAAGCAGGAATTCCAAAGGAAATTGGTGACTGTATAAGATGTGATGCTACTCTGTAATGATTCAGGACTTAAAATAAAGAGAGCTATTTAATTCAGGCTGGAATGGCAGTGAAAGCTTTGGAATAGTACATGCCATGTGAAAAAAACCCCACCTTGTGATAATGGCTTTGCAGGGACCATATTACCCTGGGGGTTATTGATACTGGTAGCTGTGAGAAATAGTCAATTCTAGCAAAGCCACTAAGAATCCAAAGGTCCTTGGATAGGGAGAACCAAACCTATCAACCACCCTATTAAGTGTTCTTTAAATAATTAAGTGTTCTTCCACTTTGGGGAGAAAAATTCATTTCAGTGGCATTTCCCACTTTAAAGTTATCAGTATATGTGGGGTTTATTCTGTTTCTACCACTATTTCCTTCACCAAACCCACTTTGCAGGCTCTGTTCCTCTCCCCAGTTTGCCTCAGAGGTGAATCAAGGGACTACAGTTACTTTTCTACATGCACAACCTGACACAACAGGGCTCATCTGCTTGGCATGTAGGTGTTGTGGGGCTAAAATGTTAAATAAAGATAAAAGGCTGAGACCTCCTCAGACTCACAAACACTATGAAAGACCATTTAAAAATGTGGCTGCTGTAAATATCTTTTCTATCTAACACAAGCAAAATGAACCTGCTTGTCAGTAAAAGTATTGCGAAGTAGCAGGAGAAATCAGAGAGGGATAAGCAAGTTATTTTTAAAAGGAAAATAAATCATGGCTCATAAAAATGCTGTGATACAAACATGCCATGAGCAAGGAGGAATCTGATGAAATATGATCAGGACAGAGAAGTCTATCAAGGGGGAAGGAAGACTGAATCAGGATTGTTTCTCAACATCATCTGAGCATATATTTCACACAAAATCTACAAGTCATCCTTTCAAAATGAGGCAATTAATTTCAATGCATACCTATAAATCATCATAAAAGACCTCTTGCTTTCAGATATGCAACAAATCAGGAGATGAACTCAATCGTTTCTTAAACAAAGATTGTCTCCCTTGCTGTCATTCAGTATTTTTCATCCCAGGGCTCTAGGAAAGACCTGGCTGATATTGCTGTCCCATCTGTCCCATCTCTGAGAATTTTAGACTTCCACAAATTTTTTTGGTGTCTTTACAGAGCAGAATTCCTGATTCTGAGGATACCCTCCTGTTGGGAGAAACACAACACACCTAACCAGAGGACAGAGCTTCAGGAGTAATCATCTGTTAGGACCAGAGACCCCCCCAAAAAAATCCCCATAAAAAACCCCAAACACCAAGAAAAGAAAAGCATTAAAAAGCTCATTTATTTTAAGTAGAAATGAGATTTTAAAATATCATTTCCTAGACTTGAGGAAACAGAAAGCTGTTTCCAGCTTTTTGTCCCAGTGACAGCCTCTGTCCTTGGGCAGACATGAGGAACTGATATTTTTTAGCTCTCTGATTACAGCTACATGTAAGGAACTATACTGGATTAATGTTCTTGATTTCTTGAATACTAATGGGTGAAATCCTGGCCATAAGGTCAATGGGAAATGTATTCCAACTTCTCTAAATCATCTATTTACACTATGCCTTCCAAACATGTGGCTCTGCCAGCTGCTGGAGGGACTTCCCAGACACATTTCCTGCACATTTTCCTTGTCCTCACATCCATTTTTGTCCACTTAATCTTTGAGAAGGCTTTTTTTTTCCTCAAAATGTTAGTTCCCACAGTGGCAAACAGAAATATTAGGACGTGAATGCAATTTCTTCCATCCATAATAAATTAAAATGGGAAGAGGTGGTAAAGATTACAGTATATTCTAGTAAGGATTTGTTTAATTTATCAGATGTGGGAGGAAAAAACAGTTTAAAATGTATTTAAGAGTTCTCTCTCCATTGGCAATTAGGTTTCCAGCATAATCTGTTTAAATAAAAAGATAAATATATCTAAAAAAACATGAAACAAGGTCATCTTTCAACTTATCTACATGAACTAGAGAGAAATGGCAGGTCTCACACATCAAGAGAAATTTAAACTCTATTATCTTAACAGCCAAATATTTCCATTGAGACAAATTAGCTGTATATCCCAGAAATGCACATACACACAGGTATTTTATACTCAGTGGGTTGCAGAAATGAGTCTGCACCAACACTTTTGAACAACAAGGAAATTTAAAAAATGCTTTTGACATATGCCTTCCAATCCCCTACAGTTCCATTTCTGTAGCAAATTCTTCTGCACTGAACGTTACTGATTTCTCTAAGATGCAAAAATAAAGGAATGTGATGAGGAACATTGATTAGGCTGCTGCTTCACAACAATACTACTTGTCATGAAATCATGTTTGAAGAATAAAGTTTATTACTGAATAGCATTTATTAATTGTACAGCACAGAGTTGAACCCTTTTTTAACTGGGACAGTCTGGAAAAGGAGGCCAGAAGGGAGCCAGTGCATTTGAACTGTCTCAAAATGATGTCAATTACTCAGGGATCCTAAAGGAAAGTTAGAAAATCAAACTATATTCAGCCTGCTCTCTGTAGAAATTCAATACACAAATGCTTGATAATGCCTTACATTAAATAGAGGCTAATGCTATAATATTTAGAGAAGGCTTTCCCAAAAATGCACTCCACCACCGTTAGCCCACCAGGCAGGGACTGTGCCCTGGGAGGCTCTCCTGTTTCCTAGACATCTTTGCTGTGGGGGTTCCTGACAATCTTAGTGAAGAACATCTAAGAGTTGTTACTATTAAAAGCTGAGAAGAGGACATTACACAGAAGCCCTAGTCATATTATAGGTCTCTGCAAGTCTGATTTATGGTGATACAAGTCAAAAGAGGAGAGATCAGAGCCGATTTCGGTGTGCTGGAGTACCATGTTTTCTCAGGACTGGGCCTCTGGGCTGGACAAAAGATGACTTAAATTGTGAGTGCTGACAGGCAGCCAATAATGGTCTGTACGTGAGAGAATTTCTAAAACTGAACTTTTGCACTCCCAGGCACAAGCCTGCAACTGGCTGGAGGCTACCAGGAAGGTCTGGTTGTAAATTTTGATAACACCTGGACAAAATGAAGGTGACACATCCTGAATCCTTCAATTCATGTTGGCAGTGAAAGTATCAGGAGCAGGCAAGTCTCCAATCAGCCTGGGGCACAAGGTAACAAATCTGTCTCTGAGCCAGCAGTGTGTCCTGGGGACAAGCAGGACAATGGGATTCTGGGGTTCACTGGGAAGAGCAGCTCAGGGAGTGATCCTGCCCCTCTGCCCAGCCCTGTGAGGCACATCTGCAGTGCTGTGTCCAGCTCTGGGCTCCTCAGGACAGGAGGGACAGGGAGCTCCTGGAGCGGGGCCAGCAGAGGCTGCAGAGATGATTTAGGGCCTGGAGCATCTGTGCCAGGGAAAGGCTGAGGGAGCTGGGGCTGTTCAGCCTGGAGAGGAGCCCCAGCTGAGAGGGGCCCTCAGCCCTGGGTGTCCCTGTCTGCAGGGAGGGCTCCGAGCAGGGCCCAGGCTCTGCTCCGGGGGGCCCAGCCACGGCACCAGAGGAACAGGCAGGGACTGATCCCAGCAAGTTCCACCTGGGCAGGAGGCAGAACTTCTTCCCTGGGCAGTGACTGAACCCTGAACAGAGAGCAGAGAGGGTGTAGAGTCTCCTAACTGGAGACATTGCAGAGCCCTCTGGACACAATCCTGTGCTGTGTGCTCTGGGATGGTCATGCTGGAGCAGGGGATTGGACCTGATTAGCCACTGTGGTCTCTTCAGCCTGATCCATCCTGGGATGCTGTGATATCCTTTCCAAGTCTGTAAAATCATGAAAATTACCCATAAACTTTCACAGAAGGCCTTCAGAAATCAGAAAGTTTGCTTTGCTGACTGAAAAGGGAAGAAAAGATGCAGAAATCTCTGCTTCCCTGCAGAAGAGCAGGGAAACACACGGATAAAATGACCACCCACCAACAAGACATGAAGCAATGCCTTCCTAGTACCAGCTCACGATGCTTAAAGGAACTAAATCCCTAGAAATGAAATGAAATGAAATGAAATGAAATGAAATGAAATGAAATGAAATGAAATGATGAAATCTTGCTATTGCCTCTGAATTATTTTACCTTTTGTTAATTTGGGACACTTTCTCGAAGATTGATCCAATCTGTTCTTCCAGATTAGAAATTCCTCTGATAACTTACTGCTTGTTTAAAAAAGCAGGTACATATTTTTTACTGCCACTGGGGTTTATGCTGTCACATTTTACCAAGGCTTATAGTTCAGTTTGCAAGCAGACACTGCCACAGTGGCACATGGTGGTCTCTCTCCTCATTTTCATCTAGCTCAGATAACATGATCATCCTTGCCTCAGAGCACAAAGACAGTCAAACGACAAGGAAAACCAAAGGCACATTCCCAAATGTTATTTAACTGAAAAAAGACCTGGAGTTTCAGCACTTTTTGGTACTTACTCCTCATTTTGCCAGTTGAAATATTAAATACAGCACTCAGAAAGGTGTAAGATCAATAGGACAGTCTAGCTGGTCTTTTAATCTCCACAGATCCAATTAGCATCAATCCTTTGCAAAAAAATTTCTTCTGCCAATAGGTCTATTTAGTTTAAGTTGATACACAAATAATTTTAAGGATCAGAGCTTGGGTCATAGAAACATAGCAATGACTTCTTTGGGAAGAACAAGTTTTCCTACAGATTTATTTGAAAAAAATTATTAAAGAATCGCTGACATCTGTGTTGGCTAAATGATAAAACAGATTGCAAGAACAAGAGTGTTTAAAAAACCTGTCCAGAGGACACCCTGGGGCAGGGCAATGACAGCATAATATTCTTACTGTCACTGAAAACGTTTGAGTAGGATGTTAATTCCTTGAAACATTGTGTTCTTAATTAGTCCCCTGGGTCTTCAGGAACTAGCTTTTGTTTATAAGTCTGCAAGCTACTGCATGAACAAAGTGAGCTGAACAGTTCATTACAGCTCTAATTAACAGATTCTATACATAAACTAAGATTAGAGCCCTGACAGATGACAAATAAACACAGACCCCCCATGTCATCTTCCACGCTGGGTTCTTTTCCTTGGAGTTTTCCAACCATCCTCTCAGCCTTGGGGCACTGACAGTCACAAGGCTACAATAAAACTGGTAATTTTAATGACCTTATTTTAGAATGCTGGCAGAGAAGCTGTGGCTGCCCCATCCCTGGAAGCGTTTAAAGCCAGGCTGGATGGGGTTTGAGCAACTTGAGATAGGAGAAAGTGTTCCTGCCCATGGCAGAGGCAGGATGAGAAGGGCTGTGAGGTCCTTTCCAACCCAAACCATTCCATAATTCCCAGTCAACTTTGGGGTGTGCCCCCTAGCATGCATGCTCTGTTCAGGTACAGTAAACAAAAACATAATAAAACATCTGTGGACCAAAATGTACAGATGTCCTGAGAAAATTCAACACTCTATAGAAAATAGTTTCCAGTATACAGGAGAAAGAAAGAAAGCATATTGATATTTTTGAAATATAAGGCATGGAAGAAATAAACAATATAGAGACAAAATTATTTGAAAGCTTTTAAAATGTGAATTGATGGAATGTGAATTTCAGTTCTCCTGATTCAACATTGGTTTGAAATGGAGATGTGTGAAATCGTCTGAATCCATTTTGGTTCTACAATAACTATACAGAGTTTAATTGATTTTTTTCTAATTGTTTTTCAGCTTAACTTTTGCCAGTCCTATCCACAGCAGGAAAAGTGTGCACATGGTCTTACATCTGATGATTTATATTGTTGGTGGATGTGTTGGGCAACCTTTAGTGAGATTATAAATCCTTTCTATCATTCAAAGTCTCACAGCAATGTTGTAAAGACAGAAGGGAACTGGAGGAGAACTGAAGAAGAGAAATCAATGTGCAGTTATTTTGTTACTATTAACAGTAAGCTCCAAAGAAAGGTAAATTTATGAGTAATAGCATATAATTTGTTGAACTTTTGGTATTTGGTGAAATACTCTGTGTAATCCAAAGGAATTGCACATTTTCCTTAGAGACAACAGAATAATTTACCCTTTACATTATGTATCTATACTGTGTTTGTATACTGAAACATCTTCCAGAAGTACAATTAAGTTTGGGATTAGGATTATTTGAATGAACAATTTGGTCGATATGAAATCTGGAGAGAATGCCTCCAGTTAAGCTTAAATTCTTAAATACCATTTGATGCTGAGAGTTTATTCTTGGGAGAAGCTATGGCTTCATAGAAAATGATCAAATTGAGCAATCCTTCAAAGAAATACTGTAGAGTTGGTAACTAATGCTTAGTGCTATTCTGCTAATTAGCTGGCAGCTTAGAGAGTGGAATTAAGCAGTTAGTTTCCTCCACAATAACGTTAGTGCTTCCAGTGGACAGTGATGTACCGTGCAATCTACTTATGTCAGGAAGGGAGAAGATAATAACCTTCCACCCTCAAATATTTGTATTTATATTGTAACGTAAGGCAGTTAATGAGATGGGGAGTCAGGTTTATACAACTGTTATAAGAAGATAGAAAAAGCTTCCCACATTAATTTTTATCCTTTCAATTAAAGCCTGATCTAGTAGAAGACACTGAAAGATTTACTGCTGGCTACAGTCTAGGGAAACTTCAGACAGCAAAAACTCTTCCTTGGTTATACCTCAGGGTAAAGCATCTACAGCCACACCCCGTGGTGGTGAATGATGCCCCATGCAGCTGGCCAGGCTCCAGTAGGGTTCTCCAAGGCTCAGTCCTGGGGCCAGTCCTGTTTAATACCTTTTGCTCTGATCAGGACAAGGGAATTGAGTGCACCCTCAGTCAGTTTTCAGATGACACCCAGCTGGGTGGGAGTGTGGATCTGCTGGAGGGCAGGAAGGCTCTGCAGAGGGATCAGGACAGGCTGGATCCATGGGCCAAGGCCAGTGGGCTGAGGGTCAACAAGGCCAAGGTCCAGTTCTGCCTTGGGTCACACCAAGGCCCTGCAGCTCCAGGCTGGGGCAGAGGGGCTGGAAAGCTGGGAAAGGCCCTGGGGGTGCTGGGGACAGCGGCTGGACATGAGCCCAGCTGTGCCCAGGGGGACAAGAGGCCAATGGCACCTGGGCTGTGCCAGCCATGGGGTGGCAGCAGGGCCAGGGCAGTGACTGTCCCCTGGGCTGGGCACTGCTGGGGCCACACCTCACATCCTGGGCCACTTCTGGGAACCTCATGGCAGAAAGACATGGAGGGGCTGGAGCGTGTCCAGGGAAGGGAAGGGAGCTGGGGAAGGGGCTGGAGCAGCAGGAGGGGCTGAGGGAGCTGGGAAAGGAGCTCAGCCTGGAGAAAAGGAGGCTCAGGGGGAACCTTCTGGCTCTGCACAACTCCCTGACAGGAGGGGGCAGCTGGGGGGGTCAGGCTGTGCTCCCAGGGAACAGGGACAGGACAAGAGGGAATGGCCTCAAGCTGTGCCAGGGGAGGCTCAGGTTGGACATCAGGAGGAATTTCTTAATGGAAAGGGTGCACAGGCACTGGAAGGAGCTGCCCAGGGAGGTGGTTGAGTCTCCATCCCTGGAGATCTCCAGGGAATGACTGGATGTGGCACTCAGTGCTCTGGGCTGGGTGACATGGTGGGGATTGATCGGTCTCAGGGCGGACTTGGTGTTCTTGGAGGGCTTTTCCAACCCAATGGTTCTGTGGTTCTATGCCCTTGAGAGCAATGAGGTTCAGTAAAATTGAGTGCATTTCATTAAAGTGCTAAAAACATTGCTGAATAATATCTCCTGATGACCTGGAACATGCCAAGTTAACTTTAGGTTTACAGTAATTCATGTTTGTGACAGCATTATGGGGAGAGTAAGATTTTTGTAATTACAAAGTCTGACAGCAAAAGACTTGATAGCTGTGTAGTTCTGTTGGATTCTTTCATTTCAATCTTTTCCTGAGAGCTATTAGAATTACCCTAAATCAAGTTGACTCTTAAAATCTCCTCTGTAAAACACTTGATTTTCTTCTGCTAAATCCTTTTAGAACAAAAGGATTTATGTGCATTCACTATTTACTGTGACACCCACTAAAGCCATATAAACTCCAAGAATGTGCATAGCACTCATAATTTGCCATGCACAGGTATTTTGATGGATAGGGCAAAAATGGAAGGGGCAGTTTTGCTTTCAGCTTGATGAAGCTTGGCCAGAAACAATTATTTTCATGATTCAGAATAAATGTGCAAAAAACATAGCAGCTAAACAACATCAACCTCATTCAGTTGCTGACTCTTACAATTTATGGCAAACAATTGAAAAACTCCTTGCATTATTCATGGATCCTGTTCAAAACCAAAACTTTAATGTTCAAGTGTGTAGTGCATTTGCTAAGGGAACCCAATGCCTTATGGCACCAAAAGAGGTAGTTTTTACCTTGAATTAATCCATTTAAATTTTATAAAAAGCTAAAGTGTGCAGTGAGAACTTTTAAACCAAATGATCCTGCAATAACTCTGTGCTTAATGGTATCACATACTAGATGTCAAACTCACCCATCTTAGATGTTCCAAAGTGCTTCAGGGCAAACTATTAAACCCCTTCCCCTTCTGTGTGTTTGTTGCCTTTCCCTGATCTTATAATTAAAACCAAAACACAGTTTATGGGGAAAAGGGGTTTTTACCTTGGTATTTATTTCAGTATCCTTGGGTACAGCACTTTGTCCAGGTGGAATGCCTTGAAAATGCCCACAGACACCAAAATACACACAATTATAGACATTGCAAGCTTAACATATTTATCAAATTTAACCCCTAGCTCTGAGGAACCTTCCCCCTGGATGGGCCTATCTGAATTTACAAAAACATGTCCTGCAGAGGCCCTTGGTGTCTGGGGCTCCCAGATTATTTGGTCTCCTGTTTAACAGTTCAGTGGGTCTGAGCTGAGTTATCAGACTTGGAAAATTACAAGTATGTAGGCTAAAAGCACTAAGAATACATAAAACTATAAAAGAGTATGTAAGAGGGGTATAAAAGAAAAAGCAGAAAATCATTCTGGCATCATGTTGATACCCTTGATTTGTCTCTGCATTTAAATGGAATAGTTTACAGTTCTACAATTCAGCTGCAGAAGAGCTTTACAGTTCAGGGAAATGCTCAACCTCTTTCTTAAAGAGGAGTAAAACAACATATTCTCAAAATTACAGACTCTTTTCTTTCAGCAAACAAATAGTTTTATGAGAATTGAAAACTGAACTGAGTTATTTAAAGGCGAATACTAAAATGCACTTCTATCAAAATAAAAAAAAAAATCTTTTCTAGAATCATCTTCCTATGAGGTAACAAGAGTTTTCGCACAGCTAAAGCTCAGTGGTGCCTTAGGTAATAGTTGTGTTGAAATACTTTCAGGATTATGAGTTACTTTTCCTATGGTGTTCTTAAGTAAAAACTTTTCCTTCAGCTGGACTTTGAAATAATGCACTATGTTTTAAATATGTCTCAAGAACTTTCTCTTAAGAATAAACTCAGGGCACTTCATGCTCCCACTAGTGCCATGTGAAGGCTTCAGTAAGAAAATTTCAGTTGATTCTAAGGGAAATTCCATTAAAATTGAAGAAGATACAACTATTCAATGAATTCATTCCTGCTCCTGCTAAAATCATCTTACTTAACAGCAGTGTGAATTATTAGGCAGCGTTCAAATTTGTACTTAATGAAAGTAAATAATAAAATTATGGTAAGGGTGAACTTCTCTTCTTAATCTATCACTTCCTTACCTTTCAATTAATCTATTTTGTCTTTTAAAATTGTCCTTACAGTGCTATAGCACTAACCCAGTTCCTAGATCTGTGAAGGAAATGCAGAATGCCCATATCAGCCCTTCAATTACCTCCAGGGATGGCTGTTTCATTTTAATGAGGACAGATGGATCATTTTGATTTTCATGCAGTTTTTACAACAGCCCAACAGTGAGCACTGTGGATGAAGTCATGGAGCAGGCAGGTCACCAGGCTTTCAAGGTGTGCTAAATTATTTGGACACAATTGCCACATCTGTGAAATGAATTTGGGAGACAGCCTCCCTCATGAATACTTTCTATTTCTCATGCTAAGATTTTGGTGTGTTTGTTTCTTGTGCTGTGTTTTTTCTACAAATAATGTCATTTTTTTGTGAAATGATCCTTTTTGATTCTTGTAAGAGCTGAATATAGTTTTGTTATGAGATGCATCACAGTGAAGATTGGGTTTACTGGGGCTGTGGTCTAAAGATAAAACAGCAGTCAGGTGTCTCAGGGGACTCAAAATCTAGATAAGAAGGACAGATGGAGGAAAATTAAGGACAGAAGAAGAAAAGAGACTGCTGTGGAGGGCTACTCCTTAATATGTCTGTAATACCTAGTTTCTTCTCTGGCATCAGAATCATACTTGGGTATTAAGAGGCTGGAGCGGCAGGACTTTCCTTAACACAACACAACTGCCTTCATGAAACCTTAGGGAATGCAACATCTCTGAAATCTCCTCTCTGTCAAATGCTCTGGAAAGTGGCCAAGGAAATTCCTGAGGTGTCAGGCAAAGGGAACAGATTCTTAGGAAATCCACTTGATGAAAAGGTAAAGGACCTACTTAATCTCTCCCAGCAAACCAACAACAGCTCCAGGAGGTTTTGCCAGTGTCTTCTCTTGCCCAGTTCCCTGTTTTTTCCTGCAGAGCTCTGTGACAGAAGGCCAAAGCCATAATCTGACCCTTACTTTTCAAGTTCTGCTTTTCTGTTCACTTTCTCTAGATTAGAACAACACAAACATATTTTATAAGGTCTGGTACCCTCATTTTCTCTCTTCAGGCTACTTTCTGAATTTGATGTCTCTTGCAACTGTGAAGCTTCTTTTTTACTGTTATTTGTCAGCCATTAATTAACTGAATTGATTCTTCTTTCTCTCTCTCTTTTCTCCTCTCATCATTCACTTTCATCTCATTCACTTTATTCAACATCACTGAAGGAATGAAGGTGATGCAGCAGTGACAGTGTGAGTGGCTGAAAGAACACAGGAAACAATCATTATATAAGCAGCAGAATATGTAATTTATTGCTTCGGTGTTTATTATTTGATCTGTCAATATTCTGATAGGCTGATATCAACTGAGGGTGCCTGATTTCTCTTGGAATATTAAGCACTCCTAAATAACTGCTGCCACCGTGATGGGATGGAGCAGAACTGAACCCACCAAAAGCTCCAAATAATGTGATACACAGAATGTGAAGTTTTCTTCTTCACATTTATTTTTATTGTAGATTTCACATCTGTAAAAATGTTGTCAAATCAAGATCTGTGAAACCATGTAATGACAGTATTTTGCTCCATAGAAGTGATTGAAATTCCCAGGTGCCAGGTGTGAGATAGCAGAGGCTCAGACTAATGATGCAGAGTCATCAGTGGCTCCAGTGGGCAGATTTGACTGCAATCACAAATCCAGCCCTTGAAATCAACCTCACATAAACAAGTTTTTCATTAATCTCCCATCTCAGTATTTAACAAGTGCAGGTTTGATACAGAAAGCAGAGGGGCTAAACGGATCACAAGGAAAGTAAACTCTTACAGCAAAGAATAAGAAGCAAATCAGTTCAGCAGGTAGGTAGTTGTTATCACCAGAGTACTCTGACCTTTCAAAGATTTTGCCAGCTCTGTGAGGCTGTCCTCACACTTAACAGACAAAAGAGACCCTGACAACATTAGATCCCCAGCCTGCAAACATTTGCATCAGAGTTATTAGTTCTGATTCTCTGTGACATGGAGCCTGATTACATCTGAATATCTTCTCGTAATAAGAGGAGTTACAGACACCGTGTCAAAACCACCACTCTGTTCTGATTATATTTGGATATTTTTTTTAAGGTTGCCCTTTCCCCTCCCCCTCTTCTTTCGTACAACACTTACACAGCACACTTGAGCATCTTTTCTTTCATTGCCTGTGGCAGTCTGCTCATCCGGGAGCTGTAAATTATGTGAATAACAAAAGCAGAAAACTGTGCTCATGAGGGCAATTTATCAAAACCGTGTGTCACAGAATAT
Organism: Erpornis zantholeuca; assembly: GCA_013400515.1. Classification (NCBI taxonomy): domain Eukaryota; kingdom Metazoa; phylum Chordata; class Aves; order Passeriformes; family Timaliidae; genus Erpornis; species Erpornis zantholeuca. The sequence continues at coordinate 249,083 of VZTN01006031.1, forward strand.
CCTGAGCCGGAAGGGGCTCATGAGGATCATCCATCTCCTCTTCCTGCACAGACCCCAGCAATCCCACCCTGTGCATCCCTGAGAGCATTGTCCAAACACTCCTGGAGCTCTGGCAGCCTTGGGGCTGTGCCCATTCCCTGGGGAGCCTGGTCAGTGCCCCAGCACCCTCTGGGGGAAGAACCTTCCCCTGATATCCAGCCTAAACCTCCCGACACAGCCCCAGCCATTCCCTGGGTCCTGTCCCCGGTCACCACAGAGATCCGTGTCTGCCTCTCCTCTTCTGACCTATTGCACTGTAAAAAGGAAACTTTCCTTAGCTAATATTTTTTCAGAATTTTTAGGACAGAAAAAACCATGAAGTTGCTGTGCTATAAAAGATAGGTGACCACTCAACAAATCTTGACTGCCTTTTGATAATTCTGTGGCACCCTGGAGTTTTGCACTGTGCTCAGACAAAGCTGGGAAAGAGGAACAAGGAAAAGTGCCAGAAGGCATTAGCAATGTGCTAATGGCCGCTGCTGATCTGACTTCAGACAGGACATTGTTCTTGTCTGCACCTCTCTTTCCTGTCTGTGAAGAGGGGATGAAACTTAGGGGTGTTACCAGAGTTGTGAGAAGCATGGAATTCAGGTTCAGAGAAGACAGTGGCATATAAACACCTCAAATATATGTGTTTTCCAGTGAATCTTTAATCCTACCCTGGTCACGTCACTACAGGTGTCGATCCTGGCTCTGCTGCAGCTGCTCTGTTGTACAGCACATCCTCTCCACATGCAAATACTCGGTAGTTTGCCTTCCTAAGACACAACCAAGGCAGCTTGAGGCAGAAGCTGTCCACATCAAAGTTAGAGTACAAGATAATTTTGGGGTTCAAAGTGTAAGGAGCTTTGTCAGGACTAGGTAGAACTTACACAGTGGGTATTTGCAAAGTCCATGTACCTCTGAAGGCAGTGCAGGCACTGCAATCCCTCCTGCTTAGGAATACAAGCCTTTCAAAGAGGTCTGAGGATTGACTGTTCCATAAATATGGATCAGGGAGGACGTGCCTGTTTATGCTGCTCTGATTATTCAGTTTGCTGCAGCAGCTGCTGATCTGATGTCTCACGACAGCCCTCTGAGTCAATACAAATAGTGGGGATGTTGCTGAGGAAAGAGGAGTTAGCACTCAGCAAAAGTGATGGCTGGAGCTGAAGAAGACATTGCAGAGAGAATCCTGAACTACCTCTACAGTAGGACCTCTTGCAAAATATCTCACTGTTTATTTGTGAAACACCTCAAAGATGCAGCTTTGGACATTTCACCTCAAGTTTCTGTGCGTCCTGCTATCCAGTCAGAGAGAAATATAACTTTTCCTTTTTTTCATTTGCCACCAGCTGACAGAATAAATGTCATTTTCCTGTGCCCAGACATCTGGGATGCCCTTTTGTTCCACATGTGCTCTGCACACATCCTCTCTCCAGCTCAGTGCTGTACTGCTGCCCGATATGAAAACAACGAGAGAGTGGGGACTAAGCTCAAAGCGTGACATGGTGCTGAGGGAATCGATTAGCAGATAACACCTTCAGTAAGTGATGTACACGGAATTTGTCTTGTGCTAGCTCCAAAGGCTCTGAGTAACAGTAATGACTTCTGTGGCTGTACCTGCCCAAAGCTTTCAAACACGGTTATTGGAGAGTTACACACTTAGCACTGCTGGTGGTGGGGAGCCTGAAGAAATTGTCAAAGTTCTTGGGGTTACTTATTTTTTCTAAGAACCTGTGTTTTTCTTATCCCTGCCAATTTGCCTCACTGGGAGAAAAATCAAATTCCAGCTATGACTCAACAGTAAACTGAAAAATTAAAAATAAATGGCATCCTTGTTACTGAGTTGCAGAGACTCTGAAAGAGTGCAGAAATACACTAGGAGTAGCACATACTTCTCACATAACAGTGTTCTCTTTTTGGGTGATATGGGAAGCAAAAGTATTTAGGGAAAATAACGTCCTTTGTTTACAGTGATGGAAGGTTAACAAGGTTTTTAAGCATATTAGGATACTAAAGGAACTATTTAGGAAACCAATTTCCTGAGGCACGAATACACATCCAGAAATAAATCTGTAACAATATATAGAATAAGTACTGTTGGTACTCAACCTAAAATCTTTTTTATCTTGGCCAAAAGAAAAAGAATTGTGGAAGGTTTGCACTTAAGCATATCTTTAAGCAGATAAATGGAAATAATTCCATTTTAGAGCATAAAGTTATTCTAGGAAAGCAATTGCCATAAGAATATGTTTGAGACATATTGTGTGGTGGAGTTTTTCTTTATAAACAAACAAACAAAGAAGTAAATATTTATAGGATAAAGGATCTCTTGTAAACTACCTGAAAATTGTGTAATAGAGCAATGAGTTAATAGTGCTCCAGAGCTCAATCTGATTAGTTTTCTTCATTACACAGCCAGATATATATTTCTGTTTTTTCTGTTTGTTTCAGAAGGATTTCAAAATTAGCTATCAAAGAGAGGATTTTAAATGAAGCCTGATTCTGAAATTAGGACCTGAGGCAAAGAGTCTCCAAGTGAAACCAGCTCACAATCATAGGCTTACCTTTTTTCCCCCCATTTAACTGAACTGACAAGAAATGGCATTAATGTGAAGCACTATCAGCACTGCCTGGCTCCCAGAGAATGAGAACACTCTGAAAAACACATGACCAAAAGTATTTCCTCCAAACATCATGTAGTCAGGACTGGTGGCTGCAGCTGCTCATGGTTTCAGTTACCCAGCTGACCAGGGCTGGGAGAGTTTTGAAGGGATAAGCTGGAAATTAGGTGGAACACCTCCTTTCTTCCACCTGCCTGTTCAAATTTGGGATCTTATCCATTTACAAGAAGATCCCCACTCCTTGGCTTCTGTCTCTGACCACACACTGAGTGATGCAGGGTGGTGGTGGCAGGCAGGTTGTCTCCCAGAGTGCTGCTCAGCTTCTGCCTTTTTTCACCCCCATTTTCTTAGCCTCTCCTTCTTTCCTCAAGCAAAACCAGTTTTCTCCCATTTCTCAGGGCTATGCTTTTCCTCTGAAGACCAACGAGTTATGGGGCACCTGTTTTAAGGCTGTGTCTGTATTTTCAAGAATTTTGATGTTCTCCCATGCTTAAACTGAGTATCACAAAGAAAACCAGCACAGATCAAGCTCTGGGCCACACGTTTATGTTTCTCCAAGGAGCTGGTAAGCAGCCTCACAGGGAGTATCTGGCACAGTGAGATTGTACTCACAGGTGCAACAGCCTCTTTGGCTACACTTCTGTGGCACCTTGGATAAATCACCTCATCCCCAAGCCTCAAATGTTCTTGGGCCTTCATTATTGCCATGCTTTTATTGAATACTGACCCTGAGTTAGGTTCTCTGTAGGAGATGTGAAAACAGCTCAATATCTTGATCCCTAAGCAATGGCTGAAGAGCCAGGAGTTAGGGATGAAATGCAGAAGGCATCTTTTATCTCTGCTTAGAATCCTAGCTTATTAGTGGGGCCCTGGAGAGTTTTTTCTATTTTTTTGTGTTATTAAATGAACAGAGAAAGAGAGAGGGGGTCTCTTCTATGTTATGTGGAGGTTTTTGTATAAATAGAAGAAATACAGATATTAGACTGAATTTTTGAGGTTTTTACTGGGATCCAAAAGATGAACTAGGCATTTGTAGGGCAAGTACTCCATCCTTGTCTTGTTCAAAAAATGGCAACACCACTCTAAGATCTGAAGGTTTAGCATTCCTCAGATCTCAGCCAGGATCTTTCACTGTACCCCTCTTATTCTTTAGGTTGAGTTCTTCTCAGCATGGGAAAGAAACAGCTGCCAGAAGCAAAGCACAATATGTGCTGGAGGACAGAAATGTGGTCAATAAAGATAGTTCAGATTGGTACTTTTGAGACAAATCAGAGACATCCACCTCCCCAGTTTTGCAGTGTGTAAGTTTACATCTGGTTCTGAGCAGGGACTTTCAGTGCCTGGCTGCTGAAGGAAGAATTACCAAGGCTGTGTTAAGAGAAGAAGTTCCCTGTGTAAGGGCTCAGGAGAACAAAGCAAGTGCCTGCCCCGGACTCAGGGTAGGCAGCACATTCTGTGACAGGCCCTGCAGAAAACTAATGGGCAACACCTTCAAGAGGGACATCTGTAAAACCCCTTCTCTCCTCAGATATGGGCACAGCATTATCCACAGATAAGTATCTGGGTAAGGGCAGGATTCACGACATTTCATTTTCTCCAGTGCCTCTCACTTTTCCTTTGAGTGCTGATAAAGGGTTTGACCTTTCTTTGAAGGCACAGAGTTTGGGTGCAGCTCCATTGCACTACGGGTGAAGCACTCACTCAGGAAGTGCAGGACCTGTATTCCTGCTCCTTTCCAGTTTAAAAGACTGAAAGCCATTATTCCATTTTCCATACCTTCACTGTCATGCTGAAAAAATGATAGCAGGATTGCAAGGAAACACTGGACTAGAAGGATTTTTAGAGTCTTTTATAACAGCCCATGGATAAACATCCTTCATGTGAGCAGAGGGGATCAGAGTCTGTTCCCCTAAGGCCAAGATCTGATCCTTCTTATGCTGGAGCTGATGGTACCACAGCAACCAACCTTCCCAGCATGGGTTAGGCAATAATACTGAAAAAGAGATACAGACTCACTCCTTTGAGTTTAAAGTATTTTTTTGTTTGAAGTTCACAACAAAAAATACCAAAACAAGCTTTTGAGACATAGATTTTGAGCCTTGCTGTTGTCTGTAGCCAAACTGTTTGACTGCTTCCACTCCAGTGTTTTCTGATGACCCTTTGTATGACTGACCAGAGCTTTATGTCTGCAGTTTTAATTTCACTTCCAGTCTGCAGCTTTTCAGAATGAGTTTATGGAAATGGGTATCTACCTGATCCTTCTCTTGCTTTATTATTTTGTTCTGAAAGGACTTTATTCTGAAAAGCAGCACAGTTTATTGCCTCCAGTTCTAAGAGAGAAAGAGAATTCCATAAAAACAGTGAGGTATTGCAAGGACTGTGCTTGAGCAGCTTCAAGAAGTTGGAAGCTGAGGTATAGTCCAGTGATTTAGCTATAAACCCACTTTTCCTTGGGCGACCAGAAGTCATGCCAAGACCTCAAGAAATATTTCTGTGCTTTGAACGAAATCCTTTGTGGAAGTAATCATGCTTGGTGTTGTGAGGAAAAGGGTAACACTGGAAGAATGTTGAGGAGGATGGTAGGTTTGCTGAGTGACCTTGCAGCTGGGAATGCCAAGACCTGGAGAACAACCGTGTGGGAAACCCCATCCATTGCACTGGTTGCTGTTTATGCTCTGGCTGCTTGGAGAAGTAGAACCTTTGTGGAGGTGTTTGGAGAGGCTCAGAGGCCCTCTCACAGACATGCCTGAGCTCCCTGTTTCAGGAGAGAGGGGATCAAAGCTCAGAGATCATAAAAAGAACAGGGAGGTCACAGGACAGTGGAAAATGACTTGTCCTTGGTATATGGGTGCAAACAGCTGGAATGGACTGAGCCTGACATTGCTGGCATTCTCACTTGTGTGTCTCCACTCAGATGTTCCCTCAAGATCCTCTGGTGAACAAGGTAATGAAATAAATTTACTCTTTTCATTTCAGACACAGTCTTGTAGTTGTTCCTGCATTGACTCACATGCTTGGATAGTATTTACAACTCACAGATACCTAGAAGTTCCAGTTATTTCCTTAGATCCTCACCAGAGTCTTTCAAAATCTTGCCTACTGGATTCCTCTACTCTGAGAAGTGAAGGACCCATGAAACCCCTGGTGCAAGGAAGGAAGAGTCACATGAAGAGGGGCAGCTGGCAGTGTGAGCTCTGTAAATATCAGCAGGGTACAACTGCAGAGGCTCAGGACACACTTCTCTCCCCAGGTACAACTGACTGGCTGTGTGAAGTGCTGTCATGGCTCTCACACAGCTGCAGATGGCAGTGACTGCAGCAATCATTCCAAATTAGGGACCACTTTTCTCAAGGCTTTGACAATAAAGACTTTATTTACAAACAGAAATAGGAATTTCTAGGTGGTGCAGGTCCTGCTGAAAGTTTTCGGTGTCTCCCTCTGCTTGCTTGTGCTCAAATCAGATGCAGAGCAGCTGCTCCGGGTCCAACCTCCCGACTCCTGTGAGTGAAGAGCTGGCTTTGATCTCTCACCAATAAACAAATACAAGAAAAGCTTTCAGCGGATGGAAGCAGTCCTGTTTCCAGGTAACCATGTCCTTTCCTCATGAATCACTATGGAAACCCAATTCCCTCCTTCTGTTTCCTCTAAATGAGAAAGCAGGTTTCCCTGCTAGCAGAGAGGGGAACTCTTTGATTTCCTATTCCAGTCCTTGACACCACAATAGCAGAGGGTCACTTTTAATTCTAATGTGAGGCACTTAAATTTCAGCAGTGTTGAAACAGACACCCCAGGCAGTCTCACAGCTGCTTCAAAATAACCTGCTCAAAATGCCTTGAAAAGAAATGAAAGCCTTTTTTTCTCAGAGAATGGTGCTGTTACATGCAAGCAAAGACATAGAACACAACTCAGCTCCCGTGTCTCCCACCAGTCTCTCCTGCCTGATAAGGTGTTTCCACCTACACATTAATTGCCATCATGCTTAGATGATGCACAGGGGTTTCAGAAGACTTAGTCATGAACTTGAACAGGTCTAAGGTCAGGATGAAACTTTCTGAGAACATGGTACCCATCTTAAAGAGTGTTTTCCAAGCTGCCTCCTGCCTGCATTTGTTCAGGTTTTCTCCTTACCAATTTGTGGGATCGTTCTGGCAGACATGGAGAAGTGGTATTATGAAAACTGACATACTGAGACTTGGTTTTGGTCAAAACCCCATCAAGCAGTACTGATTCCACCTATACTCCCATCTTCACTTGGAATGTTCCCATTTACAACAAAAAACAACAACAAAAAAAGCAGCAGTGTGTCCCAGAGCCTCAAACATGATCAGGTGCTTAACTCTGTTGAAATGCTTTTGACCACAGAAAGCTGATTTTTTGTTTGTTGGTTTCCAAAGGTTTCAGGGATTCTGTCTCTTGATGTTATTTAATCCCTGCAGTATTCAGTGGTTTTGATAACAAAGATCTGTGGTTTTCTTTCTTAGTAATCTCACCATGTGCACAGAGTTTTTAAGACATAAGTTGGTGTGTCCTACCAGTACCCCAGAGGGGTTTATCAGCATGCTGCCCTTCCCAGCTTGCACACTGAGATCTTACCATCTCCCACATTTCCCCTTGTATATTTATGTGTCTTTATCCTGGGAGCTTTGCAGATCTACAGCCATGAATGATATTATCCATGCACCTTCAAATTACCATTATTGCTTCCTTTAGAGCAATAAAGATGTCTGAAGGCATCTGGAGTTTCAGACAACTAAGTAAAACAAAACAGCCCTTTCCTGTTATTAGCCTCCATGGCAATCAGAGAATTAGTTTCCACTCTAATAGATTACTTCCAAAGAAATTACTTTTTTTTTTTTAATTGCTGCCACTGAAGTCGAGGTAGGGAGAGCCATGGGCAGGCAGTATTTTGCACCTCTGTTTCATGGTGTTTTAACATGTTTTTTCATATTCAAATTCCTGATTTCAAGATGAGTCTTCCAGTGGACAGACTTGACTCTGCCCTGGGAGCAAAGATATTCAATATTTTTGCATAAAATTATGAAGATTTAATAGGCTGTTCTGGCTGGAAATTTTCTTTTTTAATTTTTGAGTGAACTTAAAAAAAAAAAAAGGATTATTTCACCTCTGGATATTTTTAAAACCACTTTTTACACCCCTCCAAGGATGCTACAGTTGAAATTGTCAGAGACCAGTCATACATCATGTGTAATATTCATCCAATTCTTTTTGCAGATACACCCAAGGAGAAACAGATGTAGCATAAGCAAAATACCCCAGAGAGCTGTTCCTAAAAGATTCTTGTTGGAGTCTTTCTCTTGGCAAGAGAAGCCAACCTTGCAGGTTTTGGGAGAGTTATCTGTGGGATAGATTTGTATAGATTTCAAAGGGCCAGGATTTCACTGGAGATGAAAACCTTGGAGAAGAACTTCACTTTGGCCACTGCATCAAAGGAGTGGAGTGATGTCAAGCAAAAGCTAAAAGCCCCTTTCCTGGTGCAGAGGATGCTTTCCCTCCAACAGACACCATGGAAGCCAGCACATAGCCTCACTCCACATACATCACTTGCCTTTGATGGATGCCCATCCCAGTTTAAGGAGAGAAAATTCTACTCTTTGAAATTACTTCATCATGAGACTGCACTCCTCATCTCTTCTCAGCACAAGGGTCTAGTCCTCAGGAAAAATAAGCTTGCAACTAAAACTACAGGAAAAAATATGCTTTTGTCTTGCATATCTGCACAGAGCATATAAAACAAGTCTAAAATGATAGTCTAGGATTATACTGTCAGATGCTGATTGCTTTGCATCATTCAAAGAGCTTTTGCTGTAACCCAAGTTGCTATTTCATGTATTATAATAATTAACAATGTGAAAAAATACTCACTGTATCCTTCCAACTTCCATTAACTGTCCTTTTTCACGTGCAGTAAAATTCTCCTTTGTGATAAATCCACCAGCCACCTGGAGAGCAGATTGAAGAAGGGTTTCTGAGTCTCTTATCAAACCCCATTTCAGATCAGATTTAGTTACTGGCTTTATGCTGCAGTAGCTGTAGTATGTAGTATGGATGAGCAGCAGCTCTGAAGAGTTCTTGAGGTTGTTGCCATCTCATAAGGAGGAGAAGCTGCGTGGGCTATACGGTCTGTATAAATATGGGCTAGGGCTTTGCAAATTGAATACTGCTGTAGAAGACCTATGGGATTCTGGGGTGCACTGGGAAGAGCAGCTCAGGGAGTGATCCTGCCCAGCCCTGTGAGGCACATCTGCAGTGCTGTGTCCAGCTCTGGGCTCCTCAGGACAGGAGGGACAGGGAGCTCCTGGAGCGGGGCCAGCAGAGGCTGCAGAGAAGATTTAGGGCCTGGAGCATCTGTGCCAGGGAAAGGCTGAGGGAGCTGGGGCTGTTCAGCCTGGAGAGGAGCCCCAGCTGAGAGGGGCCCTCAGCCCTGGGTGTCCCTGTCTGCAGGGAGGGCTCCGAGCAGGGCCCAGGCTCTGCTCCGGGGGGCCCAGCCATGGCACCAGAGGAACGGGCAGGGACTGATCCCAGGAAGTTCCACCTGCACAGTGACCAAGCCTGGAGCAGAGGGCAGAGAGGGTATGGAGTCTCCTCACTGGAGATATTGCAGAGCCCTCTGGACACAACCCTGTGCTGTGTGCTCTGGGATGGCCCTGCTGGAGCAGGTAATTGGGCCTGCTGAGCCACTGTGGTCCCTTCCAACCTGACCCATTCTGTAGGCTTGGAGAGCTCTTGTTCCACGTTCTTGTTCCATGTTCCTTGAAGAAATATCAGAAATCTGTTAACTGCTACATTTCTTTTCTGTCTAGATAGAGAAGGACACATGCATGCACATGTGTGTTCTGGTATCTTACTGGTACAATTTCATGTCATATTGGGTGGAAAAAGAACTATGGTTAGGTTCTTGTAGCAGCCCCTTACGAGACCTGAATGTCAGGATGTCTCTCTGCTGGCAGTGCACATGGGCCTTGTGCAAACCCTGCACTGTCCAGCCAAGCTCCAAGACCAGCACAACTACACCCTTGCAGAATTCCTGTTGAATATCCAGGAGGAGAGCACTGCACTAACAGCAGGGGAGTGCTCCAGGAGTGCAAAGGTGCTGCCTCTTGAGCCGTTGAGCTCTGCACTGTCACAGAGAGCCAGTCACTCTGCCCCGTGCTGCATGGACCAGGCAATCATTCCCTCTGCTGCTCTTCACAAAGCACATTTCACAGCACAACCAAGAATTTTTAAAGGGTTTTGTTCATACATGCTCCCCTTTGTGTCTTTTTAAACATTCTCTCAATATTCTAGTTTTAAAGTTTCAGTGTTTTTGACAAAGGAAAAAATAGGAAGAGAGGCAGCAAATTAATTTCTGTTTCTTGCAGGAATCATAAACCAAAAACCTTCCCATTACAGATTCCTTGCACTCTCACAAATGATGTTGATTACAAATATAAGAATTTGGAATAGAAAACAAGTTTGTAGAACCAAAATATATTTTAAAAAAAACCCACAAATGACTTTATGATATTTTTAAAATCTATTTTCTCTCAGTTCTTTTGAAATAAGTGAGTGTTTTGGCCAGCTTTAGAAGATGTGCTAATGATCTGTGCATCAGAAAGAGAATAATAGAGATGATTGCATCAACAGTATGGCTTAGCTTGTTAGTGTTGCAAAGCAGAACTGAGGCTATTAGATGGAAGTGCCATAGAAATTAAAAATTTAGCATAAATCCTGGAGAAAACTCATTCTATAATAGGACTATATTTAACATGACTGATATGAAGTCAGAGCTTTTCCAGAAACCAATGCACAAACAAAATCAAAACAAATAAACAAAATATTAAAGATCCACTGTAAACAAGTGCACTGTATAAGAGTCACTTTGACTCTTAGCTGTTGATGCTTTCAATGAAACATAGTGGCACTGCATGCAGTATTCAGAAGTGCCTAACTCACCTGGATGCCCCTGAAATATTATCCATGAGCCACCTCCCCATTTTTTGTAAGTTTAGTATTCATCAGAAAATAGGCCAGTGACTAAGCTCATCCTAATCAGCCAGTACCAGAGACTTCAGAGGAGATTAATACCAGAGCAGGTCCTGGTATTAATTAACAGGTGCTCCCTTGAGAGAGAAAGGCTGGTTTGTAGCCCAGCACACAAATTTCCAGCAGGGAAAGGACAGACAGATCTCGAGTCTCACGCCACATAACCCCAAAAACGTAGTGAGAATTTCTGCCGTTACAAACAGAAGCTGAATTGCAGATCCTGGAGGCAAATCCATTGTACAAAGGAGGCAGTTTCTCCAAAAAGCCTCCTGGTGCAGTGTCATTTCCCACTGTTCCAGCAGGTAGAGCCATGGCTTCAAATATCTTTCAGGAAAGCAGCTGGCCTAATCGTTTGGGTTGAGTGCTCTCTCCCCAGCTGCATGACTGTGTTTTACATTAGAGCTCTGGAAATAAATCCAAAACAAAGCCCAACCATTCCTCTTACCCTTTCATAATTGGTAGGGAGCTAAAACGGGGATGCCGTCAGCTGGGCAAGCCTTAATCTCAGTGTGACAACTCTAAGACTGCCCACAAACAAATATTTAGTCCAATGGGCTGAGAAACTGAGCTAAAAGTCTGGCTACCCCGATGAAGGGGGTGCCCTGTGAGGCAGCAGGAGGTGATACAACTTTCTGGCATAAACAAAGAAATGGAACATGCACTCCTTGGACCTGAAGAGCCACCAGCAAAGCCAAAACCACTGATTTTCCCTCTTCTCCCTGCCAGGCATGGACAGAAGGAAAGCTTCAAGATGGATGGTAATCCTATGGATTAATGTGGGGTTTTTGTTTGGTTTTCTGTTTTGTTTTTTTTTGCCTTTTTTAGCTAAGATTTCAAGCACACAGTGACGTTGGAAAACTTTCTGTTTTTTGAAATCACAGTTTGTTAAAGCAGTATTTAAACATTTTTCTCTCCTAGAATGTATGTATATTTCCTAGGAAAGTCAGAACTGGCTGGTTTAGATAAGGTACATAGCACTGTTTCTGTTTATGGATTATCAGGGATAGTTTAAAACTTCAAAAGATGAAGTTTCTTGACTGAGCCTTTCTTGAACCTGGACCAGGTCTGCAGTGACTTTAGACAGACTGGCTAAAGGAATTTAGATCTCTGGTCGTGTTTCAGTTTCTAGTGAACAGCTCTCTGTATAAAAAAGAGAAACTTCCCTCCTTCCCACAAGAGAGCTCACCCTGAACAGGAAGACTGAATCTCCTGACACAGTCCCTGCAGCCCAGCCCTGAGATGTCAGACAAGTACAAGGGTGGTTTCTGTGCCCAGTGTGTCCTTGCATGAAGGTACAAACTGCCTGAGCCACATCTTTGTAAACTGAACCAATAAAATAGCTTGGGATAATAAATTAACCTCTAAACACAATGGGACAATTATTTGCAGATGTAACAGATAGCCTTATCATAATTCATTTATTTCTTTTGAAAAATATCAGCCCCACCCAAGGTATAAGAGTTCTGTAGCAGAACTATAATTATTGAGCTGTTTGAAATAGCTTACAAGTCACAGTCAGAGGCTGTGCAGGCAAATACGAATATTGGTAATTATAAAGAGAAAGAATGCCATTCGGAGTGTCTCCAGTTCTAGGGTAAAGAGAAATTGAATTTATGTCTTCTGGCATCAGTGAAAAGTGGTGTTTTCAATGCAGGCAATGTTAATTACATTGCTTTTCATGGAATTACTGCAACAAGTACAACTTGTTTGGGCTGAGTTCTCAAACAGTAGAAATTAGTGTAGTTCCAACAAAATCAATGAAACTATGTTTGCAGAGGATCAGAGAAGTAGCATTTTGCTTCTTATTTCCCTGCATCCTGCTGATATTATATAATCTTTTGTTACTGACATCAGCTGATAATAGTTTTTAGCATGTCTGTGTTGTTCACATGCAGCAGAGCTGCACATGCTGGCTTCAGCCAGAGCAGAGAGCCAGACTACCCTCAGCAGTATGTCTTCCTTAATCCAGTATTTGGAGTGCCATGAAAACCTCTCAACAACACAGAAATGAGAATGGAATGAGAAAAGGAAAGATGCAGTCAACCCAAATGATACTTCTAGGGCCAGAAACCACAAAGCATAGAAACTTAGTAGCTTTGGGAAAACACCAGAAACCGAACAAAAAAGTTTGGTTCTCAGATTCTTGAGTGGATTCTGCTCTTGAAGGCTGCATTACCCTGTCCAACACACTGAACAGTGAGCAATACACATTTATTCCGTTCTTGACAAATGGCCCCTCTGTTTGACTGCACAGGTAAGATTTAAAGGATGATAAATGACATTGGATAGCTGGACACGTGTTGAAGGCACCTACACAGGTGCACATAAACCTCACCTCTGCATTGTTATACGTGAATCAGCTCCAGTCCTGGAACCATGGAGCCAAAAAGATGAGCTGGTTGAACAAAGAACTTTGGTTAGAACTCAAGGAAGAAGAGAGTTTATCACCTTTGGAAGAAGGGACAGGCAATTCAGGAGGACTAAAAGCATGTTATGATATCACAGGAGTACAGGAAGAAAATTAGAAGGGCCAGAACTTAATCTGGCTGCTGCTGTAAAAGAAAAATGTTTTTATAGAACAGCAACAAAAGGAGAACTGAGAGAAATCTCCACCCTTTATTTAATGTAGGAGGAAACAAAGTGGCAAAGGACGAGGGCGAGGCTGAGGTACTTAATGCCTTCCCTGCTCCAGTCTTTGAGAGAGACCAGTTGTGCTCAGAATATCCAGCTGGATAATGTGGAAGACAGAGGCTCCATAATCCAAGGGGAAATGGTCAGTGCTGCACCACTGAGACACACTCGAGGCTAGAAGGGATCCCCCCAAGGGGGCTGAGGGAACTGGTTGGAAGTGCTCACTGAGCCACCTGCCACCATGTGGAGGTTCCAGACAACTTGAGTTTAGCTAATGTGACAGCCAGTCACAGAAAGGGCCAGAAGGAGGATCTGGGGATCTACAGGCCTGTCAGCCTGGCCTTGGTGCCAGAGAAGGTCATGGAACAGATCATCTTGGGTATGATCATAAGGCCTGTGCAGAACACCCTAGGGATTAGGCCCATCAGGCATGGGTTTAGGGCTTGCTTAACCTACCTGAGCTCCTTCTGTGGCAGAGTGACCCCTCAGGGGATGGAGGAAAGGCTGTGGATGTGTTTCCCTGAACTTTAGACAGCTTTTGACACTGTCTCCCTCACATTCTCCTGGAGACACCGACTGCTCACGGCCTGCACGGGCCCTGCTTCGCTGGGGGTGAAACCGGCTGGATGGGCCCAGGGACTGTGGGGAATGGAGCCACAGCCAGGGGGGGCCAGGCACCAGTGGAGTCCCCAGGGCTCAGTACTGGGGCCAGTCCTGTTCAATATCTTCACTGATGGTCTGGACAAGGCAATTGAGTGCACACCCAGTCAGTTTGCAGAGGGCACGGAAGGGTTGCCTTCGGCAACTGACTCCAACAGACAACACGGACCCTCTGCCCACAGTCAGGAAGAGTTCTAGAATCCCTGGATCATCATGACCCAAGAGCAGGAGCCAGCACTTGGCTTTGTTGAACCCCAGAGAGCATTGTGTACCTCGGGGAGGCTTTTGGTACTTCCATCCCTCACTGGGTACCTGACCCTTCATGGGGAGGATTCCCCTCTGTCTCTCTGAGAACAAAGTGGCATAAACAACCTCAGCTCAAAACCTACAGAAGACTTTTCTATCAGTAACAGGGTTTTGACTGAGAAGGAAAACTCTGGGGAATGAGGTCAATGTCCTCAGGCAGCTGAGATGGGGAGTGAGGGGGAGCCTGGAGCTTTCCAGCAGTGGAGCCATGACTCATGCCAGTGGAACTGTCACCAGATGAATCTGTAGTCAGCTGTTGAGGATCTCTGTCCTCTGGAGAAAAGCCAGCAAGAGGGTCAATGTTCATGCCTTGAGCAGGGCCCTCCCAGCCAGGCAGCAGCCAGACTGACCCTTCACAACTCATCCTGCCAGCAAAGTCTGTCCTCCACCCTCTGAAGGTTCTGCAGGGCTGAGGGCAACAGCTGAGGGCAACTGAAGGGCTGCCCAGGGCAACTGGCACTGACAGACAGCATGGAACCTCTGCCACAGCTGTGCCAGAAAGAGTTCTGGAATCTGGACATCACTGTGACCCAAGGGCAGGACCTGGCTCTTGGCCTTGTGGAAACTCAGACCATTGGCCTCAGTCCATGGATCCAGCCTGTTCTGATCCCTCTGCAGAGCCTTCCTGCCCTCCAGCAGATCCACACTCCCACCCAGCTGAGTGTCATCTGCAAGGTGACTGAGGGTGGACTCAACCCCCTTATGCAGGTCATTGCTAAATAGCTTAGACAGCACTGGCCTTGCCCAGCTCTGGGAAGGGACTGGCACATTTAGGAAGTCACCTTTTCCAAGACCTCCATTGATAAGGACACCAGCAACCAAACAGAGCTCCCATCCAATCATGAGTAATAATTAGTAAAATCCCATTCCACCTCATTATAAGAAACATCTCTTTTGCCCATCTACTTCACCAATTTTCAAGTCAAGGGAGGAAGGACACTCTTTGTCTTTTTCTTTTTTTTGACACTTCCATGGACGCTGGGAAACACAGCTCATTTCTGGGATCATTGGAGCATGTATTCCACCCACTCACTTTGCAGCTGGCAAAATGGCACCTCAGTCTCCAGCTGTGAAAGGGAACACAAATGCCAGTCCTAAATACTCAGGCCTTTCACAAAAATCCTGCACAAAACTTAATGGCCTCTGCTGTGACAGAAAGTCTCACTGTGAATTCTGACCATTCCTCTGAAATCCGTTTCTAACAGGGACGTGACTGAGTTATCTCCCATCAGTTAAGGCAGGTGTAACAGCCTTTCCACCCCGCTCAGCACATGTGCAAAGAAACTTGAATGTGTCCTTTTTCCAACTGAATTTCAGAGCCTCAGTGTTCAGTGTTGTCTGAGATACCAGTAGCTGATTTTGAGCCTTAGTGTTAAAAATCCTTCTAACTCCATTTCACCTGCATACACACACATCTCCCTCCCCACCTCTTCACTGAGTGCACGTACAGGACATGCAGAGCTGCTTCTTCTGTATGATCTTTGACAAGCTTGTTTAGCAGCCACTCAAAGTAGCCTATGTAAATCACTCAGAAATTAGGATTTCTACAGGACTGACAGCTGACATCCTGAATTACTGTATAAATAAGTTCCACTTCGACAGACATTCACGAAGGAGATTCACACAGTGATTAGTGTTGCCTTCAGCAAGGCCAGTATAAATGCTATATAAATGCCTGAGACAAGCCAAACTTATCATTGTTCGTGGATGTCAGATGTCTAAATGCAATGCCAGAAAGCAAAACAAATACATTGCAGTTTGTTTACTGCAAACACAGAAAAAACATTTTATAGGTCTTGTTTTGACTTGGAGACTTTGATTTTCATTTCCAGGGGAGGTCAAATAAAATAGTCCACATCCTAAAAGCAGATGGAGTAATGTCTTTAAAGATCAAACACAAATCACCCCATCAGGTCAAATTAGATAAAAAGGTAGTATTGCAATTGTAAGATGTAAAATAGGATATCCCATTAAATGGCCAGAAGGTCCAAAAGCATCCCTGTGAATACTGAAGGTTAGGTATTTTGAATTACCAACAGGTTTCTGATATTCTTCAGTTTTACCGATAGACATTTAGTAATGCATATATAAAAGCAATTTTGTGCAGGTTCATTAAAAAAAAAAAAGTTTGGGAAAATCAATAAACTTTTACTTAGTTATACTAATGATACTCAAAATATTTACTGTCAGGTTAAACCTTTGGATATCTGCATAGAGTTATCAAAAAAGCTGATATCCATTGTCCACTCATACAGACAGGTAAAAAATGCTGTCCTTACAAGTAATTTCAAATTCCACTTTAATATACTTGCAAATTATTTTATCACTTACATTCAGTAGTATAATTTCACCTCTCAAAGGGTAAGAACTTCACTTGCTGGTCTAGAAAGCAGCAAGACATTAAACTTCTAACATGATATTTGTGCAAAACCCACCTGTTCTGCTACAATAGTTTACAAACCAACCTCTTTCGCACTGATTTTTGTCTTGCTCTTGCACGACTTCTTCATTCACAAGGCAGTCTCAATTTTTAAGTATGTGAGTGCTGCTCCTAAAAAGGCTAATAAACAGCAATTGATTCCAGAAGGATTCATAAAATGAAAAAACACAGATAGAGAATAGACCATAATAAGCTACTTCTTTTAAGGGGAACAGGAGCTAAATGGTGGCTGAACTATTCTGGCCTTCCAGAACCACTTTCAAAAGTCCGGAGGAAAAAACAAACCCTCTAGAAATGATTTTGAAAAGCTGCATTTGAATATTATCTTGCTGCATTCATGCCTGTGGCAGTAAAATTAGACCAAACGAGATGGCAGTGATTGGTTTTATTGGCAGTGAGGTGTTACACTCCCCCATGTAAAATGTGTACCATTTGCAACTTATTTCACTTTGCACATAAACAGTTTACAATTTGCAAACAGAAGTAAGGCTGAAGAGGGCAGTTTAGAGGGGGGAAAGCTCACATCTTGAAGACAATATAACCTCATTCATTTCTCCTCTTTTTATTTCACACCCATAAAAGAGAGCTGCTCTTGATCCACCTGACCTTGTATACTGCCCCACTAAGTCCCAAACAGCTTTTCTAGCTGGCAGTTCAGTGCCTCGAGGTGTGGTGTTAATGACAGTGAGAAGGAGAGATAGTCTGAAAATTAAAGCTCTTTAGGAAGGAAGGGCAGTTTAAAATGGCAAAATGTGGCTATTTCCTCTGCCTGCATCTGATCCTACCCTCAAATAATCCAATGGGGGAATAAATTGGACTAATTTAATTAAATACAGCAAATTAGCCTTAATTACACTGCAGAGTATGGTTGTACAGATCCAGTTTTCTGAAATTTAAATTTCCACAGAAATCTAAAGGAAAAAACTAGGTTGAAGCCATCCATAGAATTATTTATATGTGGAATTAAAATGGCAGTTCTGCATGTGTTAACCCATGACAGTAACTGGATTGTGAGTCAGCACAAACCAGCAGTGATTCTGCTTATGTGTGGTAACAGGAACTCTGTCCTCTCTTTGGGAGGAAAATAATAGTTTTGAATGTATCTGTTCACACAGTGTTTTTTAAGAAACAAGCACTTCAGGGGTGAAATGTCAGAAAACAAACACAGTGTGGAACAACAGAATGGAGAATTTCATTCAGCCAAGGCTGGAACTTGAGCCCTACATTGTATGAGGATGCAGGGAAAAGCAGCTGAGCTCCAAACCTGACCAAAACTTTCCTGGAGCTGGTTAATTGTATGAAATTTGAATGAAGTGCCCCCAAGGGTCAATATGTAAAAGCAGAGCTGAAAGCACGGGCTAAGGAATTCTTAAATGTACTTATACTCTCTCTTTTGCATATCTCTGGAACTGAATTTGATGAACAGGAAAGCATTTGAAGGACAGCTTGCTTTGTGTTATTAGTGACCAAAAATGAAGTAATTTCCAAGAAAATCACAGTGTGGAAAAGGGGATCTATTAAAACAAAAGCAAAAGGAATGGAATTGAAAGCATTATTGATTTCCAAATGCTTCTACTGTCACTGTATTTTATCAGCATGTTCCTCATCTGGTTAAAAGAATATTCCATGGAAATGGGCTCTTCATCCAGAAACGTGGCATTGTTTCTATTCTTTCACATTTTCTTTCCATTTCTAACGGCTCAAAACATTTGGATACAACAAGAAAAATGTACCTACACCACACCTGCACACCAGAGAGGTTGTCTGATGGAGGAATCTGGGAAGGGGAGATATCACTGCCAATTCTGCTCCCAGCACTCAGCATTGCCAGGCCTAAAGCACAACCCTGACAGATTCTGAAGTGCTTCTCCACTGGTGGGACAGTCACCCAGCAGTGACTGAAAGTTATAAGCAATAAAAGGCAGGGTAAGTAGGCTCAGTGTTCACTTTGATCTCATCTGTGGCTTCCTGAACACAGGGAACAGCAGTTCTGGTCCCTGGTGCTCCATTTGTAGCTGGAGAGTTTGGCACAAGGATTTTAAAATGGTCCCCGATCATGGGTTCTATTTGAAAAGCAAGGCAGTGTGGCAAACAACAAGGTGCCTCATTAGTTCTGCAGAGATGCTCAGCAGGGGAGACTCGTTCCTGCTCTAGAATAGCAGGAATTTGAGCATGACAGGAACAAAGGGGCTTTCTCTTTAAACAAAACCCAAGCACTTCCTTTCCATCACCACCATTTGGCATTTCAGATCTCTTTGCTCCTCTCGGGAGCATGTCCTTTCACTTCCCTAATCTTCTTAGCTATCTTTTGAAACTGTGGTCGAAAGAATGAATAATTTTGTTTAATCTCTAGCTTTAAAATGACCAGATATCTAGAGAGAGCTGACATAGCCCTGCTCTTACACCAGAGTAAATTCAGCACAAATGTTCCTGGGTAAAAAGGGCATATTATATATATTCATAACTGGAGGGGCCTTTCTGCTTTTCACATCACAAAATCCTACAGTCCATGTACCTGAATCTACAATGTGACAATACAGAACAGCAGAATTATGCAACCTGGTACAGAAAAAGTTAAGAAAAGCAAATAGTTGTCTTATTTTTACAGGGAGTAAGAAGTATTTTAATCTGTATTAAATAGGTATTTATTTTAGATTTACAGCAGATTGTATCTCTTAAATTTTCCTGTTGGTGAATCCACCAGGGAAGAGCCTGAGTGACTGGTGACATGCCAAGTCTCTTGTGCAGCACTGCTATGAAAAGAGTAGCACAAAGGGACAAGTCACCACATTCCCCTGCTGTGTTAAGCAGGATTCATAAAAAAATATTGTGACAGATGCTTAGCAGTGTATTTTAAATACATTCAATATGAGTCTGGGAAACTTTTTTGGATTTTGTACTTTCTTGAAAACATTTGCCCCAAACAGAAAGGAAAGAGGAAAAGCCTATTTTTGGTGTCTTTAAAAAAATACTCATGAATTTTGAATATTTCCACTAAAGCAGATTAGAAGAAACACATCATTGCCATCTACTAATCCCTTTCAGTTTAATATTTCAAAGAATAAACCCTCCGTTATTTAACACCTAAATCGTGCTGCTGTGTGATCCTTATCCCCAGTACAAGACCAGCATGATTTCTCCCTACAGCACATTCACTGAGTTATTGATATGCATGCTAGTCTCACTCACTCACCTCCTGAGTTCCTGCTGCCTAGAAATGTTCTGAAGGAGCTCCTGGAGTGTCAGGTTTTCCAGAGCACATGTATCAAACAGGGAAAGGGGACCATTGATATCAGAATGAATACATTTGAGTAAAGGAAACAAAAAGCTTCTCCCTTCACCCCCAGTTTGGCATTTTTCTGCAGAGCTGGTCAATGCAAATGCTAAGGGTTAACACTGATTATTTCAGCTGAATGCAACCAAAATCACTGAGGAAAATGCTGTCACTTAGCTGAAAAGCCTGAGAATAGGAGTGTGCAGGAAAGGGAAACCAGAACTAAAGCCTGTGCTTCCAGCCTCTCCATTATCTCTGGGTCTGTTCCTCTAACTGTGCAGCTTCACCATAAAATAAAATCCCAGCTGGACTTCATCTGATACTTGCAGATGTTTTCAGCTCCTAAGGAAAACAGATTTGTTTCATAATTAAGAAATTATAAAGCATACCTATGGGTACCTGATTAAAATATATATTTATGCATATTTCTACCCTTCCCATGGCAGGCATGACACAAACCAGTGCCAGCCTTGCAGGCAGTGAGAACTTTGCCTTATAGCTAAATGAAAACATTCAAAATTGGTGAATTAGCATATACTAAGCTCCCTATTATGCTCTCTGCACCTGAGCTATCTCATTTAAAGTTCCCCCAGACATGCCTATGCACTACTTACAGAGATTGCTGGGCATTTATCACATTGTCTGAGTAATACTGTGACATTTTGAGTAGTCTAATTTGCTCCCATGTGACCTCCTGCAAAATGAATTGTCACTATTAGGAAGAGTAAGAGAGACAGGTCAAATGTGGAATAACTGGATGCACTTACAGCAGTCATCAAATTAGCAACATATGGAAAAAAGGGTTGGCAGCAATCAGCTCTGTCCTTTCTACTCTTGTGAACATGAGAAAACATTTTGAGAAGGTAGCTAATCTGCTTGAATTCCTCACACACTTAGGGAACAAACAGATATGCCAAGTCTCACCATCCATCTCTCTTTACTGGAGCTTCTGTCTCAAGGATAAATTTCAGCACTTGGCTGAACTAAGCCTGAAAAAGAAATTCTTACTTGATGAGAACTGAAGGGTGCTTTTGTTCTGCTGGTTTATACTCTCAAGTGGATCAAAAAGCTGTTAATTGTGCCCAAAAAAATTAACTTTGAGATGAAGGTTTCTAAATGGGATTTTCAAAAAGGGCAGTAAGCAAAGTCTTGGAATCTTGATCTTCCTAAAAAATATTCTTGTTGCTCTTCTGAGCAGCTTATCCTTTACACTATGTAAATATTTTAGCAGGACGATTATCTGTCCTATTTTTGCTGTTGGAACTCTAAACAGGAAATTGAGATTACTTGGCACTTTCCAGTCCATCTATAGAATCAGTATATGGAATGACATAACATCCATTATTTTATGTTATTCCATCCATTTTCCTGTACAAATTTTTGAGCTATGTTAAACAGATTAAGAAAGAAAGCTTATCAAAATGAATTTATCAGTGCACATTAAGAAACCACCATGAATGAGGGCCTCATAATTTTCTAATACTGCACTCACACTGTACTTCTGGAGTTTGTTTTTGGTTCATAGTAATCAACAGAGGGACAAATATCACCAAAATCCCCTTTTCTGCCTTCTGGCCTGCATTTCTCCCAAGAACACAGCACAATTTCTTGCTCCTACCCTGTGCTGGCTCCAAAGTGACCTCTGAGTCTCTGCCTTAGTAGTGGAATCCTTAGGGAAATCTAGGAAGAATAATATATAGGGCTTGAATTAAGTCCTAGCCAGATGGTTTACATGACTTTTGGAGCAGACTCAGTCTTTGGGAGTCCCTTGATGATGCCAAAATCTCACTGTTGTTTAAAAATGCAAAAGTGTGCGCACGGGCATTTACAGAAATAATGCACACATCAAAAACTGAAATCCAGATTCCATCAAAGTCAATGAGAAAACTCATTTTAATCATCCTGGAGCCAGGATTTCAACCTGTGAAGCCTATAATTGGAAACTTTAGCTGACTGAAAAGTTAAGGCATTGCTAGGATATTTGAAGATCCTCATTAAATTCATAATTCTGCTAATCATTTATAAGTCTAACGATATTTACGCTTTGCTAACTGCACCTCCAAGAAAATAAGGCTGAGATTTGAAAGCCAACTGGGTCCCCCTCTGCCAGCATCTCTTGTGTCACCAGCAATGCATTTTCAGCAAGGCAAGTTCTGTTCATTCATAACTCCCATTCTTGCTTTAAGATGGAATTGGGCACTGTGTCCCATCTTGCTACAGCTTAACTGACAACTCTGTTCATAGACAAGATATAAAAGAGTATCTGTAGATTTGCAAAGGAAAAAAAAAGATTGAAGAAGTAGAAGAAACATATTTGCCTGATTGGAATAAGTTCTGTTTAGAACTGGATGTGGAAAAACCCAAGTTTAAGAGTTCTCTTACATGGAATTAAATCAAGCCAAATGCTAGAGGGATGCTTTGTGATCTAGCTCGAGTCCTTTCCCTTTCTCTGTGGAAGAAGTGAGATGCACACTCCTCAGTACACGTTTGCACCTTCCTTTCCTTTGGCTGCCCTAAAGTTGCTTTCCCAGCCCAGCTTTCCAGTGCTCAGTCTGAAAGGCAGCAGTCTGATGGCCAGAAACTTCCTCCCTTCGCACAGAGATTAGGCAGGTGAGCACTGCAGCTTTCCTTTGCCTTGGAGCAGGAATGCAGCTTTTTGTAGCTCATCTCAAAGGTCACTCCACCTTTTTCTGCTCCCTGATAGAAAAAGGATCTTTGAACTCAGGTTAACACTGGAAAGACACATTTGCAGGGGACGGTGTTTACCTTCACCTGTTCTGACCATCTCACCTCAGTAAAATAGAGGGATTCTTCTTGAGTGATTTTTACCTCCAATTTTCTATCAGTCAGCTTATCAAGGGCACAGCAAGGAACTGATTTCCACATACAACTCATTAAGGATTCAGTCACAGAAAAAATGGTGACAAGAGGAATGATCATGAAGCCATGAGAAGGCAGGCACAGTGAGTGGCTCATGCAAATGCTTTTCTTCAGATGCTGCCTTTCATCATCTTTCCCTCTCTGTCTAAAGCTGAGTATATCTGCTGTAGTCTGATCCCAAAATTTCAAGGGACAAAGGAATGCAAAGATCTCCTATGAAAAAAAAAAAAAAGTGTACAGTTGCTTGAACCTGCACTGAAATGGAGAACCCAAAGCAGGAGTTCCTTGCCCATGTTTTCAATCCCTGTCATCTGTACAAGAGGTTTATGTAGCGACTGGGTCTGGTATTTCTGCTTTTGAGAAGCACTGTACAGGAAAGAAGAGCTGCTGATACAACTGTTCCCTCAGCTCTGCTCATGTTTTGTCAAAATAGAAAGTAACCAGGAAGCAGAGGGCATTTTTCAATGATGTGAGTAGCAGAGCTAACAATTAGGACTTCCCCTGAAGATGGGATGGGTTTTGTGGCACAAGATGAAAAGAGAATCAAAGTCAAGAATATTTTTTTAGTGAAAAAGATGGATACAAGCATCCTGAGGCAAACTGCCATTGGTGTAATCAGAAGGAGCAGCTGTCAGAGAATAGGAATAGTCATCAATTGCTTGACAGAACATGACAGCTTGGTTCATAAATAGCTGCTTCCGTGAAAACAGATCCTACACCACAGAGGCAAAAACATATTGTAAAGAGAACCAACTTCCTGCTGTGCTAGCCTCCTTCTAATTAACACACCAGTCCTGAGGCAAAAGAAGCTCTCTTCTACAGCCCACACTGAGGACTTCTGATATTTTGTATCTTTTAAAACAAAAAAAGACCCATTTTCTGGATGGGACTCATCTACCAAATCAGTATAGTCAAAACTACTACGTGAGGCCACTCTGGCTCTGCCCCAGCCTGAGCAGGAACTTCAGTAGAGGCTGTTTTTCTTCTCCACTTACTGTTTTTTTAGAAGATTAGCATAACATGCAAGGATATTTCTGAGAAGTGCAAGACACCGCTGGGAAAGAGGTCTATAAAAAGGAAATGAAGTATGAATAAAAAATTGCACTGTATTAAAATGAATATGCACATGCAACAGGAATATATCCATTTTTAATGATGCTTTTTATAACTGTCAGTGGAGGGGAAGGTTATGGATTTCTAATTCTGAGAGAGTGAAAATAGAAAATGATGTCTTCTTCAAACAAGGTCACGCTTAGACCCAGCCAGGTAGATAGGGTTAGTCCAGAACACTCAGTGCTCACAGTGCAGGAAAACACTGCAAGTTCGTGAGAGCTATCTAAAGAAAATCAGCAATAATTTAAAGAGAAATGAATTTTTGTGCATGCCAGGCTATGTTGTCACAACTGAAGCATTGTGCCTTCAGCTCTTCATAGAGCTGTGGCCTCTAAAATGACACAGTCACATTCCACTCCATTTAATCCTAATTTTTCTTTGGTTTTACTGCAGATGAAATGCAAGAAAATAATACCTAAAGTTTCTGCAGTGGTAAGTAACAGACCCAAGTTATTTTGACATTTTATGCAACAGAGATAACAATTCAAGAGAATTATTCCAGCAATTTGTTGCTCCAATAACTTGCTGTGTTTATGCTGACAACTTTGTCTTTGATGATGTCAAACTGAGTGGCAAGCTTGAAGATTGCAGTGTCTCTATGACTACAAAAGCCTATCCTGCCTTTCATTTGCCTTCCTGAATCCATACATACGTCTTTATTCCTCTCTATCAAAAACAAATCTAATTTAAGGCATGTCTTGATGCAGTTTAGATCTTTATTCTTAATCACAGAATCACAGAACCATTGAGGTTGGAAAAGAACTCTGAGATCATCAAGTCCAACTCTTGACTGATCCCCACCTTGTCACCAAGTGCCTTGTCCAGTCCTTCTGTGGACACCTCCAGGGATGGGGACCCCACCACCTCCCTGAGCAGCCCCTTCCAGTGCTTAAAAACCATTTTCATGAAGAAATTCCTCCTGATGTCCAACCTGAACCTCCCCTGGCACAGCTCAAGGCTTTTTCCTTGTGTCCTGTCACCTGGGAGAAGAACCACAACTTCACCTGGTTGGACCCTCCTCGTTGCTTCATGGTGGGAGTACCTTGTGTCTCCTCTCAGTGCTTGGCCCCAGGATTTTTGGAACAGCTCCAAAGAGCTCTTGGAGGGGTGAAGAGGGGTTAACCCTGTGGTTGTAGGGAAAGTGTGTGAGCAGTTCAGGGAGAGGGCAGGGAAGGGACAGTACACTGCCCTGAGAGGGGGATGACCCTGGCCCTGGTGTCTTGTGGGGACCTCCTTGTCCCAACAGGGGGAACCCACTCCTGTTCCCCCCAGCACTGCGAGTGGGATCCTGGAGAGGGTGAGGGCAGCTGGGGGTCCCCCAGGGAGGTGGAGGAGGGGATGTGCCCTGTGTAAGGAGATGCTGGAGGCAGCAGGAAAGCTGTAAATGTTCTTTGTAAAGTTATTTAATGATACTTTTGTTCCTAATCATGAATGCCCAGCACGTGGTTTGGGCAGGGTGGCTCTGGGCAGAACAGTGTCTGTCCCACCCCAGGAGCCCCATAGAGCAGCTGAACCATCTGGATTTTGCAGGGCAAACCTCTCCTGCAAGTGCAAACTGAATAGGATAAACTTCACCTCAAGTGAAGCTTTTAAGGTTAAAAAAGTTTACCTCTGGCTATCAGCACTCTCTGGCTATTTTACAGCAATTGGCCTGTTCTGACATGGGGCACAAGCAGAGATGCCAAAATAGAGCTGCTCAGGTGCCATCTGTGGGCTCAGCTCTTTGGTAAATATTTATACTAAAGATAAACTGACAAGCTTATGTGAAGGAACCTCTAATTTATCTAATTCTACAATCTTTCAACATTTTTGGCTAGGGCCTCTTCTTTCTTTCTATTCTTTCTCTTTACCACTTCAGGTCCAGTGCTAAGACACATGTCTGCTTTCCCCATACTTCTTTAAGTTGTTGTGTAAGTATATTTTAGACAGAATCTGTGCTAGTGTTTGACGTGGCAGAAGGACTCTGTGTGTGTTGAACATTAAAGGCCTGCTGCCTGCTCAGCTGCACGGCATGGACAAACTGTCAGAATTTTCTTTTAAATCAGGATTTAAAAGAAACCCAGGGCCAAGACTGCAGGACTGTTTCACTGTCGAATTTCTTGTTTCTTCTGTGGCTTGTGATTTCTGTGTGCAACTCAGCTCACAGGACAGCTTTGGGGTCATTTCTCTTCAGTGTCTCCCTTGAGAGGCTCCTACTCCTTGTTAGAGTAGGAGAGAAGATTGTCATTGATAGTGATCCCAACTGGGGTAAGAAAGATTTTGGTTTATCCAAAAGGTGTTGTCAAATAAAAGAGCAACCACAGGATAAAGGAATGATTTTCAAATTTAGTAATACTCAAAACAGTCTAATTAAAATCTGAATTTTGGTTGTTAGGTTTGTTTGATTAGTTTTGATTTTTTAAAGGGAGAAAAACCTGGAAGCCAGCAATTATAAAGATGAATAATAGCACAATAAATACCAATCTGAGCCTTGGTAATTAGGGTCTGCAGCACTTTGATTTTTTTAAATGAGAATCTAGTGCTGAATGGCTTGCAAGAAAGGCAAGCAAAGTATAACAGATGTAAAGAAGGAGTTTGCAGTCATCTTTGTACTAGACTGGTGTAGGCGTGGTATGCCCCAGTACAGAATTTTCTCTGTTTTGCCACAGAGGAAACTTGATAATTTGCACTGATCTGTAACCTAAAGGCCCAAATATAACAGGAAGGGCTGGGATGTGACAGTCTCAAATGTGATCTAAATAAGCAAAGTGTGGCCTGACTACAACAGAAAGGAACTTCAAAACTGGGCTTGAAATGTTTCATCCCTCAGGTCATGTGGAGTATCTTGCAGGACAACTAATTAACTAAAGAAGTTATTTGTGTGTCACTTACCGTTTCATATGGCCAATAATGTTATATTTATACCACATATTAAACCAGATTCATACATTTTAGATTTTTTTTTAAGCACAATTTTAATTTTCTAGACTAGAAGCTGATTCACACTCTAATGCTTAAAGAACCACGTTCCCATCTGAATTTCTTTAATTCTTAATCCTAGAATTTCAGGATGAAGTATAGGAATTCATTGAAGTATAAAATGATTACTCTCTATTATTCTGCTTGTAATACAAATATGTGAGAGAATATTCTCTGAGAGATCAGTTGAAGATTATTAGAAATAAACTTCCTCCAGCTGGTTGTTCACATAATAGCACCTGAGTTGATTAAATGAACCTCAGCAAATGACTGCCTGGAGGATAAGAAAAATCCACAAATACGAGTTAAATTCTGCATGGAAGATTTTCTGTGCAGCATGGATAGCTCCATTTTCACAGCCTTTATTGAAATCAATTACTATCTCAAGAAAAAAAAGAAAAAGAAAAAAGTGCAATGAGGAATTTAATTTACCAGTGTGTGATAAGCATTTAAAATATAAATCTGAAGACAGAAAAAACAATGAAGAAGAAAAAATAAAACCTCAACCTTTTTCTGTTCTGAAGTGATTCCCAGAAATTACATTAAATTCAGGGGCTTTAAACTGCATGATGTCCAACCCATGATGTCTTTCCCCCATTTAATCTAGTGCAATTTCACAGCAATCGCACAGCATAGCTAAGTATAAAAGAACTTATTTGACTTAATTTTAGATGTAATTTTTCTTATTTCAGCTTATTTTTGCTTTCTTCTTTCAAATGAGGATGAAGGTCCCTCTGCTGTGTACGGAAGCCTGCCCCAGATATTTCAGTATTCGTGTCTTTCCTTTCACCTCTCTCAGCCCATTTGCAAGCAAATCAGGCATCACTGATAAACTGAGTGCAGCGACTGCTCTAGTACTGAATCTTTATTTTCTTGTACTTTTGCCACTGTGGCCATGTGCAGAGTCTCGATTTGCACTAGAAATCTGTTTGGCAGGACAGTCTGGTGCTTGCATTCTCCCTTGAAGGTCAGAGATCCTACCCCTGCAGACTGCTGTGGGACAAATACCACTGCATATGTGAAATCCTAGTTCATTTAAGAGGAAATACCTGAATAAGGTCAGATATATGGCTTGGTTGGGAATTAAATATTTAAAATTCAAGAGCACTGAGGTTTCACTCAGTCTCTTCTCTAATCAGAGCTCTGTGCAGACACCTGAATATTGGACAGGCTTATGTTTGATATATTTGGTTTGAATTTTGCAAGCCTTGCTTTGGTGAAGGCCTTGTTGGCTCATGGAAATTTACTCATTTAAATGGCTACATTTAGTGCTCCTAGACTCAGGAAAAAAATTGTTTATGCCAGTTCTGATTCACCATCTGATTTTTATCACTCATATTTTCATTCCCTATTTAGAAGGAGAACAATACAATTATAAGTTCAATTTTTAAATTTTTTTTTTGGCTTCTGTTTCCTGCAGCAGGTAACTGCTTCAGGAAGAAGAGTTCCTCTGTTTCTGACCTACTCCTTTACCAATATTTGGTGCCCTTTCCTCTTGGCTCCATGCTCCCACCACTTTCCTTCCTCAGACCACGTCCTCTTGAGCTGATTCAGATTTTTCTCCTCAGAGAAAGTTTTCCCTCAGAGAGGGAACCTCCATGTTTCCAGGTCTTAATGTCTCCCATACCTTCTGGTTACCCCAAGGTGCTTGAAGGGTCATACATTTAAGATCTCAGATGTCCAATCTCCAGTTCTGTCTGGCTCTGTTTATTGAAGCTTGTCTGGCTCTGTTCATTGAAAGGTTGGTTTTAGCAAACTTGATATTTCGGTGATTTAATGATCGAAAACCGATAAGATTTTTTGAAGAAACTTATCTAGTGCTGGATAAAAGTAGGCACTGCTTACAATTAATTAAAAGAACTAATTAAAATTCGTTATGAAGATTAAATAATTTCCAGCAATGGTGCAGGTGGAGGGAGAAAGAGAGGGGTGGAGACATGGGACAGAGCTCTCACTTCACTTTAGTAATGGCTGATCACAGAGACAGCAGAGTAATAACTTGCTCTGCTCTCTGCCCTCTGCGTTGGTTCTTCAGTTTTGGTTAGTTAATTTAATTCATTAGTTGGGAACCAACCAGGCAGGCCTAATACCTCCTTTTTTCCCTTGTAAAGCTTAGAGCCTAAATTGACTTTGATGGATAATGCAACTGAAAGTTTAAGAACAGAAAATTAAATCCTGGGTATAGTCAAAATGTTTATTAAAGCAATGGATCTATTTAAACCAGTAAAATTTAATAAGATAATTGGAATGCATTTATTTGCATTCATATCAGACTCTGCTCTTTCAGCTTTAGCATTGCCAATTATATTTTGCATGATACTTTTTATGATCTTTTGGTAACACAAGCATTTAAATCTAGACACTTTACCCTGTTCTTTTACACCCCATCCTTTCATCCTGGCATTTCTTGTAGGCCTTTTGGCCATAATCAGTTAGGTATCCAGCACTTTCCTGGTATATTTCCTTTCAGGTTCATAAGCTGACCCAATAGGTTTGCTCATCTTTGACTACAAAACTGAATTACAGTAAAATTAAACTGATTTATTTGCACTCAATGTTTAACTAGTAGAATAAAATAATTAACTAGTAGAATAAAATAACTAACAGGCATGTGAGCAAGATTATGAGGTTTTAGTTGTAGGATAATGCAGTTTTATAGAGCAATCAGATGTTTTGGAATGTTACAGAGCTGCAAAAATATATTAAAAGATTCTTTGTTGTCTTCAGATCAAAGGAATGGTAAGAAAAAATTAGGCATGACAGACCAGGAGGCGATTACTTGTCATAGGGGTTTCCCTGTAGCTAAACACATATTTGAAAAAGGTCTCTTACTATTTTTCATGCTTTCTTCTATTGTTTCCAGGAGAAGAAGAGGACTTGGCAGCATTCCTCTGGAAATCAATCATTTCAGGCTGGATCCAAAGCCAAAGGAAATAGATAAAAATTCCTTTGACTGCACGAGGAGATAATTCCCTGAGCATGGTGTGTCATGTTGGTGATAAAACATGTTTCCTTGCTAAGCTTTATTTAAACACTGCTCTCATACTTGGGCTAGAAGCTTCAGAACTGTAATCATGAGCAAACAGACCTGTACTGCAGTGAGGCTCTCCTGCCTTGCTGTCAGCACGGCCACACTTCCTGAAGCATAATTAATTTGGGTATTTGTTTCATACCTAGTTGCTTCTCCATCTCCTTCACTGCTTATTTATTTTTCCTTTGTTTTCCTTCTTTCAGAATCAGTGATTTTTCTTTCTGGTCTTTTATTATGTTTGCACAGATTTGCGTGGAGGCTCAAAGGAATCCTAGGAAATTCTGCCTTCATGTGGGGAAGTGCTTTGTTAAAACACTTTTATCAAAAAAAATCACTGCAGAGTTGTGCCAACAGCTTAAGTCCCTTGCCTTTCACTGAGGGTCATGTTATGTGGCAATAACCCTTGTGCATTTGAGAAAGCAGTGCTGGTATATTTCAAGTGGGATGGAATGGATTTCCACTTTGAAGCTGCACAGCTACAGCTCCACAGCTGGAGATAGCCCAGACTTGAAGGAACTCTCATTTAAAGAGGTACTCCCATTTCTGCTTGCTCTAAATATATGTATTCTCTCCACCAGAACCACAAACCCCCAAATAAATTGTGATTTTTACTGCTTTGAACAATTTTGCTCCAATTCAACCAGTTCTGCTGACAGCCTGATAAAGCTAGGTGGATACTGGAAGTTGTTGCTAGTGGCTCTTGGGGTGTTTTGGTGCAGTATTCCTGAGACTGTGCACCCCATATATACCAAGTAGTATATTGGTAAGAATCCATACTGAATTGGAATAGCAAGGATAAGAAAGTGCTTATCAGAATATTACAGGGAGAGAATCCAATCCACATGATGAGGCCTTCCTCAGTTTAAAAGTAGAAGTATTCAGATAACCCACATAATTTCAGTTAAATTCAGAAACAGAAAATGGATAGCATATTAGCTCTAAGGTAAAGTTCTTGATTTAAACTTGTATCTGGTAGTGAAAACCATATTTTTTCCATAATTGGAACTATGAAGACCTTAAATACATATTTTCTTCTCTCATATTTCCAATAGAGATGGAATAGAAGCTGATGCTTCTCAGCTGATAAAGTTATCAGCTCTCGCCTAATAATATATTTAATGTCAGACATGAAATCTCATCTCTGTCCAAAGACAGATAAAGCTGTTTGGGTCCAATGAGACATCCTCGGTACATGAAGGTACTAACATCTGTTATCTTGTGAAAATTAGGTTTAGACAGAGCAGATCCTTTCTCTGAATGCAAGATGTCCAAACTCCCAATGAGGCCTCACCTTTATATCATGACCTAACCTTAAAGTTACTATTTTCAGCTGAGTAAGAGGTGGAAATTACAGTCACAGAAATGGACTGATGCCTCCAAAGGTATTCTTTGCATGCTTCAGTGTGGATTACCAACCCTGGGAGGGCCAGAGGGAAGCTATACATAGGAAGATATATGAGCTGTATATAAGAATTTGGCAAAACTGCAGTTCAAGGCAACTCACCCAATCCATATGAAGATATTGTTGCCATCCAGACAGCAATCAACTGTTTATTGAGGACATTTCCCATTTGAATGTTGTTGTTTGCAAAAGATCCCAGTAAAGGAGGGTTTTTAGCAAGCACTCTGTCTGTACAACTCTAGGGAAAAGTTCTATCATGAAATGAGGATATATTAAAATTTGAGGGCTTTTTCTCAGATGCAGAAATGATCAGAGAGCTGGGGCACCTCTGCTGTAGAGACAGGCTGAGAGAGTTGGGGTTGGTCAGCCTGGGAAGAGGAGAGTCCTTATGGTGGCTTTCCAGTATTTAAAGAGGGCATGTAAGAAAGATGGGAACAGACATTTTAGCAGGGTCTGTAGACATAAGGCAAGGGGTAATGGTTTTAAACTAAAAGATGATAGATGCAGACTGGATTTTAGGAAGAAATTTTTTATGATGAGGATGGTGAGACACAGGAGCAGGTTACCCTGCAAAAGTGGTGGATGCCCTGCCGAGGTAGTGGATGCCCCATCCCTGAAAATATTCAAGGTCAGGTCACACAGGGCTCTGAGCAACCTGATCATGAGGAAGATGTCCCTGCTCATTGCAGGGAGGTTGGATTAGATGGTCTTAAAAGATCCCTTCCATCCCAAACTCTTTGGTGATTCTGTGCTGAATTCCTGAGCATTCACCACTGACACTTGTCTGTAGTTCGTGTCTTAAATTTTGAGATAGGTGAGGTTCAAGCCTTGGCATAGTACAAGATTTTATATTAAAAAGAGATGAGCTGTGGTGACTAGCTCATGTTCCTGGTAACAAATAACCTATTCAGTGTCATTCCACCAGCTTGTATGGGGTAGTGAAGAAAAGGTGCTAAGGACCACAACACTGACTTATATGGAACCAGAGTCACAGAATGTCTGAGGCAGGAAAGGACCTCTACAGGTCCTCTGGTCCAAGTCCCCTACTCAAGCTGGGATACCTGGATCCCATTGCCTTGGGCTGTCTCCAAGGAGGGAGACTCCCCAGGCTCTCTGAGCAACCTGCTCCAGCACTCAGTCACCCATACAAAACAAGTGTTTCCTCATGGTCAGACAGACCCTGCTCTGATTTACTCTGTGCCCCTTTCTTCTGTCACCCGTGAAAAAGGCCCAACTCCACCTTCTTTGCATTCTCCCTTCAGGTATTTATGTCCACTGATGAGTTTCCCCCTGGATCTTCTCCAGGCTATACAGCCCCTGTTCTCTAAGCCCTCCCTCACACGAGAGATGCTCCAGTCCCTTCATCATGAGTGGGGCTTTGCTGGACTCTCTCCAGTAGTTCCATATTCCTCCTGCACTGGGGAGCCCACAAGTGAACAGAACACTTAGGTGTGACCTGGGCTCTGCCTAGAGAACTCCTGGATCTTCTGGGAACAAGGTTCAGAACTATCAGGGAACTTCTGGGCAGGAATTCCCAAAGGGCAGCCAAGAGAGGTGCCAGTCTCTGTGTTGAGCTTAGGGAACTCTTCTTCCAGGAGAAAAGCAACGTTTAACTACTTAACTAATTTTGGAAGGAAGACAGCATGTTTTCCTGGGATCTTTTGTGGCAGATGGGGCCTTTTTGTCTCATATATTTATTCCTGTTTTCTGGGAGAGGACGGTGGCAGTAGAAAACTGCTCCAGTGAAGGACTTTTAACACGATCCAGGCAGGAACAGTAACACTGTCAGGAGCAGACTTGTAGGTAGGAAGTGACAGACAATCCAAGAGTAGGCTTACAGGCATGGAAATTCGTTGCCCACTGTGGCTGGTCCAAGGTTTAAAAGCAGCTCAGCTGTTTCTGTACTAGCAGACATTAAACATATGATATCTACTCACCAGTTTTCTGAGCTATCACTCAAGTTTTCTTGCTGCAGGCACTGAGTAGTTTCACCACAAGTTCTGCTGCTTCTCTAGCACTTCTGGGTGTCAGGTGAAGCTCATGACTTTGTTTTTCACATGAGCACTGACAGAGTCACAAAGGGCATTCTGAAGAATTGTTGACTAAATATGACTGGAGGGCTGCTATGTCTTTTTAATGATGTTTTCCAAAAAATTGTGCCATTCACATTCTGCACCTAATTAGATTTTTTTCCATATGGTTTTGTTTTTTCCTCAGAGAACAAATATCTTTTCCTGTCCTCAGTTTGAAGGTCTTGACTGCAGTATATTAGTGTATATTTCTGGAACACTACACACCATATTAAAAAAGTGTTTTAAAAGTTGCTGCTGTTGCACCTTACAAGAAGACCTCTCAGTAATGTGCATGTTAATTCCTGTGCTGGTTGTGAGCAGTTTGTCAAACCTTAAGGGTGTGAACTACTCACAATATTAGACCAAGAAAAGGATCTAACTACCAAAGTCCAAATGCAAAATGTCACTAAAATAATGGTACCAGTGAAATAAGGGTGGGTAAACTCTATCCAGTTATCTTCTCAGGCAGCAGCCCAATGGGCACTGCAGGCAGGTTTTAAATCTAATAAGGCAGCTGCCTAAAAACCGTGTGGGAGAGGATCATTTCGTTGAAAAACCACAGCAGTTAAGGAACCTTAAATGTTATGACTCAGCAACCATTAGATTCAACAGTAAATCTTGTTGATCACCACAGCAAAAATAGGATTACAAGGTATTTTGGTCTTCCAACAGTCAGCAGCTCAGGGCAATCCAGAAGTGCTTTCCTTTCTGTTTAATAGTTACTGACTTCAGGCCTCAACACATCTGCAGCTGTGTCCTTTCTTGATAGGTCCCTTCTCCTGGAAAATCTTTCTTGAAGCTTAAAACTCGCAGTTGCACTTTCTGATCCAGGAAATCCTTCCATATCACAAATGCTCGATGGCTTGGAGAGTCAGGGCACTTTACTTGAATTGCTCACATAGCAGGCCTGTGATGAGCATCCTGGCCTGAAAGTTTGGATGTAAGCCTTAATGTCACTGGGTAAAGGCAAAAAAATCTGCCAGGTTTAATTATCTGCAGCAATATAACAGCACCGAGGGAAATACTCTGACCTCCTCCTCCTAATCTCCAGTACATGTTAAAGTAGAAAGGCTGAGTTTCTTTCATAAATTGCCTGAAGCTTAAAATCATGGGAAGCCTGTCAGCCATGATTAAATAGCAATGTAAAACTGCTTCAGGGATAATTACTTGGAAAACTTATGCAGGTAACAAGATTGTATTACACCTCACATTTCTCATATTGGCTGTAGCAGAGCCTGCTTTCAGATACATCACTGTTGTTTTGACTGCTGCTTCTGAAAAAGAAAATCTAGATTTTTTTTTTTTAGTAGAGCAGTAATAGGAATTGTGTAAATTATATGGAGTTACTTCTTTCTGTCAGTACTTTTACTTGTAATGTTTATTTTTTAAGTAATTTTGATCGTTTTTTGATTCTAAACCACTTTTTATTCCTCCCACCAGTGCAAATATTGTAATATATTAAAATGCAATGATGGAAACCTTTCTAGTTTGTAGTAACCTTTTTAAGAAACTAATGCAAAGGAAGGACAAAAAGGGAATATGTAACCTTTTTGGAATAGTGTTATCACCCCTGAATAATTGCTAAGTAATGCACTCTGACACAGAACAAATGTAGAAGTGACTGAGTTAAAGTCAGTGCCCCTTTTGTGCCTGTATGTTGTTAGCAGGACACCCAGCTTGGATGGAGTTGTGATTTCACATTAAGAGGACATGACTAAGCTGCTAAAAGGCTTCTCAGTATTCTGCATCATTTCCCCTGTAATGCACTGAGTCCCAGCCAACCCTGAACGCAAATTTGATGAAGATTCAAGAACCAGCTGATGAATGTTCAGAGGAATAAGCTATTCACTAACCCTGTAAATATTTATCAGGCTTCACCCTAAACACAACAGGGTCTGCTTTACCACATCTGGAAGGGAGCAGCAAAATCAAGGAAGGGTCAAAGGGGAACCTAAAGAAGGATGGTTTACACCTTCATGGTTTTTACAGGTAAATTATTTTATAAAAGCCAGGCTGATTTTATTTATTTTGCACATGAGCCTTTAGAACTCACTTGACCCCACAGGCCTTCCTAAATAAGGGGTCTGTTGAAGAACAAAGAGAAGCCACTGTTGCGTGTAAGATCCTCTGAAAGTATTGTCCACTGTTTTTATCTGTTTGCATCAGATATGAGGCCAAATAACAGACAAACTCCAGGGTTTCCATACACCTTGATTCCAGTTTGGACTGGCAATTGTTTTTAAAAGCAGAATCCCCAAAGGAAAACCTGGCACCACAGACATCTAGGGATCTGCCTGGAGGATGGACAGTAGTTAATGGCAGGTTGGGTCATTACAGAAGCAGATGTCACTTTGACATTTTTCTGACTCACTTGGTGCCTTGGTGCCAGCTGCCTTTGCAAGCCCAAAGGCCAAGACTTGCTTCATTACCATAGAGGGAATTTCAGGTATCTAATTAGCAGGTGCTGTGTTGGCCTGGTAACCATTGAAGTACTAAATTAAGAATCAGTAGAAAATTGAATTATTCAAATGCATAATGATGACAAGCATCGCTTTTCTCACCTGTCAATTGCAATCTGTTCCACTGGCAAAACCAAAGTTTGCTGGCAGAAGAGTGCAACCCTTGCTGTAAACTCCTGTTAGATGACATTGCAGGAACTTTTTGGAAAGGGCACTAAATAGAGGAGTCTGCCCCTTGTTTGTTTTTCATGCCACCCCAGTGTGTGTATTTAGCAATGTACTAATTCCAGTTCTCAAGAACAGGTTTCTGCTGTGCTATTTCAGCTCCCTGTTAACACTTTCGTGCTCTGGTTATTTGCTGCATTATGATTTTGGTGATAGGAGCAGGTGAGTGCTCAGCCTGCTGAGGCTGTTTAGATCACCACTTCCATATTTACTCAGATATTTATTTAGACATCCTTCATCAATGAGGTGCAAAGGTGGCATTCTGCCCCACTTTGATTTCTGGGTGCTGCATGAAGAAAATGAGAGCTACATGTAAAGCATGAAGAGTAGCATGGTCTCAGCAGGGGTGTTCTAGGCAATTTCCCTTTACATTGAGGCTTATCCATTGAGACAATTTTTGCATTGTATCAATACCCAGGCAAACAGAGGCATTAGAAAAGAGAACAATAAAGCAGTGGGTGCTGCCTGTCACGTATTGTCTCGGGGTGATTTTATGATGTCTATCCCATGTCGCCTGCTCTATGCCCAGAAATGAATTTTGGGCCTTTAAAACTGGGTGCGAAAGAAAAAGAGTCAGACAAACTTTTTGAAAGCAGTTTTGTGCACCAGGGTTGGTCACTCTGGCTACTCCTGTCTGTGTTCTCCTGCGGTGGGGAGATAGCTGCTGCTGCAGAGAGAGGAGGAAGCACCCTTCCTTGCTTTTCCAGCAAGCTCTTGGCTCTGTTTCTCCAGAAAGAGACAGAGAGTTAAACTTTGTTTCCTTGGGACTTTGGCTTCTTTTTTTTTCTGGAATGGTGCAACGACACCAGAACAGCATCTGGGAGGCCAGGAGGGGCCTGCACTGAAACCCCAGCTCTGAGGCCGGGAGAGACCAGACCTCCAGAAGGCCTCAAAAAACTTCCAGGTTTCTCTCCACAGTGAGAGATTTTATTATTTAGCATTATTATTCTTTTCCTGTGTGTTTGTTAAATAACGAGTTTTGTTTCTTCTTCACTTTCCTCCTAGGAAATATTTCTTTTCCTGAACCTGGTGGGGGAGGAGTGACTAGAACCTGCCTTGTATCAGAGGATATTTTCCTCTGAATTTGTCTCAAACGGGCACACACGCGATTGTCAGCTCATGGGATTCTGCTGCTGGGCTGTTCCCTGCTGTGCTCACAGTGGCAGTGGCTGCAGGTGGCACAAGCACAAGACAAATGGCATTCATTCAATTGTGGTGGAAGGAGGCTCAACAAGGTTCGGCATTTGTGCTGGCAGCAGATAACACCATGTTGTGTGAGAGTGTTGGTCTGCTGGAGGGCAGGAAGGGATCAGGACAGGCTGGATCCATGGGCCCAGGCCAGTGGGCTGAGGGTCAACAAGGCCAAGGTCCAGTCCTGCCTTGGGTCACACCAAGGCCCTGCAGCTCCAGGCTGGGGCAGAGGGGCTGGAAAGCTGGGAAAGGCCCTGGGGGTGCTGGGGACAGCGGCTGGACATGAGCCCAGCTGTGCCCAGGGGGGCAAGAGGCCAATGGCACCTGGGCTGTGCCAGCCATGGGGTGGCAGCAGGGCCAGGGCAGTGACTGTCCCCTGGGCTGGGCACTGCTGGGGCCACACCTCACATCCTGGGCCACTTCTGGGAACCTCATGGCAGAAAGACATGGAGGGGCTGGAGTGTATCCAGGGAAGGGAAGGGAGCTGGGGAAGGGGCTGGAGCAGCAGGAGGGGCTGAGGGAGCTGGGAAAGGAGCTCAGCCTGGAGAAAAGGAGGCTCAGGGGGAGCCTTCTGGCTCTGCACAACTCCCTGACAGGAGGGGGCAGCTGGGGGGGTCAGGCTGTGCTCCCAGGAAACAGGGAGAGGACAAGAGGGAATGGCCTCAAGCTGTGCCAGGGGAGGTTTAGATTGGATACTGGGGACAATTTCTTCAGCAAAAAGGTTGTCAAGCCGTGGAACAGCCTGACCAGGGTAGTGTTTGAGTCATCATCCCTGGAGGAATTTGAATGATGTGTGGGTGTTGTGCTTCAGGACATGGTTTAGTGGTGGACCTGATAGTGATGGGGTAACATTTGGCCTTGGTGACCTTAAAAGTTTTTCTGACCTAAATGATTCTATGATTCTAACAGAAAGCTCATCTCTATTTTTTAAAAGACTGATTCGGTTTCAATTGGGTCAGTTTTGGGATTTAGTGCTTCTAATGATCCATGTTTTCTTCCTTCAGAGAGGGAAAATTGGATTAAAATCAAACTCAGATTAAAGTAATAAACTGAATTTCTCTAACCCATAGCGTGAATGTTTTGCTGTAGTTCTGACAATAACTTGTTGGAAAACGAGGGAAGGATTTGGAATTGGTTCACATAGTACATACCTAATGCTGAAGAGGGTCTCAGGTACTCTTGTGCAAATAATTACACTTAGATGATTAAAATCCTACTAATGAGCTCAGTACCGACAGCTCTGTATATATAAACAGGCGAATTTTTTATGTATACACAGATGAATGTACAGATGTGAGGCAGGGCCTTGTGCTTTCTTCTTCAAAATTTGCAGGTGGGGGAAACAAAAAATATTGCAACTTTAGTGGAAATTTCCCTGTGGATATTATTTTCTAGGGTAAGTTGTATCTACACTAGCTTGTGCACAACAGTCAATAACCTTTTGCCAAAGGCCAGGAAAAGCAGTGAGACACTGGAAGGTTTCTGTGGCTCTGCCTGGGTTCAGTCTACAGCCTGCCCTCCCTCTTTGCCCATTAAAATTTTTCTCTTCACTTCCTGAAGTCTGGTAGTCTTGGGTGTGCTCCGGACTTTGTGCAAGTTGCAGGCAGTTTGTTAATGAGAAAATGCTGTTTTCTACCTGCTCAGAGTCCAAGCAAAGCACAGGATCCCTTTTTCCATAACTTTTACACATGGCGTGAGGTTTTTTATAGGACTGCAGTGCCTGGCAGCAAAGTTGGCTTTAGAGTTGAAGGAAAAGCACTTGTGATCTGCAGGACAGAAATCCCTTGGAGAAAAGCTGTTTTCAGTAAGAGGCATTTGTTACATCGAGCTAGGGCACAAAGTTTGC
The DNA here is from genome assembly GCA_013400515.1 of Erpornis zantholeuca. Classification (NCBI taxonomy): domain Eukaryota; kingdom Metazoa; phylum Chordata; class Aves; order Passeriformes; family Timaliidae; genus Erpornis; species Erpornis zantholeuca. The sequence goes on from VZTN01006031.1 coordinate 288,259, forward strand.
CTCTCAGTGATGTGAGGGAAATCTCTCGTGACTCAGAGGTTGGGTTTTCTTTGGATGTAGACCTCAGCCTTGCTGCACAGATTCCATCAAAGTCCCTGCTGCTCCCAGGTGGGACCTGCTTTGCTTTAGTTTTGGGCTCTTGGGGGAATCATTCCCTACTGTGGTCCTTTCTAGCCTCCATTTATTCATCTAAGGCTGAAACTAGTTGCACTCCATAAATAAACTTAGCACAACACCTCTTTTGGGATTAATTTTTTAAGCTCCTTTGTCTTTAGCCAGAGGTTTCTATGGGGGAAACATAGAGGTAGAGTTTCTGTTACCAACTTATTATATTCACACCTATATTTATAATAATCTCTCAGAGTGAGGAAATATATTCTACTCAAGGTCACAAAAACACAGCTGGAGTTTCAGAAATTTAATAAATGGAAACATCAGATATATTTTGAAAAGTTAAGATGCCTTCTGCATACTTTGCTTTTTCTTACAGGAAGACTCATATTTAGATGAGACTTAGCATGAAATAAAGGAGTCTACTTGTCAAAAAAATTACTACTGTTAGTCAGACTCATATATATAGATATGAAATATGATGTGTAATCAACATGGATTTTAATTTCAATCCCTAACATTTGGCTTAAGAAAAAGTTATAGAAAACCTCAGATCGTTCAGGGTTCTGGCTTATTCTGAACTTGTCTCAAATCAGTGCTCTTAGTTCCATTGAAACTTGTCACACAAGCTTGTTGAAGAAGGTCTTTGTTCCTTTTCAGCTTTGGAATCAGTGTTTGACTGGGACAGAGCAACAAACGTCCCAGTCAAAATGGAAGTGGGTTTTTGTTTTGTATTTAAAAGGAAGGCATGAGGACATTTTATAAATACAAAGAAAATGCAATTCACATTAGCTGAATAGAGTGCTGAGAACAAGGCTTTAATGACAACCTTAATTACAAGAGTGTTTCTGTTTGAGGCCACTGTACTTGCATAAACTGAGTGCCAAGATGAGCCCAGAAGGTCTAATTTTGTTTCTTTGCTATTTAACTAGAAAGGAATAATTTATTCAGTGCTCTCCATTATAGCAAAAGCTATTATATTAGAAATAGTAAGAGACATGTAGACTTGAGTCCATCTTGCTGTTGTTACTAGCAGCACATCCTGCTCTAAATGTATTTGCTGCTATGCTGCAGTTTGATCCAGAAGTTGTTTTACAGCTCTATATTACATATGAATAAAAACCAGCTTACTGTACATAGCCTTGAACTGATTCCTCAGGTGCCCAAAAGTACCAAGAGAACCAAGCACTGATATTTCCCTGGTTTTGAATTTTCATTGATTATTTCGTTATAAAATTGTTAAAATGTAGATTGCTTTGGTTTTGTTTTACCAGACTCTTGCGAGAGTTTTAAAACACCCAGAACTAGAAATAGAAATGGTATTGGTGCAGCCACCCAACATTGTCTGTATCTTGGGTCCATGTGACAGGTTATGTAATCTTAATTTCATTATAAAAACCCCAAATCTCTTTGTCAGTATCTTGCATTTTCGTGGGACTTCCCAGGCTGGAAAGTAAAGTTGTGTGAAGTTTAAGGAATTCAAGCTTGGTAGAATTCAAACTATAGTCAAGGAGAGTTGCAACTTCCTTATGCATCAAAATAAAACCACCCAATTTTCATTACTATGAAATCTTCACCTACCACACAACCTTAATGGAAAATCTGCAACAGTGGAGATGCTGTCCAAAGTGAAACCCAACTTGCTTAGAAAAAAATCCCAGAGGCATGAAGTAAGTTCATGTGTTTGACATTCCTGTGAAACAATTTTATGGACAAATTTCATGTAGATTCTGGGAAGAGGGTGTGTGACGTTTGGAAAGTTGCATTCAGCAAAAACCGGTTTGAAACCTTAAAGAAAGAATATATGGAATAGCCAAAACCACATACACCAAATGTAAAATAGATAAATGTTCCAGTTTTGGTAAACCACTCTCCTTTAAAAGCAGTTGGAAAGGCAAAAAACGAGTGACAATCACTCGCCTTGATATTTTCATGATATTTTCAATCTAATGAAGCTTGATTTTTTTTTTCCCAAACTGTAGTTGAACAAAACTACAATTAACACTCAAGCAGCAAGTGAATTGAATGCTACTTGTAATTACATCACCTTGGTAATGCAGAAGAATTCTGCAGAAGACTGATTTTGCATTTTAAATGGATTTTTCTATGGGAAAAAAAATCACTCCTTATCAAAAAATGTGTGGAGGAAAATTCTGTATGGCTGCCTTGGGTGTGAGGAGCACTTGAGAGCAGCCAGGTTCACATTCAGCTCTGGCATTGCTCAGTGTGTGACTTGGAAGAGTTGCTTGGCCTCTTCATCATTTGACTTTCTGAAAAGCAAAATGAAGAAATTCATGTGCTGGCGGCTCAGAAAGCAAATCAAGATTTTTTCTCTTAAATGTGGCACTGCCTGGCAGCCTATGCCATGCTACTGGGACTTGTTTTACAAAGAAGCAACAACATTTGCAGAGCAGGTTTTATTTCCTAGAAAATTAAAGCCTTTAAAGTTGTCCCTATCTCCACCATCTTTTGAAAATCATGGTCTGTAGAGCTCCTTCTCATATTTGCAATCCACAATCTCTAAAATGAAGATTTTTATCGCCGCAGGTCATGTAAAATTCACTGCTGGTATTTGAGGTTTTCATCTTCAGAAACAGCTTGCAAATGTGTACAGTGGAAAAGTCACACAAATAATTTCACAGTTTTCCCCAGTTTGCTTGTAGAACACATTTCAAATTGGGTTTTAAAAAATTACAGTTGGCATAGTTTGCAGTAGAACTTTTGGTAGAAAAAAAATTCTTGAAATCCCAACCCAAACAGCTCAAAGAATTGCGTGTGGGGTTTCTCATGGAAACAAGAATGTTGTGGGGTGCTTTACAGAGCAAAAGCTCACAGGTGCTCAGGGTAAGAGGTGTTTTTAAAGTCAGGTGTTTCTTCTTCCAGTAATTATGCACTAATTACAAGTTGGTTTCTTCTGTGATGTGAGTCCAGAAGATTCATTCTAAGCCAGCACAGAAAAAAGGAATCAGAAGTTGTCCATAACATGTACTCAGAAAAATGAACCTTGACGTGATTTGGGTTGATGTCTGCTAAGGAATTAAAAGTAAGAAATTGTGGCTGGTGTTGATGGCCTCCATTTACACTCTAAAATACAGAGTAATTGCTGATGTCTATTTTCAGCAGAAACTTATAGATTTTTAAGTCCATATAATTTTCCTGCCTTTAGTGGAAACAGTTCCCTCAAATCCATATTCTCCCAGCTTTGCTACTCATAAGGAATGAAGAGAGACTTAACCTCTCAGAAATAACTGCAGCTGTTATGCTCCAGAATGTACCTGAATTCACTGAAATACAATAATCTCTGTCAGTCTTAAAAACAAAAACCTTTACAAGTTTTTTTTCACTTTAAAGTAAAGTGGCTTTGCAAGGCACATAGCATCAACTGTTTTAGGAGTACAGCAAATACTGGTACAGCCAAATCCCAGATGTTCTCTTTTTCCTTTGAGAAATGAAATGAAATAAAAAAAGTAATTACTTCAAGTTACACATCTTTCAAACTCGATCTCATGCTATGATTTTGTGACAGCTGTGAGCACTCAGAGGACTCCCTCTCCTCTCTGATGCTGTGCCATCATGTGAGTTTTCAGTGAATTTTAACCGGAGGTGAAGAAATTGGGTGGGATGGGAACAGCATCCCCTCTGAAGGTGAATGGCAGCCTTCAGCCTTACTGCAGTAGGGATGGAAAGCTTAGAGAGGTTTTGCATCCTTCCAGGATGCCCTGGAAGGTTGCTGGGGTTTCATGGGGACCTGAGAGCCACTGCATTTTTTTTCTCATCTCCCTCTATTTATCTCTGTTCAGGAGTAAGGTTATCTTTTTCCCTTTACATGAAACTGTTTCTTGGAGAAAAACACTTTCAACTTTCCCAAGGATAGAGGCTTTCATCCGTGATCATTTTAGGTGTGTGACATTGTAAATAGCTAGAGTTGGAAAGAATAAATGTTGCGTTTCTGTGGTGCTGCAGTTCCCTTAACCAGTACCTTTGCAGGGAGAGACTCAATTATCAGCCAAGCCCAGGCATTTAGGAGCTCTGTTTTCAGGGTCTGGATAAATAACTGGGGTTTTTAATGACAGAGGTGATAGGAAGTGTGAGTCTTTAGGCTTCACTCTGCTGCTATTTCTGTGCTTTGCAAAGAAACTCAATTATGACATGACTTCACCAACACTGGATAGAGAATAAGTCTTGTTAATGTTACATGGGAAATACACTCCTGCATAACATGTTTAACCTACAGTTAATTCTGCAAATGAAAGAGGACATATTATTTGATACTAACCAATTGAGATTTTAAATTAGATAAATAATTATGATTATGTGAAAATCTCCTTAAACATTTCCTGAACACATCCCAATATGTATTATATAAATGCAAAAATCCTTCAGTCACTGAGACAAGTAGTGACACGGCACTTGGCATACCATAAAATATTACCCTGACCCACATGCTTTGAACGTGAACTTTATTTGTAAAAATTGAGATCTCTGTTTACTGGAGCTGACCTTGAGTCAGCATTTTGCCTGTTTTCAGAGCTAAGATTATGAACTGCAAGTATTTGGCCAAGTTTGCTGGTCTTTTATTGCCACTGCATGTCATACTGCAAGTTATAGTCGGAAAGAATGTATTGCAATAATTTTCTTAACATAGTGTTCAACGGTTTCACAGAACTTTCCTTTCTGTTATTCCTTTCCACTCTGTTGTTCCTTGTGGTAGAAACATACTGAGCTCACAAACAAACCAGAAGAGAGTTTAAATGTACAGAGGATTTATCCAGGTGTGAGTCTGTGCCATCATGTCAGGGAAACGCTTCCTGGCAGCTTTGCCTCAGCTTCCCTCCTTTGGCACATCAGCCTCTGACCTTTGAAACACAGTGCTGGCTGCAGAGCTGGCATCCTTAGGGTCGTTCTGCACTAGGGGCCCTTCTAAGCACAGTAGAAATAATTTCTTCTACGTGAAGAACTTCTGCCTGGTTGTGCAGCCCTGCTCAACTCAAGGATCATGCTGCTTCTGGAGCAAAATGGGCTGCAGCTGCTGAGGAGTGTGACAAAGAGCTCCAAATTATCACCTTCTCCTCAGATCACCAGGGAAAATGTTCACTCCTGGCATGTCAGAGTCGTGCTACTGGGAACCCTGTTTCTGAAAGGAAAAGAAGTTTGAAGGATTTTTCTTCTTTTTACGAATCGACACTTATGAAATAATAACACTTTTGTCTGCAAGCTTTTGTAGAGCTCAGTTTGAATGCTGCACCTTTCAATGACATGAGGTTGCTTTCCATTGCTTTAAGACTTATAACTTTGGTTTGGTGTGCCAACCTCAAGGCAAACTCATGCCATATGGGAATTAAGTCATAATGGTAAAAGCATTCAAGGTTTTGCCCAAATTTTAGCTGTGTCTGAATCAGGGTCATAGCAATAAGGATGAAAACTGAAGCAAGTACAGATTTCTGCAGTGCTTCATCAATCCTCTGAGATAGCTGTCTTTTAAAATACCATCTCTGTGAGATTTTTACTTGATTCTGTAGCTTCTTTTGGTTTATGTCAAGTGAAATAGTACTGGGACTGTTTTGTTTTATTTTGCCATGAACTACCTGTAAAATATAGATACTGAGCTAGGAAAAGAAAAAAGCCATTGTACTTTTAGTCTAATCACTGTCAGTTCTTTTGCTATAAACTTGATGTGGATAATCCAATTTAGAATGGAGAAATTAGTATTATCAGTGCGAGGTTTTCAAACGAAAGTCTGACAGATTAATTACACTTGATAAATGGTCTGGTCTGAACATAAAATCTTCAACAATGGTATCCAGCAGCCCATGCACAAATAATGAGCACAGTCAGTTATACCCTGGTTATAAATGAGCATTTCATGGTGTTTTCCTCAGCCTGGAGGTGTTTTTCTGAGACTCAGTGCTGTCTGACAAGCACAGATGTGCGTGAAGAAAACCCCTCTGATTTGGAAATTAGAGATACTCTCTTCCATTCTCCCTCCCTTATGAACTTACTCTCCTATCTACCTAATGGGTATTCCATGATATTTTAATAGCTGCTTTTGTGTTTTCCTATCATCCCTTGATGTTCGTGTAAGTCTGGAGTAGAAAGGCAAAGAAACACACTGTAAGGGACTGTTGTTTCTTATAAATACATTAATAATGTTGTGAAAAGCAAAGAATGTTACTGGACAGTGCCCACAGCATAGGGGCAGTCTATCAGTGATTATACACTCTTTTTATTAATCATATACAATTCTTCTGAGTAGGCACTTCATTTTGAGGCTTTGGCAGGGACTTTTTCCTATTTTTCCCTTTATCTTTCCTGAATTCACACTTACTGTCTTGGCCTTTATGTTCAGAGAGTTAAGACAGCAAATTTTTTGCTTTCCTTCTATAGTTTGTTGTTGTTATGGTAGAAAAATCATATTCTTAATACATTTACTGCTGTCAAATACAGAGTGTTTATAGGGCAAATATATCCTCTGCCAGTTAGGGATAATGTGCAACTGACCTGCCCTGGGTTTTTCAGTTGGCACTGAACACTGGAAATACTTCAGTTATTCTTTCATTTTCACTGCTTTGTGGCTGCACTGTGTTTTGTTTTTTTTTTTCCTGGTGATGGCATAGATTTAACAATGCTTTTATCAAATATGTTTTGTCGCAGTGCTCTGGCACCATCAGGTCCCAAGGATTCTCAGTGCTGGATGTTTTCTGCATCACTGGAAAGCACATCCCTAAAAAGGTCTTCAATATTAAACAGTTCCTTAGTGAGAAGAGACTTGTGACCTGTCTTTAAAAAAGCATGAGCGACCTCTGGCATGAATTTTCTGCTCATCTGCTAATTCAGGAAACTTGTTTAATGCATCCATGCAAAGTTTGTCATTCCGTGGCAAAATCCACAGGGGTAGCTCATGACTTCTAAGGTGGGCACAACACTGCAGTGGTACCTGAGACCTGGGAACTTGGAAAGTCTGTGGGGATGGAGTGGACAGAAGAGAATGGCCATGGACACCTGATCTGTCTGAAAAGCCCCTCCATGAAGGGCACCAGCACTGTTGGGGGCAGCAGGGAAATCTTTGATCAGCAGGAAGAAAAAATCCAGAAATCCATAGTGAAAATACAGGATTTATTACCCCATTTTAAGAAAAGCACCCACAAGCTTGGGCAAGGGTAGCAACCAGCAGGATCATCCTCAAGGGAACAAAAGTTTGCATTGGGTTCTTGGTAGCAGAGCTTGCAGGCCACAGAGGAGAGTGAACTAAGGGTGTTCTCCCACCTGGACGTAAGGAATTTCCAGCCAGGAGCTTGGGAATGCTCCCTGGTGGATTTAAGGAGGAGCAGTTCTGCTTTCCGCCCTTGTTTTTGATGGAAGAAGATCAGCACTCACAGACTTGTTCTGCCTGTGTTTGTAGCACGAGGAACTCGGGAGTCACTCTCTTCTTTAATGCTGCTTTTCAACACACTTGGCACAGGGACAGGGTGCTGGGTGAGAGTGATCTGATCCGGTCTGAAAATTCCCATCTTCCCATTGGTATGGATTTATCAGCCATATGAGAACTTTACCTGAATGACAAATGGAAATGTACTGGGCAGAAAATCCAATTAAATTCAATAGATTCTCCAAAACTCCTCAACTTCTACTGTCTAGTGAGCTTCCTGAAACTTTTCAGTCTGAATTTTATTGTATTTTCTAGTGATTTTAAGCATTAAACACAACTTTCTCTCCACTTATAGTTCTCTTGAAAGCTTTGGCTTGTTGACCCTCCCATATATTTTCCTCCAAACCTCTCACTTCCATTTCTGCTCAGCTAACTGTGGAATTGTAGCTTGGACCTGTGAAAGGATTTTGGTCTGTTTGAATCCACAGACAGGGATGGTATTTTTTCCTCAGTAAACTCATCTCCAGAGAGAGCATCATTTTTCTGGCAAACATCTTTTGATCGCTGCTTAGGATTAAGAGGTGAAATGAAGAAGTGCAGTTCATGGAGCAGCGCCCAGCTGGAGGAGAGGGAAAGTGTTCTTGCTTCTCACAAGAGAGAGATACAGCTGGGTGGTAGAAGGAAGCAAATTATTTAAAACTGCTCAGGGAAATGTGGGGCACAGTGACCTGCCCAATGTGCAATCATTTTAAACCTGGCATGAAAAGGAAATAAAGATATATATTTGCTAATATTGAAGGCTGAAGTAAAATCATGTGAGTTGTCAGGCATTTAAAAAACACAAACCCAAACTGGTACAGGGTAGCATCCCTGTGTTTTTCTTACAGGTACACCTCCTCCTGTTTGTGGTCCACAGTTTTTCCTGGGACAATCCTGATTTTCCTACTTAATGATTTCCACAAATTGCTTTCCCCTTCCTCAGCCATGCCCTTTACTATTTTATACCTCTGTATGCTCACCTTGCACTGCTAACCTGTATGACCCAAGGAGTTCAAGAAGAGTAAATGTGAATAAGCATGTTTTTATTTGTAATGAGTATGGGATATTCTGGAGAATGATGGCAATGTTTTATATTGACAATGAATGGTTTGTGGGGTCAGGCAGGTTGGCCACACCTGATGTAAGTATTGGAAATTCGATAACATAATGGTTTACTAAGTCTAAATTGGAGTTTTTCACCTTGGACACTGCAAAAATGAAGTTCTCAGTAATTCATTTGCACCAGTTAGCTGCAAAGAGACTTTCCATTAAAAATAACCATTTATCTTGGTGGAGGAGAGACTTCAATGGAAAACTTTCATCCTAATCATAGTGGTTTACTGAATGTTTAAAGAGAGGAATGTTTTTGTTGCCTTCAGTTTAATTTATCTGTGAATTACATGCATGGTCGAAAAGCAGCTGATGCAAGAACAAATGATGAGTGTCATTCCTTCCACGACATCAATTCTGACAGTTGGATGTGGGAGGAAGATGCATTGTCTGTTTTCCTTTGCTTGTTAGCTTCCTTTCATAAATAAGGAATGAGGAGCAGCCTTCCTTCTTTTGATGTACATTATAAGACATTTCTGAAAGTGTGTGGTTTTGTCTCTTTTTATTGCCCTACTACAATGGCGAAGTCACACTCCAAACTTCCCAAGCAAAACTAGGAGACAAGTGCACAGGCCACATGTATGCTAGCTTTTCTTTCATTTCGATGGCAAACAGCTCATAAATCCTTAACTACCTCTGCAGTGACTACAACCTACTGTTTGCAATGAAAAATAAGAGTCTCTCTGCCAGTGCACCCTACTATCAAAAGAACTTCTCCCCTATTTTCTTCCAAGCCACAAAATTGTCTGTACAGTAGGAGGGAGACTTTCTGAGGCAGATATTATACTGAAGTACTCATCCTCCACCAAAAACTATCATGAATTGAAAATGTATGGCCTGTCCAATCCTTTATGTACTCCAATAAAACTGCCTTTGGGTTTTACTGACATAAACAATAATTGGGGGATCTCTCCATAATAAATCAGTGACTGAATGACAAGGGAGTTTCCTAGAAAGGAGCTTTGACAATGCAGGAAACTAAGAATGTTTCCTCTAAATTGTGGCTTTGCAATCTCAAAATGTAAAATTATTTAGATGAGATGGTTGAGTGCACCCTCAGTCCTTTCTCAGATGACACCCAGCTGGGTGGGAGTGTGGATCTGCTGGAGGGCAGGAAGGTTCCAGGACAGGCTGGATCCATGGGCCCAGGCCAGTGGGCTGAGGGTCAATAGGGCCAAGGTCCAGTCCTGCCTTGGGTCACACCAAGGCCCTGCAGCTCCAGGCTGGGGCAGAGGGGCTGGAAAGCTGGGAAAGGCCCTGGGGGTGCTGGGGACAGCGGCTGGACATGAGCCCAGCTGTCCCCAGGGGGGCAAGAGGCCAATGGCACCTGGGCTGTGCCAGCCATGGGGTGGCCGCAGGGCCAGGGCAGTGACTGTCCCCTGGGCTGGGCACTGCTGGGGCCACACCTCACATCCTGGGCCACTTCTGGGAACCTCATGGCAGAAAGACATGGAGGGGCTGGAGCGTGTCCAGGGAAGGGAAGGGAGCTGGGGAAGGGGCTGGAGCAGCAGGAGGGGCTGAGGGAGCTGGGAAAGGAGCTCAGCCTGGAGAAAAGGAGGCTCAGGGGGAACCTTCTGGCTCTGCACAACTCCCTGACAGGAGGGGGCAGCTGGGGGGGTCAGGCTGTGCTCCCAGGGAACAGGGACAGGACAAGAGGAAATGGCCTCAAGCTGTGCCAGGGGAGGCTCAGGTTGGACATCAGGAGGAATTTCTTAATGGAAAGGGTGCTCAGGCTGCCCAGGGAGGTGGTGAAGTTACAATCCCTGGAGGTGTTCAAGGAATGACTGGACATGGCACTCACTGCTGGGGTCTGGTTTACAAGGTGGGGATTGGTCACAAGTTGGACTCAGTCATCTTGGAGGTCTTTTCCGACCTAAATAATCCTATGACTCTATTTAAATATACAGCTTCTGCATCACTCCATGCTTAGAAAATATTCTTCACCTTTCAACTTCCACCTTCCTGTGAAGCTTATAGCAGAACTGTCTGATCTGATCTAGAACCCGAACAGCTGTAGCTGAAGAATCCATTATGTTGCTTGGTTTTCAGTCCCTGCCCCCAGGGCTGCACACCAGAAATGCTCTCAGGACAGAGAAGCTGCCTTAACCAGCTCTGGTGCTAGAGCCTGCCTGTCTGTGTTGTCCCCTTGTGTTATGGCAATGACAATGTGCCTGTCACAAAGTGTCAAGTAACTTTATAACCCTTTTCAGAGCTGTACATGAAGTGAAAGAAGCGCAGAAGAAAGGTCTTCATTCTGTCAAATGAAAAAAGCCACCTAGAAGGTTTTTTTATACTTTAAAGTAGTTTAATTTGCTTTTCCCCACCTCGTCACAAGGTTTTGGTAGCTGACTCTCAGAAAGAAAAGAATTGGACTGGCAGCTGGAGAGGACAGCAGGGTTTGCCTAGCAGTGAATGGGATGCCATGAAATCAACTCAATGATGAAGTCAATTAAATCTCCCCCTGTAGCCTAAGCTGGCCAGCCCTGAGTGAGCAGAGGAAAGAGCCTTCTGAAGCAGTGCAGTCTCAAGAGATCAGAGAGTGACTGCAGGCACAATTTTAAGTCATTAATTTAATTGCTGGAGTGAAGAATCAATCTGAAATCCCCTCTGCTCAAGGGACAAGTGCTGAGTTCTCCAAAATACTCCTTCAGTTTGCTGTAGAGGGAATATTTCTCTGTTGAAGTCAAATCATAGCCCAGTAGTTCACCTCACCTAGCAAAGATATTGCAAATGACAATTCTTATACCTTAAAACATAAATATTGTCAACCAAAACTTTCATATTTTCATTTGGCAGTCCTGTCCTGTCCTTCCACTGCATAGCAAAGCCACTGCAGGCCAAGAAGAGTTTATTGTTTGGGGTTCTTTATTTGAGAGGTGCTGTGATGTAGAAGAAGGATGGTTCTTCTCTAGGTGTAACTGCAGAGAATAACAACTGCTGCAGAGTCACTAACACCTCAATGTTTCTAGAAAAGAAGAGACCAAAACAAAGAATTATTAAAAAAGTTGAATGTGATAACTTACGTCAATTATGAAAATTGACTGGGTTTTATATAAGTCTTATTTTATATAATCATTTCTTCTTGGCAGAAAAATTAAGAAGGCATTGACTTCTGCTTCCAGTTTTACCTTCTCGGTTTAATGCAATATTTTTATCAGATGTGGACATTTTCTATTTATTTTTATAGAGTAAAACATTTTATTTCTGGGTTAATTTAAACAATTCTTCTTATTTGCAATGCTTTACTCCAAGTGTTTCAGTTAAACTGAAAGAGGATTTCAGGAGAGAAGGAAGAATGGTTTTTGACTCATTTATTTGGCATGATTATTTTTACAGTATTTTTTCCTTTTATTTCTTTCCCCATTACTCAGTGCTTCCCATTCACCATCTCTCTTCTGTCTGTGCTCCCTCTCTCCCATTCTTTTATCATACTGCTATGAAGCTTTTTTTCCTCAAAAACCTAGAAGAATTTGTCAAGTTGCTCTTGTCATCATCTCTCTGTGTCACAGAGAGTAGTCATTTTCTATCCTCACAGATTACACTTTCTGGGTTTCTCAGAATCCTCAGCCATGAGAATGTGGTAGCTCACTGTCACCACCTTGTGACACCAACCCGGCGCTGTCTAATCAACATATTCCCCACCAAAATGCAGTCCCTTTTTGCACCTAGCAGCCACATTCCAGCTGCAGCATTTCTTGGAAAATGAATGCCTCACAAAATGAATATTCAAAGCATCTGCTGGCTTTTGACAGCTTCTGAGAATTATTTTCTTCAGCCTGAGCCTTTCATGCTTTGCTTCCTTTTCCTTAAATTATGGTATGGAAAAGAAGGAGGGGACAAAGCAAAGTGAACAAAGCAGACTGAAATAAGCACATAAAATCTCTTTTCATTAAAGCGAGAGAGGAAAAAATACATGGAGAGAGGCTTTTGAAAGATGATTCTCTGAGCAGTGAGATTGGGGAAGGAACAAACTAATCTAAACTCACCTATACCTTTCTAAATACCCTTTATTTTAGCTGGCACAGGCTGCTTTGCAGTTGCCAGCCCAGAGAGTGACAGCTTGTTCCCTCAAGCCTTAGGGTGTTCTCTCTGCCTCCTCAGCCACGCTGAGGTGCTGCCAGGGAGGTGTGGTGGCAGGGACATCTCCTTGTCTGCTGTGCCAACCAGGATCCGAGAAGAAACAGAATTCCATTATCTATGGGAGGCATCCAGAAATGGGGGCGGGGAGGTGGAATAGTCAGCAGGGCTGTGTGACCACCCTGAGCTGATGCCTTAGGGTTTAACTTTTATATTTTTCAAATCCTGTACTGTCAGTGTAACTCTGAAGTTTCCTGTAGCTTGTTCAGTGCTGTTCTCTCATGCTCACACAGACACAACAAAGCCTCTCCAGCTCACTCTCCAAGGACACCCAGACCCTCCTAGGCCCAAGAACTGAAAACCTTCATCTTGGGGAGAGGGGGGCAAGCTTGGGGAAATTCCATCCTTGGCTGGGTTCTGCTTGGGGAATTGATGTTGATATCAAAGTGGGAAGAACTCGTGAGCTGTCCTTGTCCATGTTGGGATGCACTGAGGCAGGAGCCTCTGGAGCCCAGAGTGTACCTCTGAAGGCCTTTCCAATCAATCCCTCCTTTATTCCTTTCTTCCTGTCTAGTCTCTGTTTCTAGGTAGCCACTTAAGGCATCAGAGCTGCCTGAAAGTTGTGCATGGGGGGGTGAAGATTTTGCCCATCATTTTGCAAACAAGATCTGTTGTTGCCTGCTATGGAGACGAAGAAAATGATAGTGACAAATGGTAATGTTGTTGACTCCCTGGTAAGGAAGTGGGAGCTTTATTACTCCACAATCAAACAAATAACTTCCTTTGCATCTAATGAATAGCTTCAGCTCCAAGTCAAATAATTTGCAGATAAATCCTGCTTAATATATCAAAGCTGAAAGCAATTAAACTCTCCAAACTCCATCAGTTCTTTCTTCATGACCTTTGCTTCACAAATTGCAAGAAGAAAAAAAATGATGTGGAAAAAATCTTGTAATATATTGGATCATAATGCTTCATGAACTCTGAATATTCATAATGAGAACATAATTTCTGGCATTGCTTTGAGACTGCAGCCTTATGTCACACCAAATTTCTCATGTGAGGTGCATGTATTATTTTCTTTTTTAATTTATTTGTTTGGGATAGGGGGAAACTATCAGGGAATTCTCTCACTTGATCTGAGAAAGACTCATTGAGGAACAACTGTGTGGATAAACCAAGTTTTCTACCATTTTTAGCACCGAGACCTGTACCAATGTTATCATTGAAGCAAACATTTTCCCAAGAGACTAGTTAGAGAATATACTAAAATTTCAACACTGGTTCAAAGAAGATTTGGGTCTATTATTTTACTGCTTTTCTCATCCATGACTGTAATGGTTGGTTTTGCATCAATGGGTTTTCAGTGTAAGTGAACAATTATATTTCATGCCTCAGGCAACTTAATTTCTCATCACCACATTAAATATTAAAGGCTGTTTTTCTGCATCAGATCCACAACATCTGTCAGCACTTGCCTAAAAAACTTTGCCTGCTGTGGGAGTCAGAGTGATATCAGTCTGAGTTGCCAGCAAGCTAAAGTTTAGGCTGTGGCTCGAACATTCCTGATAACACTTGAAATAAGGTAGTATATATGGGTTTTATGAGAAAACCCTATTAGGTTTCCCTGCTTCAAGGAAAAGAATACATAATTAAGAGCAGATAAATAACAGTATTAGCAATGATTAAGGATCATACCCTTTACTCAATGACACTTTGCTTCTCATGTGAAACAAAAATTTGGCTCAAGTGATATTTTAGAATTAACTGCTGTCCTCCACTCCCTTCTGTAAGATGAGTTCTAGTCGGTTTTCAACGAGCTGTGGTGTCATTGTACAATTCATTTAATCTCATGTGATTCCTTAATCACCTGCCCTATGAAGGTGGATACAGAAAAGCACATGTGTCCCTGAAAATACTATTCTTATAACCTGTGGTAGTTATCTAAGGATTGTACTGGAAGATTTGGTAGCTGAGTATCTGGGGCCAACAGGGCTCTGATTTTGGTCACACGAGAAACTGAGCTGTCTGGCTGACAATTCCAACTTTTCACTCTCCTCTGGGTGAGCTGTGCTCTTTAGCCTTCCATGCAGTAATTGGCTGGGTAACCAAAAAGCAAAAACACTTCCCCATTGTCTGCTGGTTTTCCAAACAGTCCTCCAGTGTGCACGAAGTGGAAATCCAAGGAATCAGTGATGTGTGTTCCTCTTCCTGCTCTTCTTTGCCAGTGTAGTGTCACTTTTGCCTCAGTCCTTCCTGTGTTGTGTGTCTGTTAAAGGCCTTGATTTCAAAGGCTGTCAAGTTTCCTTACAGCCTCGTGTTTGCATGCCCAGCTTATCACTGGGATGAATGAGGAAGCCTGAAAAATAGGAGAGAAACGCAGAGAAACTCTGATACTTGTGGGGGGATTGTTTGCTTCCCAGTTGGTTCCTGCAGCTGCAGGTGCCAGGCATTTGTGTGACCATGAATCCCCCAGCAGAGATCATTAACTAAAGCTTCTCTAGGCTCTGCATATTGTTAGTGTAACTCTCAATGACTTTTGGGCACATAAGTTCTTATTTCACAGATGCCAATGCAATTTTTCTTTCCTCAGATTTCTACTCTGTAAAATAAAAGTTGAATCCAATGACTTCCTGCTAATAAAAACTAGTAGGCTGTTGGTTAAGATAAGGAATAGATTAATTGAATCAGTTCCACATATTCCTCAGATCCATTTTAGTGGAACTGAAATGCTTCTCACCTTTGCTGTTTTAAGGTTTTCAGGCTGTCCTCTGCCTCCAAAAGGAAAAGAGAAGCCCCTTGGGGCTCTGAGGAAATGCTACCTTATGGGGCAAATAGAAAGTTAAGGAAGGAAGTTGGAACGTTGGATTTCTGAATCAGCTGGTTACTCACTTCTGGACTGTAGCTAAGACTGAAGAACCTAACAGGGACACCTGTGCTTTTGGAAAAAAACCCAACAGGGACACCTGTGTTTTCTGGTTAGCATCAAAGGTCAGTATGTTTAAAAGCCTCAGAGGAGTTGCTTCGTCAAGCAGACTACAACTATTTTTAATCCTCTTTAATGAGGATAGAGGGCAAAGATGAGTCTTGTGGGGCATTTTTTGGACCCATTTTATTTCATCTAAATGTTCCCTGCAGAGACCTGCTTGACAAATGTCAGGATCTAAGTTGAGAAAAAGATATTTCCAGAAGCAAGACTGGAGCTTAACATAAGCAAATATTCCTACTAGAAACCAGATAGTCAATGGTAGTAGTATTGATTCAGCCAGAAGCATTGCTGAGGGAGTTAGTATCCAGTGACAACATTCAGTAAACCTGGCACTTGAAATACCAGGCACACGTAATGAACTCACTTGAGAACAATCTCCAGAGATAAACAGCTATAAAATGAATGGTGCTGGCTAGTAAATAAATACGAAGGCATTGCGTTCCTGGTGAACAGATAAAGGCTTAAACTGTTTACAAACTACTCCTGTCATAGACTCCTGTCCTGGTTCTCCATGGACATAAATCTCCTCATGAAGTGTGCAGCCCATGTCTGCAGACTGATGTTGTTTGGATGAAGCAGATGAAAGAGACAATTACAAGAAACATTGGCTGCTGAAACGTAAACAGTTCTGAAACTTGTCTGTCACTCTGCTAGCCCTTCAGCTGCAGAAGCTTGTGATACTTTTTATTTCCCTCCTGAAACTCAGTCATGCAACTTAACTGATTCCAGTACTATCACACGGAGCTGGATGCAGGGAAAATGCCTTTCAGTGTGCATGGGGCACTTTCTAACCCTCTGGATGCCAGAAAATGGAGTGATCCTGTTTACACCACTGCCTTTCTCTGCAATTTCATTTTCACTTTCCAACACAGAGATACCTCCAGTTGTGAAGAGGGGTCTGCTCAGGAGTAGTTTCAAACACTACCCAATGTAATTTCCCATATATTTTCCCATATAAATTTGATGGAGGTGCTTGGAGTCAAGGGAGAAAAATATGTCTGAAGTAGTTCTACTCCCCTCCCAGTCTTTCCAGTGGGCCTCATTCCCAACCCAAAAGCCTTTTGAAGTGACTCACTGAAATAGAACAATCTCTCTTCTATTTTGCAAACATAAGGTGAGAAAAAACTCAGGATAAGAGGGAAGACCTCATAAAAACTGCTAAGAATCCTAGCAGTGGTATCCTTGCGCTAGTTTTTTTCAGTAGTGTGGTGGTGAGAGCCTCATTGTGCCCTATTAAGCACAGTGACTTAAGCCTTTCCAAATAAATACAGGAAAGGACTGGAAACAGGTTTATGCTGTCCAATTGTTCTGGAGAATTTAGTGTTGAATGGAGCTTCTGGTGTAGAGTCCAGTTTACTTGTTGTGACAGGCATGACACATTATCTGTTACAAAAATACACCTTAGACCTTCAGCCCAGGGCAGTTTTTTTCAGCATCTATCAGGATGGTGTTTCAGAGGAATACATATTTTCTCTTGCAGATATCCCTCCTCTTTTCTTAGCTGTATTTATTTATATTATCACTCTTCGCCAACATTTTCTGGTAACTTAGATCATTATCTCCCTGCACAACATTCATGTGAGTGCTATGGATAATGGACTGGGGGCAGGAGGGAATATTCCTGTCCTTGGCTTCTCTGTCCGCACTGTTAAACAATGTGCCCTGCTGTGGTGGGGCTGCTCAGCCCCTGAGCTCCTTAAGAGTATTTGTGCCTTGTCCAGTTGGAATTGATCTTCCCCCAGCCCAGATGATCAGGGCTGTCCACAGGATTCAACAGGAATTTTTCTCACTGCCTCCAACAGCAGTACCTCTTGCAGGACTGCCCTGAAAATGATTTGTCATAGGGTGCTTTTTTAAGGTATTTAGGAATTGCAAAGGCATTCAATTGTTTTAAGGCAAAACACTCTAACCAGTGCCTGGTATTGCCCTTCCTTTTTCTTTGTCCTATGATTACACCCCCAAAGCTTGAGTAAGAGTAACACATACTATGTGGTTTTACCCAATTGACCTAAAGAATAGTTTCATGTAGATAAAAACATGAACAGTTTGGGACAGTCTGAGACTATCACAAAAGTTATAAATATCAGATGGCAATTTCTTCTTGATTCAAGCCTTGTACATGAAACTATTAATGCCCCTACTTTGATTGTCCAACGACACAGATCATATATAACTTACATTAGGGTAAGTATTTCTAAGCACTCTGTGTAATTACATCAGAATATTGTATTACCACATGTGACAAATAAAACACGGAGGGGATGGTTTATATTTATAAATGCCAGGACAAAACCAGTTTCATTCAGGAGCTGAAATTGGATCCTGTGTGCATTTATGGCGTTTATGTGGTTGATTACATCACTCTTGTCATTTACACCAAAAATCCTGATCCTGCTTTCCTGGCTAGAAACCATCTGAGCTTGCAAATGCTGCTCAGATTTCAAGCGTGCACACAAATGAGCCCTTCTTATCCTTCCTACTCTGACTCCTCATGTGCTCACAGCACATCTGGAAGCAGCTGGGCATGAAAACAAGGATTTCTTTGTAGCTATTCTTTTAACTGTCCCTTTGCTGGCATTTTGTCTTTTCCTGCAAACCACTCTTCTGCCCTCTGCTCCACGGGAGATGGATGGTGCTTTCTGTTCCCTTCCTTGGTGCTGGGGTGCACATTTTCCCCTCAGATTGCCAGTGGTAACAGACTGTGATCCATCATGCCTGCTGGGACAAGGGTGTGGCTGGTTGGATTCTCAGACACCCAGGAGGTGGGAATGGAGGAGTGGGAATTCCAATACACTGCTCACACCTTACTGGTTATTGTTTCAACATCTGTGGCCAAAGGCAAGGGGACAATGGATACCATGGGTATTCCATAATTCTCTGAGGTGTGCTGGGCTGCTCAAGGATTTATGCAGTGTTTCCTTTCTTCCTTCCACCTTCTCTCCAGAGCTCCTGGTTGGTTTGTGCCTTTCGCCTTTCATTCCCCTGTGGTGTCCTTCACGGGTTACCCACACCAAAGTGGATTACAGAACTAAGGTCAGCAATGTTAATGAATATTACCCTGCCACCACCTTTCCAGGGAGAAGAAATGTCATGTTTACCTTAGCCTTTTCATAAGAGTTTTATTAAAATGAAGCTTTCAGCAGTGATCTTATGCAGATATATTCCATTATTTGCTCATGGGCTGGCACCTGCAGTTCCAGGACCAGGGAGTTCACAGCGTGCCAGGTGTGGCCTTGCAATGTAGAAATGAAGCAGGAGGAAGTAATTTATTTTTCCTTCCTTCAAGGAAGAAAGATAATGAGCAGGATGTCTTTGCAGGGATCTGGAAGGCAGGACATTTCAACTAGGGCCTCAAGCACACCTGGGCCACAAGGAGAGGAAAAAGGCTCCCAAAAGGAAGCCAGAAGGGGCAGAGATCCTATATTAAGTACTTTGAAATTGCATGCAGACCTTGGGAATTCTTTGACTGACTGTAATTTGCATTTTAATTTTATTTATTGCACTTTATGTGACACCGCACAATTCTTTGGCTGTTTAATAAGGATAAGCAGCCCGCTCAGCTCACTACACACACATTCTTATTCCCTAAACATAACTGTGTCTTTAGCAAAGTTTTGTTTGGCATTTTCTGTTCTCCTCATTGTGCCCGTGTTTAGCATTTATATAGCTGGAAATAAATTACCTGTGCTATGCCAAAAGGTTTTATTAAAAGATCAGAAAACTGTAAGCAGTTTATATAAGTTAGATGGCACTCCAAGAATATAAACTACAAATCACTGAGGTTTCTAGTGAGTTTTTATATGGTGAGGAAATCAGCCTGCACCAATGCCATCCTTAAAGTTATTCAGGCACAATAATCCTTACAAAGATCAGTGGCTTCTTCCTCAGAGGATGCTGAACTTAAAAACTCCCACACAATACCACAACCAATTTAAACCACTCTTAAATATTAGTGCAATTTGTCCCACATGAAAGCAGAACCTATATGAGACTTGAGCTATATAGAAATCACCCATCAAATCACCACAATTGTCCTGGATGTGACCTCAGGAGATGCTTTGAATATTCATTCCCAGTGCTGAACCTGCACTTGCATTGCTGATGGAGAGGACTTTAGGATGGATACTTTTCTCATTTATACAAAGTACCAACGACATCCGTAGGAGTTCAGGATTCAGCTCATTTGTCTGTGTTTAGTATTTTTCTCAGACTTCATATACATCACACAGGATGAGGCAGCACATCTCCACAAATGTAATAATTCCATTAGCTCTGAAATGTAGCTCTAGCTTGTCTCCAGAATAAATGCTGCAATTGTTAAGAATGTAATTATATGATCTGTGGGGCTCTGTAAGCAATGTTGGAAAGAACTGGAAGTGCTCCTCTGAAACATACTCGTAACTATGTATTTGGAGAAAAATGCTTGCCCTGTGACCTCCCCAGAGCTCCAGCTTTATGAATCTTCCTAGTACTTTGGGCAAACTGGGATTTTGATCCTATCTCTGGGATACCCCAGGTCCAGCACAGCCCAGGAGGTCTGGTCCTTAGCAGCTTTGCTGGCAACAAGCTGTGTGCATTTGTAAGCCTTTGGTTTCTCCGAGCACTCTGGAGACATCATTCTAGGCAGCAGCATTTTCATGCACATTCCTGTATTCCATATTCCATATTGGGCAGGTAAATGTCTTCAGTAACAGCACCACAGGCCTGCAGCACCACTAACTCATCCCCTGGTCTGTGGAAATGAGGCACCCAGCTGTAGATGTACAGACTCACCCAGTGAAGAAACAGTGGACGTGGTATGTTCTAGTTCCTTCTGAGGGAGCTGGAATCATTGTCCAACATGCTATTTGATCCTGTGTGTCCTCTTGTTTCAGAAGTAATGAAGGCTGGCCAGCAGTAAGAAGGCTGAATGTTTCTGCTAAATCTGTCTTTAAAATGTTTGGGTAAGTAAAGATACAATAGGCAAGGTCTGAAATGCTGGCATTGAGCCTGGTAACTCCTCCACCTTCCAGATGCAGGGATTTGTCTATTCAGAAGCAGTTACTATTCTTCAAGAAGAAAATGAAGAATATTTACAATTTCTGACTGCAGCAGAGCTACTCTTGGAAAAGGAGTTTATCTTGTGGATCTTACTGTGCACCAATACAGCAGTCAGTCCCTATTCTCTTCTTTCTTTCAACTGTGTGAAATGCAGGAGATGGATTTGAGCAGGATGAGTTACCAACATCTGGATGGTCAATCCAGCATCTGCCTTGGGGGTTAGATGGCATATTTGGTTTGTACTTCATTCACATGAGCCAGTTTAAAAACCCTTTGTTTCTTTTAAATGTCCTTTCAGTTAAAATGTCTTTAAACTCCACCTAACCTCCACCTTGTTTAGGAGTAAAAATAACCAGATTACACTGGCCAGTTGTTGAAGAGACTAAAGAAAATTGCATCAGTCAATAGATCAACACTTCCTTCCTTCCTTCCTTCCTTCCTTCCTTCCTTCCTTCCTTCCTTCCTTCCCCAAAAGCAAAGTCTGCTTTCTTTTTTCAGAAGCAGCTCCTTTGTCTTCAGAAGGTCTTGTCTTCCAGGGCTTTTCATATTGCAAAGCTTGGATTTGGACTATAACAAGCAGCATTCCATAAGAATTCAATTATATTCCTCTGGGTATCTTAGAGATGTAAGTATTCTGAGCAGTTGTTTTTTGTTACTAAAACCTTTGACATATTTCTGACACACCCAGGTTGGAATATGGAGGCTGTGTGAGCTCTGTATCCAGGTCATTCACCTCCACATCTGTGGCTTTCATCCTGCTCTCTCCAGGGCTATAGAACCAATCTTTATCCTGCTCCTAAATGTCACTCATTATTCTTGCAGCATTGCCTACCAGGACAAAGTGCAATTGGTGACAATTGTTTCTGGCAGCCAAGCAGCCTCTCAAGTTGTATAATTTTTCCTCTTGAAGAGATTCCACTCCATCATACGTAGCTGTTTAGCTCTAATTACTCTGCTTTAAATTGACTTCATCCTGTTCAGGAATGCATCTTGCTACTTTCTGAAGTATAAATGAGTAATTCTGTGTAATGTGAACATATTTTTAACTCTTATACTTAGTTTTTTTGACTATCCAGTACCAGGACTGTTTTCTACTGCACAAGTCTTATGTGTTATGAATTTTAGTTAATGCAGCCCTAAGCAGTTGGCTTTGGCCATGACTAAGGATATTGCAGTTTGCTATGTTACTATTCACAAGATTTCTGGGTTTGGTTTAATCTCACCAAATAGAAAATGTTTAGTATATTTTTATATAAAATATAAAATATTTAGCATACTTTGCATCACTAAAATAATGCTGGCAGACAATCAAATTGTCTAATCTAGCTGTTGAGGTTGACTGTAGGCATATTTTTTAGATATTTTATAGCAAAAAGGCACCATGTATGTAAGTATGCTATCTCTTTGTGTGATATTTAATTGATGTCAACTTCTCAACCGATTTTCTCTGCAAATGAGGAAATGCAGGTTTTCTATAAAATCAGTATTTTATCTCTTGCAGCTGGAAGAAGTTGGACTGGGCATCACAGACATCCCTTTTTTCTCTCCCAGTTACAAATTCTGGTGTCTCCATCTATTTCCTGCACACCTCTCTCCTTATGAATTTAAATTCAGCACGCTACTTTCATGTAAGACTGTAAGCTACCCAAAAAAGCAAACACACAGTGTGTGTGTATAGTGTAAATATGTTGAACAAATTGAGCATGTTGCGATGAACATTCTTGAACAAATCTACTCTCAACAGTAACTCCTTGCCCCATGGCCTGTCACAGGCATTCCCAGGGCATTATCACTACAAATGATGCAAGTCTGAAGTTCATCTGGAGGGTTAACAGCTCAGGAGGAAAACTTCTGGCAGTTTCTCACAGTTTCTCCCAGTGCAGAGGATTTAGCTGTGATAAATGCTGGTACAATCTTCAGACAGGTGTCAGGTATGCTGACAGAGGGAAAACAGGAAGGAAGGACTGTATGTTATGTGCTAAACCTGCATTTGTTCACACAATGATTAGCTCGAGGTATAATGAAAATTATTAAATATAAATCAGCTCAGCAGCTCTTTTGTGCTCAGCTCTCACTTCCTATTCAGGCAAAAAGGAGTTGGTGGTCCCTGCTCAACCTCGATTCCCTGCACCCAAAGCCCCTCTGGTCATGCTAAAATGATGTGCCTTTCACTTTTCACTTGGCAGGATTTCACTTACCTCTGTTCTTCCTTACATTTTTATCAGCAGTGACAGTGCTGCCAAACCTTGTGCACCTCTGGGTGAGAGTTTATGCATATTTTCAGCAGGTCTGTCTTGTACACTTGCTCCTCATTTGCATACAACTGTACAACTTAGCTCAATGTGTGCATACTAAACACTGGGGAAAGACTTCTAAGGGAGGGACCAAGTGTCCATCACTGTCCACTCACTGAGACATTTTCCAGGTTCTCACTTTTAAAGCAGGAAAAGAATCTGCCTTTCCCCTGAGGAAAGGGTATCCCACTTGGCTCTGTGGTAAGCACAGCAGAAACACAGAAGTGTTTGCAGTGGTGGACAAGAGAAGAGGTGATCAGAGTGTGATCATTGCTCCAATCCACCTCTTCTCCCTTTCGCCCTTTAAGCCAGGTGTGGCTGTGCAAGGTCACATACTTGGTCTGAGGGTCAATAGGGCCAAAGTCCAGTCCTGCCTTGTGTCACACCAAGGCCCTGCAGCTCCAGGCTGGGGCAGAGGGGCTGGAAAGCTGGGAAAGGCCCTGGGGGTGCTGGGGACAGCGGCTGGACATGAGCCCAGCTGTGCCCAGGGGGCAAGAGGCCAATGGCACCTGGGCTGTGCCAGCCATGGGGTGGCAGCAGGGCCAGGGCAGTGACTGTCCCCTGGGCTGGGCACTGCTGGGGCCACACCTCACATCCTGGGCCACTTCTGGGAACCTCATGGCAGAAAGACATGGAGGGGCTGGAGCGTGTCCAGGGAAGGGAAGGGAGCTGGGGAAGGGGCTGGAGCAGCAGGAGGGGCTGAGGGAGCTGGGAAAGGAGCTCAGCCTGGAGAAAAGGAGGCTCAGGGGGAACCTTCTGGCTCTGCACAACTCCCTGACAGGAGGGGGCAGCTGGGGGGGTCAGGCTGTGCTCCCAGGGAACAGGGACAGGACAAGAGGAAATGGCCTCAAGCTGTGCCAGGGGAGGGTCAGGTTGGACATCAGGAGGAATTTCTTAATGGAAAGGGTGCACAGGCACTGGAAGGAGCTGCCCAGGGAGGTGGTGGAGTCTCCATCCCTGGAGATCTCCAAGGAATGACTGGATGTGGCACTCAGATCTCAGGGTGGACTCGGTGATCTGTGTTTCTGTGTTTGTGTGTACATGGGGGTTTGAGTTTAGAAAAATCACCTGCAAGCAAAATAAATGTAGAATTTTACTGTCTAGTTGGAGATTCTAAATTCTGAAAGGAAAGGAACACTAAACTTTTCAAATGAATGGAATAGGCTAAATATCATATTGCTGCCCCCCTCAATTACTCAGGTCTTGGGTTTCAACCTTTAAGTCTTCATAGCTGCCTTCAGGAAAGTGAACATTTCCAAAAAGTGCTTTTGCTAAGAATTTGCTGTCACTATTTACATAAGTAATTTTGGTATCTTAAGTGATTAAAGTGGTGAGCAAGGGAACACACATTTTCCATGAAACATTTTGGATTTTTACAATTCAGGACTTTTTTTTTGTTTCCTAAGTACAATAACAAGGTACATAGTCAGTACTCCAAGTAAGCATCAAATATTAAATATAACTTTCTGGAAGACAGGAGATTTTAAATAAATCTAAAAATATTAGAACTCTTTGTGGAACTTGTTTGTGAAACAGTGAAAGGCTGTGTGGGTGTAAACAGGCTTTGTTGGGATTTGTGTTTGCATTTTTATTAACACAGCTGTGGGGTGTTTTTTCAAATAAAATAGACATATATTGAATAGTCTTCAGAAACAGACACTGTCCTGCTAAAAAATTATCCTAGCAGGAAAGTTTTAGAAAAGAAAGGGAATCTGTGTAATATGGAATTCCCTTTGGCAAAAACAGTCTGGTTTGTATTGACTTTGATTCAGAGGCTAAACTACATTTAAATATTTTACAGCAATACTGCCTTTAAGTGCTTATAAATAATTCACTCAATAACTGAACAGAGGTCTCTGCGGAGTGCAAAGTCTCTATATCTTAATGAGTAGATTTAATAGAGTAAAGCAAACTTCCAGGCTTTCAGTTTTTGGAAAACAGATTACGGGAAATGTGACATGCTGCTCTGTATAAGAGAAACAGAACAAGAAATAAACACACAGGGAGTGCTTAGACATTTTTAGCAATTATTTTTGAGGAGTCACATTGCATATTAGCATGGCCTGCCACATTTTGCTGCCACTTTTTTTTTCTGTAGAAAAAGCTTAGATTTGTATTTTCTGCTTAAAAGCACACATTTTAAGCTTCTCATATTTGAAATCTTACGTGTCTTTCTACTATAAAAATATGTATCTTGAGATAAAAATCCAGATTGCCAAATTCTAGAAATGAATCTAGGTACACTGACTTTATGAAGCCTTAAACAAAACCCAAAACCAAAAATGAGGCAATCACTACAGCCTCAGCATCTTCCCTTCCCTCGCTTACCAATAAGAGAAGATAAAATCACAAAGTAACCCAAATGAAGGAACAAAACCTCAAAAATAATTCTACAAAATACTCAGAGCTTTTGACTTTTTGTTACAGCTATAAGAGCCAGAAAGATACAGTGAGTGCCATAAGATGCACTCCTAAAAATCAGCAATTTCACGTAAATACTCATCAATACATGGCAGGGATTTAGAAATGGCATGACTCTAGTTATTCTTGGTTTCCAGTTTAGTTGCTGTGCCAGTTATCTCTGTTCTAAGTAGTGTTAAATCTTTTCTTTTTTATGAATACTGCAGATCTGTACACACTCGGATAAAGTAAGAATTCTAGATGATATTGCAAGTCTTTCCCCGATATTTATATAGTTCCTGAAGCTGTTTCTATTAGAAAATTAAATTTAAAAATAGAAATTGAATTATTGTTAAAAAAGCAAATTTTCTTTACAAAACCTTATGTTATAATTGTGTATAAATATATTGTCAAACAATAATAAAATATTATTATTTATTATTGGCATTATTTAAAGGCTGTTGATTTTCTAATACCTGTGTGACGAATATGGAACATTACTTTTATTGTGGCCTTTGTCAATTCCAAGGTAATTTAAAACACACCTCTGTTCTGTCTCCCTTCGTGCTGCACCTCTGGGGGGAAGCAGCACAAAGCCTGTCTTAAGAAGAGTAATAAGAAAGCCATAAAGTTGTGAAAGTCACCAAATAAAACCAGTGCCAAAGTGTCAAAGACAAATGCCTTTAAAGTTTTGAGTAATTCAGACTGTAGTTCACTGGAAAACATGACCTGTGAGTAAGGGTACAGGAGAAACCTTTAAGAAGTGTGTCCTCAGGAGAACAGTATTAAGGCAAATGCTTGCTGTTCTTTTTTCCTTTTCATTTTTTTAAATGTCTTTAGGTTTTTTGTTTGTTTGCTAGTTTTTAAAAAGCTATCTTTTGTTAGATTCTAAGGAAATCTTAATTCAGGCCAAGTGGAGCTTCAGATGTGGTCTTATATACTGAGTATACTGATGTTTTCTGCCATGCAACTCTGCTCCCATGGCATCAATCGGAATTCCTAGGAAATGTACAGTACAGAAGTAGTAAAAGATAATGGGAAGAGTATTGGGAACCTTGTGGGGGCAAAGACAACCACGCACACAGAGATGCTAATGTCCTTTTATTATCAGAGCTGTGCCAGAATGCAGCATCTTGTCCCCTGGATTGATTTTCCCAACTGCTGCTTGCAATGTGGGGAATTTTAAAATGTCCATACCTCATTCATTTAATGAATGTTCTTTTTATATTTTGGAAGCTTTTACTTGTGAGCAGGAACACAAAGCACTGTTGATATTTTGTCAGTTCATTTTTAACTGATAATTTTGATAAGTTAAAATTGCGAAAAAATGAGGGCAAATTCCTTTTTGGCCTGAAAGAATAATTTGGCTATTCTTTAAATTAGGGACATTTTTAAAGTAGCATAAGCCAAAAGTTATTATTAGGTGAGGAATATGAAATGATATTATCCATACCAAGATTATTAAAACAAGAAGTAAGAGTAACTGGTATTTCACCTTTACAAAGAGCATACCTAATAAAAGGATTTCATGGCTTCTCCTCTTAAGTGTCTCCATTTTAAGCATTTTTCATTTTAACAGTGTTCCTTTTGTTTCTTTGCAACGTATTTCGCACAATTCCTTCCTATCACAAATCAGACTGGAGGAAAACGCTGTAACTATTTGCAGCAAGATCAGCTCCTGCTCTCATGAACACTTCAGCAGCACTGCCAGGAGTGCTCGCTCTGCTCTCTGCCCCTTCTCTTCTCTTCTCCGTGGTGGATTTTCAAACCCTGTACTGCCTGCTGTAACTCTGATGTTTCCTGTAGCCTGTTAGGTACTGCACTCCTATGAAATGAACAAAGCTAAAGCCTTTATTTAAGCTCTTAATTACATAAATCAGCTGGGCAGGGGGGCCCAACTGGACTCTTTCCCACTGGCAACCCAGAAGAATAGAAGGCAGTTTGTAGGTCTGTTACTAACACACAATACAGCAGATACCAGCATTCTACCCTCATGGACACCCAGAGAGGCTTGCTTGCTCCACTTGGAGTCCAGGGTACCCACACTAGTCCAGTTCCTTGTAGGACAGTGTGACAGCCCAAATCAGGATTAGGAGATGCATCTATCTTTTCTTTGACTTGGGGTGTCTTTTAGATCTTCTGATTGTATATTGGCTCGTTGTCTAAGGGGCTCTTATTCCATAAAAATTATCTCATGGTGCTAAGGGTCTCTTCTATTTGCATATGCCTGCCTCCTCTGGACTCAGGCTCTGCTGGGACAAGATCCGAGAGAGAAAAAGGGAATATAATTAGCAAAGGTTAGGCAGATAAGTACTGAACAATGGGGACAATCAGTTCGGGTTTGACTCTTTTAACATTCTAATTGAGCAATGCAGGGGCTAGTTTCTTACACTAGGGACTGACAAAAGGAACATTGAACTCCAGGAATTTTTAACTGCAGTAAAAGGCAACGCACAGGGTTACTTACTTGTTTTAGTGGTTAGTGTGGTTATAGAGCCTGACCATGCTCCCTTCTGGTCATCTCTCTGTCCACTCCAGACCCCTACCCGGCTCTGTCCCTGTGTGTACAAACCCCTCTGCTCTCAGCTCTGTTTGTTTCTTACATCCTATGCTAAGAAAGACATAACAAAGCCTCTCCAGCTCGCTCTCCAAGGACACCCAGACCGTCTGTTAAAAACCAGATTAAGCCCAAAAAGCCAAGGAAGCTAGGGGTCGGGGCATAAACTGAAAAGAACTTTTAAGATTCTAAAATATCCCCAAACGAGATTATATGTTGTTGCCAAAAAATAGGTGTATTTTATTTAATATTGAAAGAGGCCAAGAGAAGGAAAGAGAAAAAAAGAAGGAAAGAAAGAGATAGGAAAAGAAAGGTGCCTGGGGGGATTGGGGGACAAGAAGAGGTGACAAGGGTTAGATGGAATGCATATCACCCGTCTGAGACCCCCGATGATTTGTTGCTCTCTTCCGTCTGGTCTTCTGATGGTGAAGGTCCCCCGTCGATGGCATGGGATGTGGCTACATGCTGCTACATGCCACGGCACGTCTCGGCACGCCACACCACGCTGGGCCAGGCCGGACTGCCACGCCGGGACAAGTACAGAGTCCCATGGGTTAATATACATTTTGAGCCAGGTGGGAATGCCCATATGCCTCCTTTGCAGGAGGAGACATTGTCCCTCGCTCTGGTGCAGAGTCTGGGACCCGCTTTTTGAGAGGCCTCTCTGTGTTGGGCATGTCCCCTTCTGCTGCGGAGAACTTTCTCTGCCCCCCGGGGGGGATCCCTCAGCTGGACTCCAGTGCTCAGTGAAGGCTGGGCAGTTTCGGCACACCCAAAGGCTCTATTCTCCCCCATCACCACCATCTCCTGCTGCAAGACACCCTGAGGCCTCCTGGAGCTGACGCTGCCTGCCTGAGGAGAACCCCCCGAACCTGCACCCCTGGACCAGAATCACAAGTGAGTTGTAGAACCCCTACCCCGTTCCTGCATCCCGTGGCGAGAGCACTGTGAGTGGGCCAAGACTCAGCTGCAGCAACTCGGAGGAGGAATGGGCACATTCCAGCCAAACTGCTTCCAAGATCGGAGAAGGCAGATCAGCTTCAAACTGCTTCACTTCCCCACCCTCCATCTCGGCAGCACTAAGAGGTAGCAGAGAGTGGCAGGGACTGATCCTATGCTTTTCTCTTTAAGTAACCTTGGCTTTCCTAACTTCCCTCTGCTTCTTTTCCTTTCCTTTTCTCTGCTTCTTTCGTTATTAAATAAAATACATCAATTTTTTGGCAACAACATCTAATCTCGTTTGCTTGTAATCTCGTTTGGGGATATTTTAGAATCTTATAAGTTATTTCCAGTTTATGCCCAGACCCTCAGCTTCTTTGTTTTTTTTGGCTTAATCTAGTTTTTAACACCATCCTAGGCCCAAAAGTATAAACCTTCCATCTTGGGGAGGGGGGGAAAGCTTGGGGAAATTACATCGTTAGCTAAAGTTTTAACTGGAGAATTTAAGCTGATATAAAAGGGTGAAGAACACGTGACCTGTCGTCCATCTCGGGATCCACTGAGGCAGGACCCTCTGGACCCACAGGGTGTGACCTTTGAAGGCCTTTCAAATAAATACTTCCCTTATTCCCTTATTCCTGTCTATTCTCTGGTTTTAGGTAGCCATTTAAGCCATCAGGGTCATTAGAGGATGTCTAAGTGGGTGGTAAGGCTGCAGTGGAATCAACATGCTGAAAATGCACCTAGTTAAGGGGCGATGGCACTGCAGCTTTCTCATCCCCGAGCTGGCGGAACAACGTGCTGTGATTCCAGAACATCGCCTTCCTATCAGCCTCTGTGAGGCAAGGGACAGACCTTTCAGCACAGGCATCCAGGACTGGGGTTTGGAATGCTCTTGGCAGCAATTACTGACATGGTCCTGTGGAATTATTTTGCAGCCAGTGAATTTTCACCTG